>BSQZ01000023.1:6447773-6867773 GCA_033239005.1 Lamellibrachia satsuma
ACCCTTGCTATGCTGATCCTTTTCTTTACGTCGGCCTCTGTCCCTCCATGCGTATCCACCAGTGTCTCTTCCTCAAGCATGATTGGCGTTTCGCAAATAGCATTTGTTCTCAGGATCTTTGTTTTCCTTTTGTTGATTTTCAACCCAACCCGCGCTGAAATCAATGCCAGTTCTGTTGTTTTGTCCTGCATCTGCCTGTGGCTGTGAGACAAGAGTGCAAGGTCATCCGCAAAGTTCATGTCGTCAAGTTTGGTCAGCATCGTCCACTGGATTCTATTTTGTTTCTCCTTGGTTGATGTTTCATGACCCAGTCTATGACTAGAATGAAGAGGAATGGTGACAGTAAGCATACCTGTCTCACCCCCGTCCTAACCTCAAAGTTCTTTGTACGTTGACCTTCATGAGTGACTCTGCATGACATTCCCTCATAGGAGTTTTTGATCATGTTGACTAGTTTCTTGGGCACCCCTTAACACTTTCCAGAGTGTCTCCACGTCCACACTGTCAAAGGCTTTCTCGTATGTATGTATGTATGTATGTATGTATGTATGTATGTATGTATGTATGTATGTATATATATATATATATATATACATATATATAATGATGTAATCAACTGGATAGAAAAGTATATATATATATATATATATATATATATATATATACTTTCAATTTAATTAATGTTTCGAGTAATTTGCGTACAACTGGTGTTACACTTACATGCCTGTATGTTTCTGACTGCGGCGTAATGTTTGATTATTTCCTGAAGGAACTATTCCTTCTTCTAGTGACAAGTTAAACACTTTTGCAAGTGGTGTACGTACTAATTTGCTCTACAATCTCTTTAATCAGTTTTGGTGGTATCCCATCAACTCGAGGTGATTTGTCATCGTTCATCTTTCATCTTAATTTTCTTTGTCAAATAACTGCCGTAAATGATGTGATTTATCGCCCCCAAATTTAGTAACTTGAACTGGAAATGAGCTGATATCTTCTGTGGTAATAACTGAGCTGAAATACTCATTCAGGACCTCTGCCATTTGAAACCCATCTGAAATTATGCTTCCACTGTTGCTTTATCTCGAACTTTCTGTTTACTCCTTACATAAGCATGTACATTCTTGCTGCCATTTTTCAAATGACTAACAACAATTGCATGACACTAGACTAGAGGCAAAACTTCCCAAGATGATTTGCTTCAATGTTTCCTCAATTAGGGATATGATATGCTTCAAGTCGGTATCCTTGGCTAAGTACTTGGCCACCAAGAAAAGTAACAGCGACATTGGCATAACAATACCAGATGCACGTCTTGACAGGAGTATGGCATTCGATTTCAAACTAAATCTTCACGAATAAACATATCGTATGAGTAACTAACAAGTATAGAAGTCGCTAACTTCTGAACGCACCAGACTCATTAAGGATCACTCCTTGCAGCCTGTTTTATACACGTTGAAAAAGTGTATAATTTGAAAACTTTAACAGTAACCTTCAAATATTGGAAAAAATAAGAAACATGGTTATACATTTGTTTCACTAGATTTTAGTGGATTGCTTATGGTAATGGCAACGGAAATGGTGAAGTTGACATTAATTGTTTTCTTCGACCTTTCCTTAAGTGCCCTTCATGATTTGAAAATTAAATAATTGTGGTACAGCAATATTAAGAACATATTTCATTCATAAATTAATTTCATTGTAACGTGTAATTCATTATAAAAGGTAAACAAAATGATGGCAAGCAATGGCGTACTTAATGACCCATTACTTTGGCTGTGCGTTAGAAGGAAGCAAAATGATGGAAATATCTATATATGTGTACTGGCAGTTAGGTAACCGAACAGGTTCAACCTATGCCATCGGCACCAGGTAAGTTCCTGAAATAAAGACACAAGCGTTGTGACCCGGGTTCTCACAACGGTGAAAATAGTGTCATCATGATTGCAATGAATTTGGTCATGGTGTAAAATTGCTGTTCGGATATATGTGCACATAAGGACACATAACTCTGAGCTCGACAGTTGCTCACGAGGCAGTTAGTGTTAAATAGTTAATGCTGTATGGCCCTTCTCTGATGTCTCTGCCGACAATACGCCATTTCTACCATTCATTATATTGTTGTCAGCCTGAGCCAACGTTGAGTGCACAGATGCGAACTAGTCTGACGTAAGCTCATTCGAGTTGTCTGGACTGATTCTAGCAACAGTCGCAGGACACTAGATCTATCTTCATAATCAGGTAATCAATCACTTTGATCCGTTCGCGGGAGACAAAAACCTCCCAAGATGATTTGCTTCAATGCTTCTTCAATTAGGGATATGATATGCTTCAAGTCGGTATCATTGGCTAAGTACTGGACCATCAAGAAAAGTAACAGCGACATTGGCATAACAATACCAGATGCACGTCTTGACAGGAGTATGGCATTCGATTTCAAACTAAATCTTCAAATCACGAAACATGTATGAGTTAGTAACAAGTATAGTAATCGCTAAACTTCTGAACGCACCAAACTCATCAATGATCACTCCTTGCAGCCTGTTGTTTATGTACGTTGACAAAAAGTGTGTAATTTGAAAAGTTTAAAAGTAACCTTAAAATATTGGGAAAATATTAAACATGGCTTAACTAGATTGCAATTGATTGCTTATGGTAATGAAAACGGAAATTATGAAGTTGATATTAATAGTTTTATTCGACCTTTCCTGAAGCGCCATTCATGATTTGAAAATTAAATAATTGTGGTACAGCAATATTAACAACATATTTCATTCACAGATTCATTTCATTGTAAAGTGTAATTCATTATAAAAGGTAAACAAAGCAATAGGAACAACATACTCGCCACAAGAAGATGGAGATGGATCAAACATGTCCTGAGAAAGGAGGACAACAACATCTCAGAGATTGTACTAAGATCGACACCTGAAGGAAAAAGAAAACGAGGACGGCCCAAAAAACCTGGAGGAAAACTGCGGAAAAAGAACTCAAACAAATACACCTAAGCTGGGGCCGGGCTACAAAGCAAGCTGCAGACAGAAAGAGGCAGAGGACCCATGTTTCTGGCCTATGTGCCAGTGGGCATGAAGAAGACTAAGTAAGTATGTAAAGGGATTCTGGCAATGGCGTATTTAATTACCCATTACTTTGTTACGCTACCACGTGGTGGCGCAACAGGCTAAACATTCCTATGCAAAGCTAAAGGGGAATGCCCAAAGACGGAATATAATATCCTTTTAATAATCTTCACTAGATACCATTAGATACAAGTGGTCCAAAATAAGGAAAATATATTCCGCAAAATAACATTTATATAGTATATACCGCAAAATAACAATTATCTACAGATTGTTTAACTAGCAGCGTGAATATGTTTAAAAACAAGGTTGACACATATCTCAGGAGGGCGGATTACACATAGATTAAATATGTTGGACTCTCGATAAGCCAATGGCTTCCTTGTCAACTTGTCATCTGGGCCTTTGCCTTGGATGACAATCTTGTTCAATTTTGTTCAATGTGTGAAAAGACACGAATCGCTTCGAAATGTGTCTCTCTGCTCGTTCTAATCCGACATCTCCCTGAAAGCCTCATTCTGGATTTCGGTTGTAATGTGTGTTGTGAATTGTGACCCGAATGTTCCTCGAATATCCATCGGTGATGTCTACAGGCCCAACACCATGAAATGCTCCTACACACCTACACAAAATAAGCGTACGTGCGTGCGTGTACGTGTGCGCGTGTGTGCATGTGCGTGTGATGTACATGTGCGTGCGTGCGTGCGTGCGTGCGTGCATGGGTGCGTGGGTGCGTGCGTGCGTGCGTACGTGCGTGCGTGTGAGCTTCTGTGCGAGCGTACGCAGAGCGCATGGTCATTCCCTAACATAAACGTACTGTGCACTATGCACACTACGTTACAACCTTTGGGGGCCTCTGGCATATTCACTATTGCATTACTAATACATGTCGAATTGTTCTAGATTTTTAGATCGATATTTATTTAACTAACGCGATAACAGAAATGTTATGAAATGCCTTAACCATAGTTGACCTTCACTCCACCCATGCACTCTGATTCCCCGCTCCCACATTGGGGAGAGCCTCTGGTCTTTCGACTGAAGCAATCATCACGCCCAGTGCTTGATTAGCGACGTTTAGAATCGATTGAAAGACTCGTTCGTGCCGACGATGCGTCTGCGTTTCATAGGCCTCGCGGGGGCAAAGATGACGTCGAAGTCTTGCACGTGCAACTCGATTAGCGCGGAACAGCTGTAGATGCTCGCTTCGTCATCAAGGGTCGAAATCGGGGAGCTGGAAAGCGGAGGTGGGACCGGGTGTCTTCGATTGACCACAACTTCACTGATTTGCTCGTTACGGACCCGCCAATCACGGTGTCTGCTCGCCGCCAGCCCAGCGATGCTAATCACGCCGGACGTGTGAACGTAAGTGCCATTACCGTTGTCGTACACGTTTCCCGTTTGACTGATTGATCGGGCCGTGGTCTTATATAACACTGTACGTCGCACTGACCAACCTCTGCACGCAAGGCTTCTTCAATTTTAACGTCCACCGCTCTGCAATACAGTTGTAACCTATATCGTTGGCAAAAAAATCTATGGAATATTTTTAGAGTATTCAGTAAGATTTTTTATGTAGAATATCCTAAATAAATGTTTGTGGATATAGCAATATAATTTGTTGTTTGTATAGTTTCTGTACAATATTCTGCTATGCTCCGTAGAATGCTATAAAATTCTACACAAATCTATACACAATTGAAGTTGACATAAACCATGTCCATATAATATGTATTATTGCATAGTTTTCTATAAAAAAATTGTACTCTGTAGAATGCTATAGATGTTTATGTATTTCTATAGATTTCTATATATTTCTATAGATTTCTGAAGAAATGTTTTGCTAAGGGTATATTCCACTGTGAGACAATTGTAGTATTTTGAATGCTTATGATAATATTGATAGAAGTATTGTTTCACACTTAGGGAACGTGGAAGAATTATAGGATTCGAACGCCTAAAGCCCGTCATACACACTCCGATTCTTCAGTTGCCAACATGTTGGCGACTACTTTTCACTTGGCAGCTCAAGTGAAGTCGTTATATGTGTATGTTCTCCACCAACAGTTGGCAACATTTTTGTGTGGACATCAGGCATCTGTAAAATCGGTCGGTCGATGAATAGTTGTATGGCGGGCTTTAAATGGACATATTATACATAAAGATTGATTATCGATGGATCCTCGATAAGCCATTGGGTTCATTGTCGCTAGACATCTGGGTTTTTAATGGGAATGTTAGATATATTTGTCTTGTTAAATTATGTGTACGTTAATATGTCACGTTACCTACCTATTGTTTTATCAAATGCCCGTTAATAATTACTGGATGATTTAATTAGTGCATATTATGTCTTGAACAAACACCTGCACAATGAACCATTAATAGACACGACTGACAATTTAAGTACTACAAAGCCAACCAATCGCAAACAGGTGGTCGTCTTGATGTAATTACGACGTGTTCTTTCTGCAAGAATTTCCTTCCCTCCAAGAATAGTGGTTATTTCAAGTTGGCTTTGCAGTTATCGTTTCCTCTCTATATATCACGTTTCAGATGGATGATGAACTATCTGTGGCCTTGTGTCGTTGTATTGACGTATATTTACAGAGTGGGAAGACGCCACCGACCCGCTTACAGTGCATGTATGCACAATTACTTGTCGTTGTAATAGCGTGCGTGTTTAAATAGTGACGCGAGCGCATCTTTATTTGAGAGCTCGTTGTCGTCTATTGGCGTTGTAGATTGATCGATGCATGCCGTTCAATTATGGGCAAAGTAACCGAAGGAGCCCGTTGAGGCCGCGTCGAAATCGCTCAAGCAGACCATTAGACGACTATGTTTTAATCGCATGCAGTCGTGCGATCACACTGACGGCGTCAGTTAGCGAAACGAATGATCCTGTGCGTTTTTCCATGGAAATTGCAGTTTTGGTTTCCAATGTAAATTGGCATTAACAAAAAATCTAGGCTAAAATAATAACTGATGTTCGCATTAAATGCATGCACCCGGTCAAGAGCCAGAGAAATAGCTCATAACAGTTTAAATAGGAAGTAATAATTGTATTCGTGTTTGTTTCCAGAAGATTGTTGAGGCCAGGATATTAGGAGGACTAAGTTGAAGTTTTTTAAATTATTGAAAGACCGAAGGTATTGATAGCAATTGTATCGTCAAACATAACTGCAGTACTAGAGAGCCTGACGTAACGTTAGTTAAACACCACTGTGGATAGGTGTATGATAAAGTATTCGTTCTCATAGAGTGTGATAAATGATAATAAATTAAAATAAATAATAAATTATCTAGCAATTGTGTAAATACCAGCAATGTCAATGATTACGTGTAGAAAGATAACTGACAGGTTAGACATTTATATAACATGCTAAGCATAATACAATGGCTTCCTTGTCCACTTGACATATGGACCACTTTGCTTCGGACAACAGTCTCGTTCAATATTGTCTTGTACATTATTGCTGGGAGGGGCTGAAACTTCTTTGGTTGCAATCACTCAGCACAATATTAATTGTCGTATTAAAAATAATGCTAACCACGATTCATGATACTGAACACTGTGCATAAGATTATGTTTCGGATTTTACTATGCGTTCTACCATTCGCCATGTCACCGAGCTGCAGTAGTGGTTTCGCAAAATCGTACAGTTTCGTTTTCGGAAAATGCAACATAAAAAAATAACAAGATTGCCACCCAAGGCAAAGGCCCAGATGGCAAGTGGACAAGGAAGCCACTGGCTTATCGAGAGTCCAAAATTTGTAATCTATGTGTAATCCGCCCTCCTGAAATATGTGCCAACTTTGTTTTTAAACATATTCACGCTGCTAGCGGTTACAGAGCAATGTGGTATTGCTGCTTCGAAAGGAAATACAATTATAGGGCTAATTAGGAGAACTATCACGCATAAGGAGAAACAGCTAATCGTACCCCTAATTTGTCCAATTTATTGATTGGCCTCTGTGATAACGAGTACTTCCTGATCTCCAATCTACACTGATCCTTTATTAATGTTACCTCATGTCCTCTTGTTCTATTACCGTTCTTGAGTGAGAAAATCAATCTATCAATATTTTCATATCCATTCAATATCTTAAAAGCTTCAATTTGATCTCCTCTTAACCTCCTTGTCTCTAGCGTTGTTAAACCACATTCTTTCAGTCGTTCTTCATAACTAAGGTCTCTTATGGAAGATGTCCATTGTCATTTGTCACACAGACGAGCAATATTATGGTGTACGGTCTTTGGTTTGCTTACTCCAAATCCTAGGAGTACGTGCACAAAACAACTAACGATATGTTATGCACAGCGTTACGAGCCGTAAATGTCAAACTTCCCCCTTCGTGAAGATAATTTCTATTGTTGGAATGTTGTCTACCATGAAACCGAAAATAAAATAAATAATAATATGTCCCAGTCAATGACATGGGAGAAGCAATTGGCGGGTTCGGTGACTGATCCTAGCACTGCCGAATAGTAACACTCGATGATATCATATAACAGCGATAACACACGATGATGTTCGATGTTAATTTGCAATTCAGGGTCGCAGCGGCCTACGGAAACGAAAAACAAGCCAGATAAATGCTTAACTGGTTAAATTTGCATATGCGTGTAGATCGGTGGCGTATTTAGAGGGCGTTTTATGTGCGTATGTAACCTGTTGCGCCACTGCATGGTGGCATGATAAACTAATGGGTGACAAAGCTTGCCCCCTTGCCCCCTTGCCCCCCTTGCCGCCCCCCACGCCCCCTCCCTTCGCGAGATTCGCCACTGGTGTAGATAAAATGTACACTGAATTTTGTCATAACGTATTTATTGCTACTTATCTGCTTATGATGCGAGCAGTGTTGCTGTTACGCAGATATCCGACTTGGTAGTACTGCCAAGCCACGACCTGACAAAGGAAACGTCTTGTTTAGTACTGCAGACCCTCGACATGATAATGCAAAACCCAAACTGGTTAAGCAGACTTCCGGTTTGTTAATGCAGACCTGACGCTTTATCGAATTTCCAATGCTGTAAGACATGTTCATCGTGAAAAAAACGTATATATGTATTTAAATGCATGTAAGTAATTATATGTTTTTGTGCATTTTTAAAATCCGCCGTACGTGGCTCTGGGTGACTGCCAAGACTTCAACTCTCCGTTGTTGTCGTGTCGTTGCATCAACTTGGTTCTGTAAGGCAAATCCCCCTTTCATAGTGCTTCTATTCACGAGTTGGGAGGTCTGCCGTAACGTATCGATCAGATTAAGAACAATGCGTTCACTCTTCGTGCGTCTCATGTTAATGGCCAACCGGAATTACCACAGGGAGTTGGTATTCCGGCGTTGGAGATGCGCGCCCGGCGCTGGTCAACGTGGCCCGGAGCCAGCGGAAACGAAAGCCCCGTCATCGCACGTCCCCGAAACAGCTGCGTGCGTGAGTAAGCGAATAAAATACGCCGCCGTGGAGTCGTAGTCTTGTTAGGTGTCGTGGGAGAACGGTGGGCCTTGAACGACTTTCAATACGCGGGGAAGAACGGATTCGGCGCCGTTGCTCGAAGCCGGTCTCTTGCCGACAGCGGGGACGACGGAGAGAGACCTCGAGCTTTCAGCGAGTCTGGTTGTCTTAATCAACAGCGGTGGCTGCGCGGTGTTAAGCTCTGGCGCTCGGCTCTGGATTACGAGGTTTGTGCGACACAACGAGGTCTTGACGATGGTGCGTTTGACACCAGATACAGTGTTGTGTCTCGTGCTTATCGGATATCGTCTTGCGATAATTCAATATAGTCATTGCTGTTGTTTATCGCAACACCCATGAATCAAAATCAGGTTCGAAACACGTGGATATTTTTCGGCGAATTCAAGTGTATCATCAGTTTTTCGTTTTTTTCCAAACGGCAGAGGAGAAAGGAGAAGGAAAGGAACCAAGACAAAACTTCATTTCCACCCGGAACCTCCTGTCTCCCACTGCTCTACGATCTGTCTCCCACTGCTCTACGATCTGCAGGTCACAAATCGGGCTCCTGAGTCACATCATATATATCTATATATATATATATATATATATATATATATATATATATATATATATATATATATATATATATATATATATATATATATATATTGAAATATATAATGTATATATATATATATATATATATATATATATATATATTCATATATCTTAGTCCTGATGTGTCCTGATATATATATATATATATATATATATATATAATATATATATATATATATATATATATATATATATATATATATATATATATATATATATATATATATATATATATATATATATATATATATATGTATATATATATATATATTTCAATATATAATGGGAAGCATAGCATTATATAATGTTCTTCCCCTATTGTTCTCTTTATGTTATTAGATAGGATTTCACTCTGCGTTACAATAAACTTGAATTTAATTGAATCGAGGACATATGATTAACATTGGCAGACGTCATCCTCGCTGATGATCTGAGTTTTTTCGTAGTAGCATGATAACAAGAAGTTGTGTCTTAATGTACTATTTTGTGTTTTCAGTACCACAGAAGAAGTGAAACTGTATCACACCCACAATACCGAAATTAATGTACTGAAATACGGCAATAATATATAGCTGGATACCTGCATTATATCTAAGATGCCAACAGGATATAATTCTAATATCTACAACACGAAGAGGTGAGCCGAACGATTTCTTCTGTTCCGACGACGTCGCGAAAAGAAAACGCCTGGCGTCACAGATATGCGTCGGAAAGCATGAATAAACTGTGCCAGTTCAGTACGATCGTGTTCGCCGGCAACGTCTCCATCCTGCTGATAGTTTCCGTGACGACCGACTATTGGGTGTATCGTGGCTTCCAGCGGAACAGCATCCTATCCAACGTCCGCCAGTCCAACACGACGCAATTCGTCATCCCGTTCGCCACGGATTCCTACTTCGCGATACGCTACTTATGGCGTCCGGTGGCGCACAGGGGCAGCACGTTGCGACTACACAGTCACCGGACGTTGCACTACCAGCCGCCGGCTGCTGTCGTCAACTACTTTTACGTCGAAAACGTGACGTCAGTGAACGACACCGAGACGAGAACGAGACTCGTCAAGTATGAGGATCTGATTGTTCTGTTTGTCCAGTACGGGAACCTCTTTCGTGAGTGTCACAACCTCGAAGGTACGTGAACGGCCACTTTTGCACGGCGGGTTCTCTGGCAAATGGCTTCCCAAACTACGTGATATTCAGTGTTTTAAAACCGAACATTTCTTTCATTGAGATGAAATGATGCGATTTTCCGAATACCGAAACCCTTGCCCACTACGGGTCACGAAGTATATCCTTAAAACATAACTATGCAAAAATGGTAACGCGATCCAGTTTTAATTTCATAAATTAATTGTAAATCACATAATATATGTTGACCAATGGGAGTCACCATTAAAGTAACATAAAAGGAAAAAAGCTAATTATACCTCTGCATAAAGCAATAGTTAGACCTCATTTCGAATACTGTATACAGGCGTGGAGACCATATCGTAAGAAGGATATAGATACGCTTTAACGTATACAGAAGAGAACAACTACAATTATTCCAGAACTGAGAGACCTTAGTTATGAAGAACGCCTGAAAGAATGTGGTTTAACAACCCTAGAGACAAGGAGGTTAAGAGGAGATCAGATTGAAGTTTTCAAGATATTGAATGGTATGAAAATATTGATAGAAATATGTTTTCCCACTCAAGAAAGATAGCAGAACTAGAGGACATGAGGTAAAATTAGTAAAGGATCAGTGTAGATTGGATATCAGGAAGTACTCGTTTTCACAGAGGACAATAAATGAATGGAACAAATTGTCTACAGATTGTGTAACTGCTAGCAGCGTGAATATGTTTAAAAACAAGGTTGACACATATCTCAGGAGGGCGGGCTAAACGTAGATGAACATTGTTGGACTCTCGATAAGCCAATGGCTTCCTTGTCCACTAGCCATCTGGGCTTTTGGCTTGGATGGCAAATCTTGTTAAAAGTGACTATGTCGGGGTAACATTAGTTAATCCAACGGTTCGTTCGAGTAACTGTTTCGGTTACTGCTACTGATGGAATTGTTGCTGCGAAAATTCGGTCTCATTCGTCAATACCCGAAGTTTCGCAGACTCACGTCAACGGACGCGAAGCAGACCGCGCTCGTTAGAGGGGGCAGATCACAGTGCAGTATTGCACTGATGGCCATGCTAACGTTTTGTGTGATTATAAGAAAACTGGGCAATCACTAATTCTGAAAAATTTTCATAGCAACTTCCATTATCTCACTGACATGCTGAACGATGATTTTTTTGTCGAAATCACATACCTCCAGTTCTTTTTAAACGCCTCCATGTGCGATGCCACGTCAATGTTGAAAACAATATCCATGTATCCATGCGCCTACATGGCCAATAGCAGAACAATTCCCATAAATTTCCCCGCCTATATAGACTACCTAAAAATGCACTATTTCACAGCCAATATTTTCTACAAACAAACCTATGAATATGCCTGCTCAAGTGTACGCATGTCACGTCATATGAATTTCTTAATTTCACATATCACAATTTAAATACGCCCTACATTCGATACTCAGTAAACAGAAATTTCAACTGTGGTCCGATCTCTAGAGCGCAGTGCATTGCTCCAGGGTGAACGCCTTGTACTGCGGTGCACTCCATTGAGCGCTCGGCGTACGAGGAGTGAGACATGCACCTCAATTGGCAGTCATTGTGAGTTTCATGATCATTAACGGTGTCGCACGGTTAAATATCGTGTCAGGTGTCAACCCTCAGGCAAGCTGCCCAGTTTTATTCCTTGCACCAACCTACAAACATTATATAAAGTCGGAGTCATGTTCAAATAGATTATCGAAACGTTTAAAATGTAACGTTCAAAACGGTCGTGCAGTGTTTGGTAGTCAACACAGAGCAATCCTTTGTATCGCAGCCCAGTCGATACGCCAGCATGTTTCGACAAAAATCGGCTCTGCTTAGACTAACAAGATTGAACCATATTCCCACCCAGAGTAAGACGCTCTAGATGGACAGTGGACAATAACGCCACTGGTTTGTCGAGATTCCAACAGTTGTTCATCTACGTGTAACCTGTCCTTATCACGTAATTTTTAATTTTATTTTGAAACATATTTACACAATCATTAGAGCAATTTTGTTCCATTCATGTAACGTCATACTTGAGAATGAGTACTTACTCATAACTACACTGTTTCTTTAGTAATGTTGTTTTGTACCCTCTGGTAGTACTACCTTGTTTAAGTTTGAACAAACCTTATTTCAGACAATATCTTCATAACCATTCGATTATTATTTGGCATCCTCTAAATCTCGTGGTCACTAGTCATATCAAACCACAGTATTTTAGCCGTCTTTCGTAACTAACGTCTCTCAGTTCGAGAACCTGCTTAGTTGCTCCTCGCGGTTTTCTTTCTAGCTTATGTATATCTTTCTTACAATAGTGTACAGGTTGTGTACAGAGGCATAATTAGCTCGTTCTCCTAATCTAAGTAGACAACATCCACCGATCCATCGTGTACACATTTAGTATATTAATCTTTTCTCATATTTCACAGAAACAGCTGTAAAATGGCGCTGAAATATGAAAAAAAGATTAATGTACTAAATGTGTAGACTATGCATCAGTGGATGTTGCATACTGAGATTAACATGGTGTTGAAAGCACCGGTCTGATGAAGCTCTTCATAATTACTCACACAGTAATTTCTTCGAAAAAACCAAAAGAGATTGGTTAAATATGACTTCGCTTTTAAGAACCCATGTTGCAATGTATATATTAATGTACGATACGATACGATACCAGTTTATTGTCCAATAAAACATTGGATGATTGTCTTCTGCTTCTGAAACAAGATAACGATATTATAATAATATACTCCGTATTGGGCAGAAATATCTCACTGCTTGTGAAAACGCGGTCAGCGACTGCCTAGTCCGATGAATCCAAATGCCCAGGGATGCCAGTGGGGGCGAAGGACCTGTATATCTGTCCGCCTGTCAAATCCACGCGATTGCACAAATCAGACGCACCGACCTCTGATCTCGCAGCCGAAACCGCATCTCGCGGATTTTCTATAATAGATAGAGGCAGATGTTTTATTGAGCATCGATCGTCGATATCTCGGGGCGTATTCGTTTTTAAGTCGATGCCATTACAGCCACACACAGCTAGCCTCAATTGACAACAGTAGGCCACAGGCAATCTGCCGTACGTTATGAGTTCTGCAGAATTAACTCGGCATTCTGTTCGACGCAGTTGAATAATAGAATTCTACATTATATGTTCCACAACAGCCGAGAAGCTAAAAACACTGACCAGTAGAATGAATAAGAATTTGTGCTATTTCAAAATAGATTTAGTGTGTTTCTTTCGAACAGAACAAACACATAACACTGTTGAACCATCACACACGAGACATCGAACGACCATAATGCTAACGCAATGCTCATACTTCCAGCCTTAAAGCCCCACCATAAAGCTCACCTTTGTGTTAGTAGGAATATCCACCAACACACAATGCGTGTCGCACTAGTTCGTGCGACACGCAATGCTATTACGTAGAAACAATATCGCAGGCCGATTATTTAAAATCAAGGTGTGGATTTTCAGTCGCCATTCTTTTCCTCTCTGCAAAAATTGCAGATACTTCACATAGATTGTATAACGGAAAGTTGGTAGTTGCCCGACAACATGGACATATCCAGAATTGACATTCCGAGGAGACACCCCCGGGAGACGAAGTGGTCACCGTAAAAATGTTTCTCTGTAGAGCCTCCAACACCCACAAAAATGAAGGGTTCTTTCATGAATATGTGGAGGATTAGTGATGATATATTGGCACAGATTTTACATCTCAAGAAACGGCGTTTTTGTATTCGAATATCTCAACCGAATCTTTCGGTCTTAGTTAGCCGACTGACTTCGCTAGGGGCCTATCATGTGACCAACGTCATGTGACCCTAGCTGGAGAAGGACCGGGGAGCTCCTGACCGACGTCTCGGTTCAGGCCAGGTTTCTCTCAATGGATGTGTATTGGTTCTTTGGTTTTCCTCCTGAACCAGTTCACTTCATTGTCTCTTATTCATACATCCTTCATATAACATTAATGTGCTCGTGTTTTGCTTGTGTTCCTTTATAGCTGATAGCAGATGGCGACAAGATATATATTTTTAATTATTGTTCCAAAGTCATGAAGACTGAGAGATTCGGTTGAAATGTTCAAAGACAATTCGTTTCGTAATAGGTAAAGCAGTGTCAACTTTCACATTCCAGAAAATACCGAAAGGTCAACTAATTCAAGGAAACGAGTAGGCCGCTATAATACGCCATTTTATAACAGAAATGTTCTATGGCCGCACGCTCTGTGGTCTCCAGGCTTTGCAACATCAAACAGTGTGTGGAATTGTGAATCTCTCAGTTAACTGATGACGACGCACGGCGGTGTGACACGTTTGTTTCCATCAGTGTGTGTGTTTGTGTTGTAGCCGACGTTCGCCAGCGTCTGGGCCTCATGGGAGTGGCAAAGGAACGCTGCTACAACTTTATCACAAACGTCCGACATAACGATTTCATTCAGCTCGAACTGCCTGCCGTCATACGTAAGTGTGTCGTTTATTACCGTGCGTGTGCGTGTGCGTGTGCGTGTGCGCGTGCGCGTGCGCGTGCGTGCGTGCGTGCGTGGGCGCGCGCGTGCGCACGCATGCTCAGAGTATATGAAACCGCGCGTTACATAACGACATAAATTTGCGATTCGAAACATCGAAGCGCGCTATATATTTGCCGAACCTGCCGAACACATCTGGCTGTTTGGTGCGACAACTGCATGGAACAAACGTCTGTTCAACGACCCATCAATGATAACAACATCACCACTGGTTCGCGACGATGCACTCTGTTACCGAGATCAGTGCCACGTAATAAGGTCTATCTCCCATGGCTCCCCTTTCTTAGCCACTCAATCATCCATGTTGATAACTAACTGCACTAAATGCGGCTCCCTGCTGTACTAATATCTTGATCTCAGATAGTCAGACTCATCGGTCAAAAGTGCCAGTGTTCGTACAGCTGGTTCGTTTGCTTTCTTCTACATTGCTTTGACTATTCCATGTCTTCTTCAAGCCCCGTTCATCGCCTCCGTTGGCGCTCCGTCGTGCCCTCTTTCATCGCCTCCCTTGCCGCTCCGTCGTGCCCTCTTTCGTCGCCTCCCTTGGCGCTCCGTCGTGCCCTCTTTCATCGCCAACGAACGCATGCTGCAGTCTCTTGTTACTTTCTTCTCGTGCAAATGTGTTACTACAAAAATAGCATATGTGGTTTCCTTCCCAGACACAAAGCTAAACTGCGTTTCGTTCATTTAATATTATAATTAACCTTTACTCCAGACAGACATACACATTGTAGCTGTCACGAAAGTGCGTGTTTCAGATATCGAACGTGCGGCGTTCGTGTTCGCCGTTACGTGCATCGTGGCGTCCGTGCTGAGCTTCGTCGCCGGCGCCGTCGGCTCTCTGATGTCGGACAAGTCGGCAATCGTCGTCGCTTCTTCGTCCGCCCTCACTTCAGGTACACGTAGACTGTATTCGATTACAGGGACGGGTAACATTTATTTTTATTTGTATTTTCGCCAATAAAAACTTTTCGCAAATAATTAGTTTTTTCTATTTTTAAAAACTTTAAAAAAATACTTCTACACAAATATTTCTTTCTGGACTTTCAAAAACAATTATTTCCAAATTTGACATGGTATATTTTAAGGTTATATATATATATATATATATATATATATATATATATATATATATATATATATATATATATATATATATATATATATATATATATAATATATATGTAATGTATGATATGTATGCATCGGTGTCATTTGGCAACCACACGTTCGGTCTATTTTAAGGTTATATATATATATATATATATATATATATATATATATATATATATATATATATATATATATATATATATATATATATATATATATATATATATATATATATATATATATATATATATATATATATATATATATATATATATATTATTATATATATATATATATATTATATATATATATATATATATATATATATATATATATATATGGTATAATATACATGTAATGTATGATATGTATACATCGGTGTCATTTGGCAACCACACGTTCTGAGAACGAGTCTCGCTTAGCTGACTCTCGCCAGGCTTCGTGAACTCGCCGGGAATATCTTATGCGCAACAAACAGTGGAACCATATGTTCCATGTATAACAGTGACCTTGTTGAATTTGTCAAGAATTGTAAATTCATCTTGAGCAGAATGCATTTTATTTTTCAAAGTTTTAGCTGGTGTTGCAATGTAATGTGTCCTTTCAATAAACAGTAGAGAATTTACAGCATTATCTGCTTGGATAATGAAACCTAAATTTATAAGTATTTTATTTTTCCCAAACAAGTATTTTAAAAAAAAATTTTTACTTTGTATTTTAAATACTTTTAAAAAAGTATTAAACAAAATTCTGGGTCTTTTTTATTTTGTATTTGAAAATACTTTTTTTAGTATTTGACCGATCCCTGATCGATTACATCTACTGGTCCGGGTCTAGCTATTTAAGGTGTTTCTGATTGTCGATGTCAAGATCTGATGCCACTCAATTTCGACCCAGCGCGGTGACGGCTTTTGAAATGCAAGTTGTGTTTGGCCTATGACGTGAATTTAAAAACGATCAGACTCTATACATTTAATGTGGTCGTAACGGGAAAATACCGTCCGAAATACATGTACTTGGTAATTAAATACAGTTTGTTACTGTCGTCGACAGACTGTCGAGCGCTTATATCTACATCTCCACGAAGATCCAGTCCCACTACGGTCGTCGACTTGCAGGCTTAGATGATCGAGATCGGCGTCCCATGGGAAATTCTGCTTAAAATAGAGCGACTCAAGTCAGCGGCATAAAAAACATAATGCCGACGCCGATCGCGACAACAGCTCGTGGTCCGTATTTTGAACGTATTTCGACGAAACGGGAGCGAAATTATCGATTTATCACGCGTCGCTACGTAGTGTCGTTCGTAACAGGTGCCTGGTAACAGCAACAGCGAGACATCGTTGATAAAGTTGACATCTTAGTCAAGGGAATACCCTTAGTACGCTTTGTCAAGAGAATGTCGTTAACACAAGTGAGATCTTTGAAGAGTAGGGAGCACGTGGGAAGGTGGTTTGCCTGTGGGTGCAATTTTGTACATGCAGGGAGACGGTTTGTTGTTGTTATTGTTGCTAAAATTAATAAGCGGGGTATTGAGCCTGAATATCACAAACCATCTACAGTCTACCGTCAGTGCCAGTTTTGTTCAGTGTGGAGACATTCTAAGGTCGGCCATTTCACGAACGATGTTGCCCCAATCGGCCACATCGTATCGCATGAGAACATTGATATCCGCCTGTCTCTAAAGATATTGGAGCAGCATCGTAGGTGACACCACTTTTTTGCACAGCATCTGCTGTGACTGAAGAGTCCGATTGTTGTCTCTGTTGCAGTAAATTATGCGTGCGTTTAGTCGAGCGACATGTCTAGACACTACGACCGAGATTTCAACTCACACCAATCCCGATTTGATGTTTGATGAAAGGCCATGACGGGGGACCGGTGCACCTGCTCTCGGGTGCTGATTATCTACTGCTTCGCGAGATTGGGATCAGTCCCGTTTCTCCCCGACATAATCGTGCATACATTGGCCTCACTAATCGGCCTGGCGCTGCTCTTTACTTGACCATTTTTTTGTCAGCGCAATATTGCGCGCGACACCGACACCGACAAAGTGAAAAATTATAGTTTAGCGTTAAACTGCAACGAGAAAGACGGTTTAAATGTATTGCGTTGGTGCTAAATTTAGGACTCGAAAAGACGTATTTCGGGTATTTCGGGTATTTATAGTTTAGCGTTAAACTGCAACGAGAAAGACGGTTTAAATGTATTGCGTTGGTGCTACATTTAGGACTCGAAAAGACGTATTTCGGGTATTTATAGTTTATCGGTAAACTGCAACGAGAAAGACGGTTTAAATGTATTGCGTTGGTGCTACATTTAGGACTCGAAAAGACGTATTTCGGGTATTTATAGTTTAGCGTTAAACTGCAACGAGAAAGACGGTTTAAATGTATTGCGTTGGTGCTACATTTAGGACTCGAAAAGACGTATTTCGGGTATTTCGGGTATTTATAGTTTAGCGTTAAACTGCAACGAGAAAGACGGTTTAAATGTATTGCGTTGGTGCTACATTTAGGACTCGAAAAGACGTATTTCGGGTATTTCGGGTATTTATAGTTTAGCGTTAAACTGCAACGAGAAAGACGGTTTAAATGTATTACGTTGGTGCTACATTTAGGACTCGAAAAGACGTATTTCGGGTATTTCGGGTATTTATAGTTTAGCGTTAAACTGCAACGAGAAAGACGGTTTAAATGTATTGCGTTGGTGCTACATTTAGGACTCGAAAAGACGTATTTCGGGTATTTCGGGTATTTATAGTTTAGCGTTAAACTGCAACGAGAAAGACGGTTTAAATGTATTGCGTTGGTGCTACATTTAGGACTCGAAAGGACGTATTTCGGGTATTTTCGTAATATGCATCTTGGCTGACGATGATTAAAGATCCAAAACGAGGCGCACGTCATTCGCAACATAAATAACATCGGCTACTTCCGCAGACCATGAAGAGACTTTAAACTTAACGTTACCCAAAGACTAACATAATTAATGTTGGTCTACAATATTAACGTTTGCCTAGAAAATAGGCCTACTCAATATTGTCGTGTTGCCGTCTTTTGTCTACACATTTAGTCTACACGTTTAGAAACACACATTTTGTAAAGACGATAACGATGATGACAATCATTCGTGGGGTAAGGATCATTGGTTGCATGCTGCTAAAACATCTCGTTGTTTGGGCGCCATCCATAAAAAATGCGCAAAGGATTGAAACATTCTGAACGTTGTCCCTAATGAAAAAAATATCTAATGTAGGTATGTTCTCACAGGCGTCTGCCTCGTGGTCTCCATCGCGCTGTTCCACGGCAAGTGTCACCTACTCCGCAGACGCGACTTCATGGCTGGACTAGACATCCCGTACAAGCGAGCGTTGAGCGCGTCTCGCGTCGACCACTACGGCTGGTCGTTCGTGCTTGCCTGGATCTGCGTCGTTCTCTGTTTCCTGCACAGCTGGGCATGGCTCGGCAATTCGCAGGAGATCGACGCCCGCTTCAGGCAGGGAAGCGGCACGCGTATGCACAGTGACGTCTACTGCCAACTCAACAACGAAGTCGTACTGCTGTCAGCGTCGTCGTGAGTCTGTTGTGGCACATGGCTTAGGAATGGAACTGGTGTGAACAATCGTAAGCTACTGCTGCGTTTTAATGCGCTCGTCTTTATCAGTTCACGACGTGTAGGGTAACCTGGGGCATCGCGGACCCTTAGAAAAACTTTTAAATTGTACACCATTAAACTACTTTAGCATGTCTTTAATGTGTTCACATTGTGGACAGATATGTGTGTTACCCATTGGAAATCTATTTTCAGTAAATAACAACCTAGCTGAGTTGCATTTGTAAAATAATAAGAGTACCCTAAAAAGCCGCCTTGACCCATCCACGGGTTTTCCTCCTGGGGCAACACGGTCCTCCTCCTGGGGCAACACAGTCTATAACCCCTCCCCGTGTTTTTTGTTTATATGAATGAACTATTGCCTGAAATTAAAATATGTATATGATATGTATATGTATATGTATATGTATATATATATATATATATATATATATATATATATATATATATATATATATATATATATATATATATATATATATATATATATGTGTATGTGTATGTATGTGTATGTGTATGTGTATGTATATGTATATATATATATATATATATATATATATATATATATATATATATATATATATATATACAAATGGTATGATAGCAATATATCAGGCCACTATGGTTGTTACATTTAAATTGGAATTTATAAATATAGTGCATATCTTACAATCCATACATAATACAATATTGGTTAATTAGTAATATTCCATCATGATTACAGCCTACAGGATAGCAGAACGTAAATTATGCAATGTTCACATTATAGTAAATGCATTAACCATAATTAGTCATGTGTAATACAGTTGAAACATTGTGACTATGTGTGTGTGTGTGTGTGTGTGTGTGTGTGTGTGTGTGTGTGTGTGTGTGTGTGTGTGTGTGTGTGTGTGTGTGTGTGTGTGTGTGTGTGTGTGTGTGTGGGGGGGGGGGGTACGACATAGGGACCGTCTTGTCCCACATGCATGGGGACCGTCTTGCCCCACATACACACGATGTATACAACACGCGACACACTTTTGCCTATTTTACATTGTTTAACCTGTAAAGTGATTAATAATATTATCATGTCAACAATTAAATCCACGGTTCACACCGTTATATAGTGAGTTTCATAATTTTACAATTGGCAAAATGTTAGATCAGGGCATCTAACAGTACATATAAAAGTTTAAAAACACACTGTGTGCACACTGCGCAATAAGCAATAGCCCAGTTTATTTCTTATAATGAATGAATGCCACGCAAACATGGATGACATAGACACACAGTGACGTGTCTAAGTGTGGAGAAAGGGGCCATGATTGTATAAAAGGCATACAGATATTTATCAGGGAGATGGCAATAAGCCTGAGACCACGCTACTGCAAACAAGATTATAACAATTACATACTTCTGGTAGTAATTAAATACACGAAGCATCATTGCAGTACATGATCTAATTCTCTGAGCATACGAAAATGAGTCCAGCAGGTAACGTATTTGTACAGGTAAAAGACACGTGTTGCTACTGATGCCAGTGTAAAAAAACATGATTTATAATTTACGTTTTTCTTTTCAGGATTTTGCCAGTATGGAAGCCGTGATGGTTTACAATAATATCCAGAGTATGGGAAATGCATGAGAAGAAGTAAAATCACCATAAACTGACTTTCAATCATACAGGTCCAAAATATGACTCTTTTATAACTGCATATGAATTTTTCGGTTGCATTTAACAAATGTTTGTTTCGAGTAAGTAAAAATATGTTAACTATATTCAAGCAGCACATTACTAACAACGTAATTACTATCCATGATAGTTCCAGGTTTTAACCTTGCTTATACGTTTTTACGATATGTTTAGTATTCGCATAATATTATTATCTCGTAGACTAGTGGTCGTTTCACAAATAACGTATTTGCTTCCTTTATAGCATATATTTAAGAAGACAATCTTAAGCGAAAAAAATGGTAGGAGAAACATAGTATTCTACATTAGGGACATTTTAGGGACAACCCCTTTGTGGGATTTTTAATTTAAAGGTACGTGTGTATCCTTTTCATCGCGCAAGATAAATATTGTTTTTTTATTTATTTGTGTGTTCATTTCGTCTATATGTTACCTAGATGTACATTATTATCTCCAGTTGAATTTGTAGCATATTCCATACGCTCAATTTATGTAATAATTAAAATATTATGGTGTTTTAAAACGAATTGCTCACCGACGTGCATTGCTCAATTGAAGGATAATTATAAGCGAGTCCGATATTTGTCAGGGTTGTTATACCTGGTATCCCCGATATAATTATGCAAATTGTACGCAGGTGTGTGAATAACCTTGAAATAACAGTATCAATCAATTTATACATGAATATTCATTATTACCAAATGTGAATTGTGTATTAGGAAACACTTCAAAAATCGTAATACATATTAACTTTTCTCATGTGAGCAAATGTATTATGAATAGGTGTACAGATCATTTGAGTACGTAATAAAGATTGACTCTATCAAGTGAACGAAGTGCAGTTTAGTGGCTTTGTGTCTGGAAAGGGAACCGCATTGTGCAATCTTTATGGCACGACCACAGAGTATGTGGGTACGACATATGTTCGATAATGTTTCTAGAAGGCAACAAGAAGCTGTGCTATGTCTTTGTTGGCATTAAAAGGGCATACAACAGAGTGTCAGTTTGGTGGTGACCTGATCCTTGAGTAGGAAAGTGGTATCGGGAAAGCTGATCAGAATAAACTGTGCAAAGTAACAGGAAGCGAACGAGCCCGCTGTTAGTACGTACAATGGCAGATTTGACGATTTGAGATCAAGATTAGACTACACCAAGGATCAGTTCACTGTTCTTCATCACTGGCGGACATGCTGGACGAGAAAGGGTTTGCCGTTGAAGGTATTATTTGCCAGTAATTTAATCTTGATGGCAATGTGCTTCTTCGTGAACTAGTGCTTCTGTTGTTGTCATTCCTGGTGGATCCATTCGAACAAATGTTGAATTCACCGTTGCCTAAGCTGCGGAACTTTATTCAAGAACGTTGTCCCAGTCGCTTTGTTCGACAAATATGTGCGACGTTTGCAATCACTATGTGTGCGTGCGTGTGTGTGCGCGCGCGTCATCATTATATTCATCGGTCGTGGAAGCAACAGCTTGTGTGTGCTCCATCGACACTTTCTTGTTGTACATCAGTGAGGAGACTTCGGCTGAATCAAGGCCTACATCTCTAGAGAGCTCAAGTTAGGTATGTCACAGCTTCCTGCTCCGCTTAGCTGTACCGCCAGGAGGTCGCAACACACTAGCTTGGAGACCAGTTGGTCAATTGCCCTCTAGCAGTGTTCAGCGAATTGCAATCGTATCCTTCTTTGTATAGTACGTTGGCAATGGTAACAGGTCACCATACCATTGGGTCCTGCCATCTGATATTAAACACGCGTCGCAGACGTTTGGTATGTAACATCCATCGATTCGTCTTTGTGAGTAGCGCGTGACAGTCCTCGCTTCTCACCTGTACAATAGGATGTCTCCAACACGTGCTTTGATGTAGGCCAGTTTGATATCACAACCGAGAGCTGATTTCTGTAATTGCTCTAGGTTATTACAGGCAGTCCAACACTCAGCTTTCCTGAGCTTAAAGTCCGTATTTGGCGTCATGCACTATATATAAGGAGCCAACATATTTAAATTCGTTCACAACTGCCATAGTTTTCATACAAGTTGCATTTCGCTGTTGAAGAATCAACACAATGGAAGTTCATTTTGATCTGCACCACATGGTTGGTTGGATATGTGTCTATTACACTAACCTCTAAGACACGAAAATGGACTTTTATTGTTTTGATTCTTTACCAACATATCTATCAAGGATTCGAAACAATGAAACTCCATTTTGTGTATGTTAGAAGTTAATGTAGTAGACGCATATCCAACCAACCGCGTGGTGCAGATTAAAATGGGCTTCCATTGTTTTGACTCTTCAACAGCTATGTTTTGCGTCATCAGCAGAATTGTTGTTTTGTTGGCGTTATGTCGGAGCCCCGCTGTCCTAAGACAGTAGTAGACCTCTTCCATGCTTTTAAGCAGCTATTCTGCTGCATAAATTGAAAATTATAATGTTAACAACGATAACACAAAGAGAGTATGGGGTTACTTTGCAGTGCCAACGCGTAACGGCATAATGTCGTAACAAACCAATTGG
This sequence comes from Lamellibrachia satsuma, assembly GCA_033239005.1. Classification (NCBI taxonomy): domain Eukaryota; kingdom Metazoa; phylum Annelida; class Polychaeta; order Sabellida; family Siboglinidae; genus Lamellibrachia; species Lamellibrachia satsuma. The sequence goes on from BSQZ01000023.1 coordinate 6,471,527, forward strand.
GGAATCTATATTATTTAGCCAGACGTTGCTTTAATTGAAGAGGCAACATCCATTAAGGTAACTGCATATCCCAAGCGTAACGTATCCACGGTTACCTTAATTAAAGGCATGGAACACGTTGATCCCTAGAGCCCTATACTTCTATTGGAAGCTACTCTGCAGTCAATGTTCTGTAGCAACGCTTTAGCTTTATCGTCAGGTACACTGCAGTTATGTGGCACTTATCGTGTACCATGTCCAACAGAACAGCGGGCCTCAAACAGTGCACCGATGTCTGGTTCCTCTCTGATTATACACAGCATGATATGACAGTCACATTAAACGTGTATATCACTTGGGACGAACGTCACAGAAAGTTCAACCTGTGAGTAAATATCCCCTTAAGTTATATTTCTATGAGTAAATGTCTTGGGGGTGTACTATACTCTGAATAAATGTTTCTTTTGATTACATGTTATGGTAAGTAATTGCCATCTGAGTCAATATTCTGGTAAGTTATCCTACCAGTAAATATTCTCGAAAATGATTGTCCAGTGAGTAAATGTCCTCTTCGTAAGTTATTGTCCAGTGAGTAAATGTCCTCTTCGTAAGTTATTGTCCAGTGAGTAAATGCGCACGCACGACGAATCCAATGTGGTTTCGGTAGTAATTAATCAGATGCTGGGCATAATGAGCCAAATGATTACATTTACTGTGTACGTTACCTAAGAACTAGCTGAATAAATATGTGGCATTGCAATAGTTACCGCATATTACATTGAATTTCCTGAAATAAGCATGACATAAATGTATTACTGTATAATCAGCATCTTAGAGTGGTTCTCTTATTATGTTCATTTTATTTGGTTCATCTGATAAAATTCATTGCAAAATACGTAGGAAATGCAAATTGCTATTATATGCAAGTTGTGAATAAACTAAACCATATAATGTCATGTTAACATCGTTGTCCTAATTTGCTTGGGGGTGTTTTATGATATACGGAAATTTCGCCAGTAGACGTTGCATTAACATATTAACGTTCTGTGTTGCTCCCGGTTTCAAGTTAATCAGGTATTAAGGTCGTACATAGCAATAGAGGTGGCAACACACTGTGTATACGGGGAATAAGTGCATCAAGCTGGTGACTCGCACGGAGCAAAACAGGGACAGTGGAAGCAAAACCACAATTTTACCATCTGCTTCCGTCTGGGTGGAAGGCAGTGCCTTAAAGATCGGCAATGTGCTGCAACGTTTTGTTTTATTTTAATGGAAGAAAATGCATTCTTGTTTTAGCTATTCCACAATTCATAAATGTTGAAATGATCGCCAATAAGTTAATTAACAGCTCTCTCTGTCTCTGTCTGTCTGTCTGTCTGTCTGTCTCTCTTTCTTTCTCTCTCTCGTGTGTGTGTGTGCGTGCGTGCGTGCGTGCGTGCGTGCGTGCGTGCGTGCGTGCGTGCAGTTTTACAGGAAACGTAACTATGCATTGTCTTTGTGTGAAGTACCTTTCCAACAATAATAATAATACATTTCTTATATAACGCCCTGGAGTAATAGTAAGTAAGTAATTGTTCAGGGGCACTGTTTTGTCTTTGCATTATAGTAAATAGTGCCAAGGTTTAGACGCAGAACATGTATATATATATATATATATATATATATATATATATATATATATATATATATATATATATATATATATATATATATATATATATATATATATATATATATACGTATGTATATATATTTATAAATGCGTAGGCAGCCACCGAAGCCAGTCTATTTGTGGTCGTTGTGGATGGCTAGCAAATATGTCAATAATGCAACAGCGGACGGAATGAAGACACAACGACACGTTTGTGTCTACATTTGCTCGACATGTGCGACTCTAAGGTAATTTACAAAACACCTTGCAGATTACTTTGTGTGAAGTAACAGGTCCTATGCCTGGATGTTTGTAGCAACACTAAAAAAATCAACCACAAAGATAGCCGGTCGATTTTTTTAGTGTTGCTATAACACCCAGGCACAGGACCTGTTACTTCGCACAAAGTAATCTACTAGGTGTTTTGTTAGCCAGCCACAACGACCATAAATAGTGTGGCTGCCTATGTATTTATAAATTGAAAAAAGTGGAGCCGTAGCCTATCCGTAGTGCAGGAAAACTTAAATATTAATAAAGCGAGGAAATTACTTAACTAGTATGTCGTTTCGATTCTTGTTTAGACTCCGACCGTGATTAGTGACAGTACATTTCGTTTACTACAACCGTATTTATTTTAATAAATGTTTTATTTATTAATCGAGGGATACTGAACGTCCTAAAATGGAGCGCGACCACAGTGCAGGTAAGCCGACGTTGGCATAGTAGGGGAGACCAGGTAGGTTACATTTTATGATATTGCTGTTTGATCTGATATAAAAAGGTTTGGGCGCAAATGAAAGCTATTGATATTTGATATTGACTACAACATCCAAAAGAAAACACACGCACGCACGCACGCACACAGGCACGCACGCACGCATGCACGCATGCATGTATGTAGTATACGTGTACACTTGGCACACAAAGATCAAGCCAATGATCGGATAGTTTCTGGTCACTGTGGTCATCGAGGTGGTCAATGGCTCTCTCCGGTTACATGGGGGGGGGGTGAAGTGGATCTTCCCGGCATCCTTATGGACATCTACAGTAGGGACGTGGCGTGATCAATCATCGAGAGTGGCCAGTAGGGAGGCCACTAGTTGAGGTCCATTATATTGCGCGACGAATCGTCTCAAAAATAGTAGGGGTCGTATCAAGGGAACACCTGAAGGAAAAACACCAAGAGTTGTGAACACATTTTTTATTTCGTAACAAGCACCATACAATACAGGACGGGCTTACGGGGATTTTATCTTCAGCAAAGGCCCCGAGCTTGGGCGAATAAACACCGCGCACGAGGCTCCAGTGATGGGATGAACAGCCTTATTGAGATCTCTCCCGCGCCAGAGGCTCCGTCAATGAATGAAATGAATAAAGCAATGTACATGTCGTGCAATAATACTACATTTTACAATCTCTGAGAGCTTTAAGCCAATCAAACACGCGATAATCATTAGCGACTAAATCGGCACCAAAAGTCTTTGTAAATTCAGCGTACACGACGATGTTCACGGTCTGAGCGACTGCCTCGTCGAAATGAATATCGATGGGCAGATTGACATTTTGTACTAGGTGGAAGCACGATCCATCGCACGCGTCCGGGATGAGGTCGAAACGTTTCGGCAGGGTACGGAGGAACAGCTTTTCGTGCGTGTGCGACATGGCCCCTTGCGGGGTTGAGTACACTTTGTAGTAGACGGACGCAACGGGTACTTAGCCGTACCCTTGTCGAGTGCCTTGATATGCGCCACCTGTACGGCAGGACTGAGGACTGAGGATTTTCGCGAACATGATGTCATCGACGATGTTCACTTTGTGATGGGGGTGGCGGGGTTTGCCGTCAGTGCGAACGCGTCCTTGCTGCGCACGAGTCGAATCTTGACCCTAACGCCGTTGATGAGCAAACGATCTTGCAGGGACAGGTCCACGTGGAGTCGTCCCATCAGTTCGACGACCCGACTCGGTACAACGTACGTTTTCCAATCCCGCAACCCTACGTCCGTAACGTCGATCGCTTCCATGTGACCGGCGGTATCTTTGTACCATAGTTGACTCGCCAGTTGCGTGTCTTTCGCTTCGGTACCGTAGCTCAACGCCGTTTCAGTGGAGGAGCGATGCGGATACGTTTTGGTCGAAAGAGTCACGAGGATATCATTCAGGTAGACGTCGACTTGACTGAACAGCGAATGCAGCCAATTATTCACTGGACCCACCTACTCGTTCGGATCGAGGTTCGTTCCATCACCTTTGGTCACCAAGTCGGCGCATCGCCGAAGAGATCAAGTTCGCTCTTGACACCCTCGCAAGATCGCCTATGCACGAAAGTACTGCCCAGTCGTGTGGCGGTCACGCGCTTTGTACGTTGCTGCCTCCTCTTCTGAGGTCGCACACCCGGAGTCGCCGTCAACAGACCACTCATGAAGTCTCTACCGGCGTCCATGGCGCGACGTTTGGCTTCCTGTTTGATGTTCTTACTGGACATGGCATCATTGGCGAGAATAGGAATGCTACAAGTAGGATATGAGCGGCGACGTCATCGGTAGTATACAGCGTAGTGCAAAACACTCCCAAGACCACCATGCTACGTGAATCCACTAACACGATCATGGCAAATTGTAGAGTTGTCGTAGCACGCGATTCGTTTAATGTGACACCCAACCGTCGAGGGACGGCAACTGACGACGACGTGGTCGCGGTTGTCGATGACTTTTGGACTGTTCCATTTGCCAACGCACATAGGGGTTCCAACGCGGTACCTCAAGGTGTTTCCGAAGTACGCAACCCCTTTTGTATGCAGCGTCTTCAAGCGTAAAAAGCATATCAACCTACCATCTCCATCGGTAGGTTAATACGCTTTATGCGCTTGAGCTGCTGCGTGAACGTTTGCCTTCCAACCGGATCGCTCTTTCTCCGTTTTCTCAACACGTCGTTCACGAGATCCACGATGTTACTTCCGGGTACCGTCGTGTATCAATTCGCCTCGATCGGTCCGCGCGAGGTCAGTTTTGAGACGGTCCATCAACCGTTTGGCTTTGACCTGCATCGTTTTCCGAACGCTCTCCTCAATGTCGACCTCTACCCCGCTCGACAACGGAGCTATCGTCTTTCACTACGACCACTCGCGTCTGTTGTGCGATGCGTCGACCAAGCCATGTCGTTGTATCGTTGCAAGACCTGATTGTACAACTTCACTTTTTCTCCTTCGTCTAGGTCTGCACGATCAAGAATCGACGTAATCTCGGCGTCGAATCCGTGCAGGACCTTACTGACCGTGTCCGTCGGCGGTGGTCATTATTCGCGTGTGGTCCATCTACCAGAGCACCTGCTTGAACTAGGGCAGAAAGACCGAACACGCCAACGGAACGAGTAAGGACGGTAGGAAACCGCCCGTTTGTTCGTTTCTTTGCGATGACCAGCTTCTTCTTCCATAACTTGAGCACGGGCTTCCTGTATTTTTTCAATGTTGCCTTCTGTTTCCGGGTCAACGGAACGGTCCCTTTTAAAAGTCATACGCTCACTCGCATAAACTACAGGTCAGACTAGCGGCGGCGTTGAGTTTGATGTTCTTGTCTCTTTTCAGCATCTGCAGACACAAGGTGTGTATTTTCACCTTCGGTAGGTAGACGTACTGCATGACGTCGTCCGGAAAGATGGTTGGACGCAGGCGTAGGTCTTCGGGTGTTTCTTTCCGTTGCATCTTTGAAGGCTTCTTGCGTGAATTTCACGCGACCCGGATGCATCTGTCGAGCCAAGTGAGTGGTATGCGACGTGTCTCGCGGATTCTTGAATATTACCATGTATTGTGCGTTCAGACTGATGGTGCGACTCTTTGTTTTTCAGGAACAGGTTCTGCACGAATTAGAGGAAGGACGTGTTCGTGTGATGAGTTCTAGTGAACGAGGTCGCGACTCGACCGTCCGCTTCGTCATTGGCGACCAGGTTTCCCGTTCCTGGATCGACTAACGATGCGCTCTGTAAGCCTTCTTCGAACCGTAAGTTAGGTATATTCAGTACTTCGAAGAACGTGTTCTTATCGATCTCGTCGTGACGTTTGCTCAGACCTTTCGTGCTGTGCTTGTCGGTGGCCACGAAGCAATGGTACGTCTTGCTGCACAATCCACCTTGAACAAACCGGGTGTCCTCGTGTCGTACGCTTGAAGAACGACACAACATGGGTCGGAGAAGGTCCACGGGGTATACGACGAGTCGACAGCCACGTAGGCGGTCTCAGGCTCGGTGCAACACTCCGACGGGCACCATTCTGCATGATGTCAAAAGTAATGTTCTCAATGCTCTGGGGTCACGAGGTCGTCGACGCCCTCGCAAGGCAAGGCGATGTAGGCACTATCCGTGTCCATCTTGCAATACTGGAACAGGGGACGTTCGGCTTGCACTTCGGGTGCCAAACTTTCAGGGATTAATCTACGACCCCACGAATGAAACGTAACGCCTTGATTTTTTTCTCGAAATACGCCGTGCATCAAGGTTTCGCAGTGTTTTATATGGTAAATAAATTGTTCGCTACGTAAAATGTTAACTTCTAACGTTAACTTCCAATTTCTGTACGTAAACCGTTTGAAAGTACGTAGCGCCATCTGGCACATAACATTAACTATGCGGACGGTTTATATTAATTATAGTAGAAAACACGCGTAACAATTGTACATAATTAATACCCACGAATAACTTTTTGTAATTGTTACGTACAATTATTTGCAACGCTACGCGTGAAACCTACGATTATAAGTCAACAATTACATAAACTGTTCGATGTCGCCAGTGTGTAAGTAGCGCCCTCTGACACATAACACCGACTAGGTTGCTTGGCAACACCAACATCAATTAGACGCTGACACTAGGTATGAAGATGTAGACATTGTTATCTAGCCATATTCATAAAAGTGATCACTTATTTGGTAAACATTGCTACCATGACTGTCACATGTGAACTACCAAGTTATTCCACCCGTCCCCAGGACGTATATGGTAGTGGTAGTATGGTAGTTCATATGTGACAGTCATAGTAGCAATATGTTTATGTTATTAATAAATCGATGATCAACTACCGGCTCGCGCATGCGCAGATACACCAAGCGGAAAATATTAGACGGCGAAAAATGTTAACCCGACACCGGCTGGCTAAACTTAATAATATTTGATGAGAGCAGCCATGGCGACGAGAACCGAGAACGCGGTTGCGCTCATCACTTGATTGGCGCGGCATTTTGATTCTTAGATAAAGTTTTTATCGGCTTTATCAAGGCTACACATACAACTCCTCAAATCGCCCCAGTCTTTGACTAATTGACTATCACCAAAATTAGATTATTAACTCCTGGCCACCAGCAGACCAACTGAAACGTGTCGTGCATGATTGATTATATGCATAATATGGTTGCCACATAACCTACACCAATAAATCCTAGTATATATTTATATATACATATCTACATATATACCATGTCGATTTAGCCAACATAAGGATACAACCGTCAGAATTCTACAGTTTTTGTATTATTTCCTCCCACATGTGGGGAATGCGGAAATAAAAACCCCAAAGAGCCCTTGACGTGCCTTGACGTGCCTTGACGTGCCTTGACGTTACTTGTTCCAGCGGAGGAATGATGCCCAGAATGTTGTCGTTGTAGTACCAGCACACATCCAGGTGTGAGATTTAGCGGTCGCTCGGTCGCCAATGGCGCCCAAAAATGGCTTCGGGCGACTTAAATTTTTGACAACAATAGCCCGCATGGCTACTCGAAATATTTACGGAGCTGCATAATTTTAGACCCAGCAAAAACAAATGGAATGTTAATAAACATCTCAGAAGTGTTGTCCTGGCTATATCGCATTTATGTTAACCATAAATAGTGTTTTTGTGACACGTTTGACATTGCAAGAAATATTGCGATTTGTAGCCGAAGCGATATCAATAGGGAGCATTCATTGTATTTTTAATCAACCACATCGACGCTCAACATTTAACTGAACGGTCATTCTGTACTGAAATAATAACCGGTCATGTTAATAGTCTTGGTGTCGCGTGGCGCCACTTTTATATACTAGCACAAATGCCCGTCCTCAGGACGGGATAACGTGGTAGTTCATACGTGACAGTCATGGTAGCAATGTTTACTAAATGCCTCAGGACAATATGCCATCAATACGCTCGAACGTTTTACCAGAAACAACCGCGTCACGCACGTGATGCAATACTCGGTGCACGTTCAAAATGTTGAAGGTCGCCTGCATTTAGACCCATGGATACTTGTGTTGGTTGTAGAATAGTAGAATATCTGCTTTCTACTGTCTTTTTATTGTGTATTGGGTGGATGCGTGATTACTACTATAATTAATATAAACCGCCCAGATGGCGTTACGTACTCTCAAACGGTTTACGTATCGAAGTATTCGCCGCGGCGAGCGTTGCTTCTGCGATTGTTGGAAGTTAACGTTTTACGCAGCGAACATTTGATTTACCATAAAAACCACCAAGAGCCCTTGATATGGGGTATTTCGAAAAAATAAAGGCGTTACGTTTCATTCGTGGGGTCGTAGATTAATCCCTGAAAGTTTGGCGCCCGAGGTGCAAGCCGTCTAGGAGGAAAACGTGAACATAACCACATACAAACATACGTATATAAAAACATACGCTATCTCGATCATAGTTAGTTATATTTATCTCCATGGTGCGCGGAGTGCTTCTGGTGAATTATTCGGGAACCTGCTTAAAGTTTCTCTAGGCTAGGATAAAATCAGGTCCTATAAAAAAATCAGCAAAACTGTTCAGTTCACAGGATCCGATGTCCTGTGACGCTTGGAGACTTTTCGCGTAGACTGTTGGTGTACCATATTATGAAAGAAAAACAAACTATGTATAACATGTGTATCACATTATATTGATCCTGCCTTAAAAATAAATGTTTCAAAACTGTTTGTTTTTGATGTTTTTTATTTATTGTTGATGTCGTTCATACGTTCTATCTTCAAAGTATTTACTTTCTATCATCAAAGTATTGATTAGCAAGTGGGCTACCTAAGGAGCTGTCGGGCTACTTCATTTTGCAAGGTTGGTAGGTTGGTAGCCCCTGCACATCATCTTGATTAGGCCAATATAATCAATTTAGCACCAATTGTGTGCATACATTTGACCTGTACATCTTGATAATCTTCATCCGTGACAATGCCAAGATATGCGTTTGCATCATACTTTACGATAACATACTTGTCTATGAGACTCTCTCCGTTTCCACAAACACACACGCACGCACGCACGCATGCACACACATATACGCGCACGCACGCACGCACGCACGCACGCACGCACACGCGTGCACGTAGATGTGTGCAGTTGCAACACATCTATACCATTGTTAAGCCTAAATATGCATATGACTAGAGTCTAATAAGTGAAATGTATTATACATTCAGGTGACTTTACTGTAAATCACGGACGCATATATATATATATATATATATATATATATATATATATATATATATATATATATATATATATATATATATATATATATATATGAATTAACCAATGAAATATATATTATATTATATATATATATATATATATATATATATATATTTCATTGGTTAATTCTGTCATGTATGCGTGTATTTCGCAATACGTCCGTTGAAACTGACTAAAACAATCAGTACCATAATCGTAAGTGACAATATCCATGTGTACTTAGCTTCACTCCTCTCTTGGCAAGGTTGCTGGCGAAGAGGAATAAGTTCAAATTGTGTCTATATTTTGTGCATGGGCAATCACTGAGAAAATGCATGGTTTCAATAGACGGGTGCTCATTTTTTTTATTTCATCGATTACTTGTCGCAAATGAGTCCAGATTCCAATTGGCCCATGGTCGCAGTTGTCTGATAAGGAGCAGAATGTGCGTGGTTTTCCTCCGGCACCAACGCAATAAACACCAGTGTGCAGCATTATTTGCGTTTGCGATACACCAAAGTGCATACTCTGGATTTTCTTTGCTATTTTGCCATTTTGCACGCATGGTTTTCCGAAAGTCATTCGGTCTGGTGCATGTTGCCTTTCAGTGATCTACAGAACTGCTACTGGTGGGCGATGTTGAACACATGTGTCTTATATCGTCCAAACTCTGCTTCACACTCTTTAATAAGATCACTTATGGTTCTTTTGATTTCCACCTTCTTTGTCACTGTAACCGTCCGTTCTTCATCTCGTTTTGTTCCTTTCAGCGCGTGTTCCATTGATACCAGGTGGCGTCAAGATTGATATCAGTCTCGTTGCGTGCCATCCTAGCATCCTTACATCCGTCACACTGCCGGTACATGCAAACAAACGAAGATGTGTCACAACATACACTTTGAGTGGTCATGAGTAAATCTGCCTTTTCTATCACTTGAAGCGATGCGAGTTTTTTACCATCAGATTTTGGTTTTCGTGCAGTTTGCACAGGCACGTCTGCCTATCCTTTTCAGTTGGATGTTTAACCAAAAATGGCCGCGTCGACGCGAACAGGCTTTAGCTAATGTTAGCATTAGTGTTCTCGGCGAGAAAGTTTGCATGCAGGTTTCTCAGTGTGTCACTAAGCACCCTCCTCTACTCTTTCTTCTTGCATTTGGTAACAGTGTCCTTCTTGCCTGTTGTGCATTGTGACACATCATCCCTTGTGTAGAACTCCACAACCGTTTTTCCATACTTAATTTTGAGAATGAATGTTTTCTAATGAAACCATCTTGTGAGTGAATCGAGCTGACGGGTGAACATTGAACCGTTTCGCCGAAAATTCAAATGCTTCGTGGCACGTTGTCTGAAGACGATGTTTTCGTACCAACTTTCCGGTTATCAACCGTGCATACAGTTGCTTCAATCTTTCTTGTTTGTCTGCTTTATACCTGGACTTGATTTGTTCAATCAGGACATGATGCAGTAACAACTCGCATCTTGCACCAGGTGATGCGATATGTCTAAGAAGTTGGCGTATTTTACTTCTTTGGCTTTGCGAATAGGGAGATGACCTTTTCGTAACCGCCCTTTCACATCTTTTTCTCTACATATAGCTTTTTTGTCTTTCTTGTGCTAGTTTCACATTACTTTGTTTCATTTAATTTCTTTTCTAAGTTTTCGGTAATTCTTTCATGTCAACTGATTTCCTTGGTGAAACTGCCTTGACGATGGCCCTGCTGTATCAAGGGCTCTTGGTGGGCTATTTGCCAACACTTCAGAGATACATTTAAAACGGTGCCGATAATCGCGCTTATCTTTGCGCCAACGCATGTTTTACTTTTAACGTTGTAACTTATTAGAAAACCACTTGATAAATAGTTACATAAAACGTATCCGGATATATTTGTATGGTTTTGAAAAATGTATTTCGATTTTGTATTGTGTTAAAAAAATTGCCATTGCCAAGGACACAAAACGTACCGAAATTATGGAATCACTCTCCCCCCCCCTCTCTCTCTCTCTCTCTCTCTCTCACTCTCTCTCTCTTTCTTTCTCTCTCTCGTGTGTGTGTGTGTGTGTGTGTGTGTGTGTGTGTGTGTGTGTGTGTGTGTGTGTGTGTGTGTGTGTGTGTGTGTGTGTGTGTGTGTGTGTGTGTGTGTGTGTGTGTGTGTGTGTGTGCATGCGTCCATAATTTCGGTACGTTTGGTGTCCTTGGCAGTGGCAATTTTTTTTAACACAATACAAAATCGAAATACATTTATATATATATATATATATATATATATATATCGACAGAAATTGCCGCTTTATATTAAAAATAAAAAAAATAAAATATGTATATATATGTATATATATATATATATGTATATATATATATATACACATACATATACATATATATATATATATATATATATATATATATATATATATATATATATATATATATATATATATATATATATATATATATATACATATATATATATATATACATATATATATATACATATATATATATATATATATATATATATACATATATATATATATACATATATATATATATATATACATATATATATATATATATATATATATATATATATATTTTTTATTTTTTATTTTTAATATAAAGCGGCAATTTCTGTCGATATATATATATATATATATATCTGGATATATATATATATATATATATATGTATTTCGATTTTGTATTATATATATATACACTGCAACGACGACACTCATATTCTACTTTCATAATAACATACACACTAACTCTTATGGCATATTAAATTAAAAAATTATATTATTAATATTATCTCTACACCTTATGTATGTTTGTATTATTCTATAAGTTGTATAAATTTTTATTATTATTTTATTATCATAATTTTTTTCTCACTATTATAAAATGGTTGGCATATAATAACATATGTGCATAATATGTATATGTGGACATCTATGTATAATTGCTATACTATTTATCTAATTTCTACAGGTGGTCCTGCTATAAGCCTTTCAGGGTTGCTAGGGATCACCTGAGGCCGAGTTGTAATTTAATCAAATAATTAATGAAATTCGAAATTACTCATATGATTACAACTGAATAAACCTTATTAGTATTAGCATGTATAACCCCTAGGTCTTACACATTTTCTGAAATTTGATGGCCTAACAGACATAGGATACAAACTATTTCTATATATTAAAATTTTGTATAGAATTCAATAGATTTTTGGCTAAGGGAGTCTTTATATTTTCCATATTTATAACTCTGGTTAACTATGTTTAAAATCACCAAAAATACTTAAGAGTTATTATTTAATATATATATATATATATATATATATATATATATATATATATATATATATATATATATATATATATATATATATATATATATATATATATATATATATATATATATATATAATTAGCTGAATCAACGTGTGTGCATGGGGAAAATACTTCACGACAGAAAATGCCGCTTTATATTAAAAAAAAAATTGTTTCATATTTTACGACAATACATTCCATTCCATAACATTACATTCATTCATTATTTCCCGTGTTTGACATTCTCTGCTATAATTAATTGTTATTATATACAGTAATTATTATGCGCAGACTCCTCAAATCGCCCCAGTCTTTGACTAATTGACTATCACCAAAATTAGATTATTAACACCTGGCCACCAGCAGACCAACTGAAGCGTGTCGTGCATGATTGATTATATGCATAATATGGTTGCCACATAACCTACACCAACAAACCCATGCCACAATTCAACCCACCTATTGTTATCACAGAAATATGGGTACATTAGAAGTGCTGAGTTTCTTTTGACGTTGGTTGATGCTCTTTTATTATGTTTGGCGCCATCTAGGGAACGGAAAGGAAACTGGCGTTTGTATGCTTTTATTATCTCTCGACAGCAGCACTTGGGACGACCCACATAACATTCAGTCTCAGGACTTAGTTATTACAGAACTGCTCGGCAACTAGAGACAAAGTCATAAACATAAAAAAATTAAGAGTTTTTTGCTGCCATTGACTCTGCCTAATGCGCCAAGAGAATTAGGTTAAGTTATTAGAAATTTTGGTCTTGCATCTTCAATAGTTAGCAAAGAAACCAGGCAGTGTAAAAAACCGCCACTCTTTGGGTAGCGCCATCTTGCGATTAATTATAATCCTCTTTCTTGAACGAGTGCGACACCTGCCATCTCAATGGGATACTAGATTGTAGCGTTGAATTACCGACTAAATACATGAGAAATGCTCTTCATTTTAGCATAGGTAATGAACGGTTAATTATAGATGCGGCATAGATGATATTATGATTACAAACAAAATACATTTCTTTTTGGAAAAGCAGTATGTTTCACACAAAGCATCATCTCGGTAGGCAAATACACTCGTCTAAAACGCATGCTCAGTTTACAGTTGCCTAGCGACCAGTAACTGAGTGGCAGACGCTAGCCGGCAGAGAAGTTTGGCCACAACATAAACTAGCATCACGTAAGTTATCAGTCATCGTTCCCAAGTTAAAGTTGAGAGACGAATATGCATGTCTTACATTTCCCAAGAAGTATTTGGAAACACTGTTCGGGAATTACAATTTGATTGCATTTATTTTTGACAACGGAATCTCGGAGGCAGTGCTTTCGTGCGACACATTGTGCCACCGCGCGCCCCCACCGTTGCCTGCGGTAACGACATTGTACTGCAGAAAGCAATAGTTACCTACTCTAAATGCTGTGTATAAATGTATTCAGTTGTTACTTACAGTTATGTATTCAAACGTATTTAAATCCCGATGATACAATTTATAGAATGTCAATGTTGATGGTGTATTTATTATGGGTATACAGCTGTATTATGATATGCCATCATTATGACATTTACTGTTTTAGCAGGTAAACATAGGCCATTGTATTATTTGTAATATGTCTTTACGCTCTATATTGCTATACCACTGGAAGTGATGTATCCTATTCTACATGAGTTGAACTTATTATGAATGTATCTTCTAGTTTTAGATAAATATCCACGCTCGCTGCCGTCGCCATGGCTGCGGCAGTTGTACAGCGACTCGAAGATGAGATCCGCACTACATCATTGACAAAGCGGATACGTCCAGAACAGTTCTTCCTGGATTTTGATCCACTGCGCTCTGGATATGTCACAGGTGAAATGACATTTCAATTAGCGCTTCGATTGATCCCCGTCTTCTTGCCACAATTCATAATGTTTCCAAAATGTGTTCAGCTTGTTAATTATTATTATAGAATTGTTTGACAGTATTAAGAAAACAGCTGAAACTGCTATACTTTCCATATAAAAATATGCATTTATACATATATATATATATATATATATATATATATATATATATATATATATATATATATATATATATATATATATATATATATATATATATATATATATATATATAGTATGTGTCATCTGTCGGTCAGTTGGGTGCTCTGTCTGTCATGCATGCATGAATGTGCCACTCATGGTAAGAAAATAGGACGGTTTTACCAACCATGATCAACAATTTGTGCTTTAATATATATAGTTGGATGGCATCAGCCTTAAAAATACTGATTGTATCCCTTCCGTAGAGTCACAGTTCTTCCGCATTCTGTGGGAGAACATGGGAGTGAAACTGAGCGAGAACCAGGAGAAAATGGTTGCAGACAAGTACATGTTTAAGAGAGATGGAAATGTCAACTACAGGACATTCTGTAAGGTCATTAGTCAACCGTTCAATGCCGATGACATGACCAGACCACCAGATGTGCAGAAAGTCGATGCCAAAGAGTTGTAAGTAAATCTCACCTTTACAGTCTTATGGAATATTTTTGTTAAATGTTGTGTCTTTGGGGTGAATAAATATGTCTTGTTTCCTGTTACTGATCTCTTGTAAATTAGAAACTAAGTACATTTTTAAAGCAAAAAGTATTTATTTATTTTGAAATTTTTTTTTTATTCTCCGTACTAAGTTTTCAATACATGAAGCAGTGGATGGGCATAATTATGCTTATATGCATGTTTCTGGTTAATTTTTACTGATGAAGGTAAGCATATTGGGTGGCATAAGAAGTTTTTGGAGCCTCACTGTGAATAGCGGTATATGCCAAATTCAATCCAAACACAGATGTTTCACTTCAGTTGTTTTAAAATAAAGTTCAGATAGTTTATTCTTCAGAGGGTCTCAATCTGAAAAATTCAGAACTGAAGAGTAACATAAACTTGAATTTGATTCCACTTTGGTACGCACACATACTGTTGTATTAAACACACCCCAGAACATCTGGAAAGACTTGTACCCTTGTTCTTGTAGCCTGGGCACAAGTCGATCACTGCAGCCTCTCAATGAGGAGCAGGAGAGAAAGGTGGAAGCACTCCTGCAGCGTCTCAATGAATACTACGTCAATCGTGGAATCAACTTGCGCACCTCATGTGAAGACTTCGACTGGCATCACCGCGGCGTCATACAAGAGAGTCAGGTGGGTCACCCATCCATGCATGCCAACCCTGAGTTGTGCAATCCTGTAAGATTGATAACAAAATCCATAAGACCTGCAAATGAACCCATATGATTATCTACACCTGCTGGTTTGGCGCGCATTATCAAAATGAGCTCGTCTTGCAAACTGGGATATAACCGGTAGTGATTGGGTGATGAGACTTTGCGAACAGCTAAAATATTTGCAAGAATCATTCTTCGGACATGGTTTTAACTGACGATTTATTATTCGCATGCCATTTAGCAAGTGCAGGCCGTAACACATAACAACAATATAAATCAAGCAAACATAATTGAACATAACTTAGACATAAAACAGGCTGAAAATAGCAGTTTAATAAATTGTTTATTTGATTCATAAAAAGCACATGTTTTTTTAAGACGATAAAGTTGAAATATGACTCAAATTTATAAAACAAATAATTAAAAATAAACATAATTTGACCAAATTTAACATTAATCAGGTTAAAAAATTTTAAACTTAATACATTTTTTGATCCTTAAAACATATATATTATCCCACAACTACAAAATAGAAATATGACTAAGCAAATAACAATTGAATAAATCACATACTGGATGCAGTGAGACATAAACATCAACATACAAGCACAAATAACAATGCCACAAAATGTTCTCCATTGCAGTTTTACCGCAGCTTCCCGAAGCCACCAGGTGTCACTGATGAGGACATCTTCCTGCTCGTGCTGAAGTACAGAGACCCAGACAAGCCTGGTCTTGTTAACTATCTCAACATTCACCACGATCTGCTGGCAGTGAATCAACGTGATACAGAGAATGCTAAATCAGCCATACCTAACATCAAGAATGTCACGGAATATCTGCCTACTCAGGTGAGCTTGCTAATGAATGTTGAATATATATTATGTTTCTTTATAACAGTGCCACTTTAGAACTTGTGTACATCTGAAACATGTAGGTTAATCCAAGTCCCCGTTCGTGCGAATTTCCACATTCACTGCAAGTAAACCAAATTTATAGCATGTTATAAAGGCCGCATCATATGATGAGATATACCAACTACCTAATCTAATAATTCAATGTCATACAGTAGGTAACATTATGTGACGGTCTTTCAAGAGGTGCACATACTGCCTATAACTAGCCATATGAACCATTTTTTTGTCTTGCATTGCGGTGTAATTCAAATCAACACAAAAGATGGTGATATTTATTTGTACCCATGTTCGTGACTGAGTATTAGAAAGAATACAGAAATAATTGAAATAAGATTTCAGAACTATTACAAGACAATGAAACATTTGATTGTTGAATCTGTCTAGATTGGTCTCTCATTGAGTTTGTTATTTAAATCTTCACTACTGATACTTGTTTGTCGTGGGAGCCATGTCCTGTTCATTCTCTGTCCAATTCTTCCACTGCATGCTTCTCACTGTGCTTTGAAGGATGATTTTCAAATGGCCGTTGAATCTCGTGACACAGCCATACCATTTTAGCTTATGCTTTATTACTGCAGACAAATGTTGCCCCCCTTGGCTTAAATTGTTTTTTTTTCCATATTTTTCCATTTAGTCACTAAATGGTAAACCAATGGGTTACTAGTCTTCGTGGCCCTTGGCTTTCCCTTTGCGAGATCCTAGATACGCCACTGTTTCCTTTTGAAACATGTTTCCATGTTTCCACTTTACAGCCAGACGTGGACCTAACACTTCAGCAGATCTTTGACAAGATTCGGGTAGCTATCTACAAGAACCGTGTGCGCAGCATTGAGTACTTCAAGGATTATGACCGCCTGCGAAGTGGCATCATCACCGAGCACCAGTTCAACAGTGCCATTGTATTGGCTATTGGCAAGGAGGCCCAACTGTCTCCGCCTGAGGTCCAGAAGATCATCGAGTACTATCGCACGCCAGACGGTCGTGTACAGTACAAGGAGTTCTGTGACATGTTGGAACATGGTAATGACTTGTGCAGTTTTTGTGATTTTATGGTTTCTTTTTGCAAAACGAACTTGTGTGTTGAACTAGTATTGTGATGGTTTAACACACAAGCTAATTCCTGCATTTGAATAATTTTCCTGTCACCTACCCTGATTCCTGTATCTTTCATATTTACAAAAATTCCCATAGGAAATAAATCTATAGAATTTTTATAGAATATGCTATAGGATTTTTTTGTAGAATTCAGAAAATATTCTATGAATTTTTTTGTAGAATATTCTATAGAGTTTTTCATGTAATTAACTATACTCTTGTTGCGGACATTTCTATGGAATTGGTAGTATTCTATAGTTTTTGATGCAATATTCTACTCTGCAGAATTCTAAAAAATTATGTAGAAAAAAAGTATGTAGAATATCTGGTGTATTCTATGATTTTCAATACAGAATTCTATAAATTTTTTGCTATGGGTTGTATTGTATGAATATCTAGATGTTAATAGGCAACTTTTTCACATTTTGCTATAATAAAAAAATTTCCCAGGTTTTTCATCTGAAAATGTTGGCAGATATGTGTTAAAAAGTAGAAACTGAATCAGTATGTTAATAGATCTATTTAATAAAAAAAACATTTAACTCTTGCATTCTGCCATATTTGCTGCAAAAAAATGTATACGCAAAAATTGTATTTGTTACTCTAGATGCTGCGTCTTTTTGAGCTAAGGATGTCTTACTGATGATACATGATATTGCAATCATGTGTAGTTATGTATAATGATGTGATGACTGTTTGCAGCATTCAATGTTCCTGAGTTGGAAAAGAAGCCAACTATTGATGTAGTCAGACCACCAGAAGGAGCACTTGGTCGGGTCAGTGTAAATTGTCAAATTATTTTCTTTAGTCTATTAAATTTCTTCATTTAAAATATAGAATAATTTTTTTATACTACATTTTAGTACATGGATTGATCATATTTATCAATTAAAAATAATAATTTCTGTAATGCCTATTTCCACCGGAACCAGAGCACACTTACAGCATAAGATCATTGCTTACTCGATGTCCTTACTCCTTAATATTTAATCTGTAGTACTCCTTTGGGTGTAACATTTGGAGGTCAGGGGCTAAGTGTATGTGTAAGTATACACCAATCAATGTTAGTCATACAATTAAAAAAGCTCTAGATGTATTTGTCTATCCACTGCCAGGTCTAACTGAAATCAGGCATTTCCTAAAATAGGCGAAAATGTTTGAGCAAATGTTGCAAAGCGAAACGGTTGTGTTTAAACAGAATCTTCCGACCGTCACTGATGAGGATGAACGACGAGTGGTCGAGGTCGTGAGTCGCCTTGCAGAGGAAGTGCGCAAACGACGCATTCTTGTGTATCCGTACTTCAAAGACTTCGATCGAGTACGTATCAACTTGTTTAATCCTTATTTTCACATTGACAGAAATGTTGATATGATAGTTTCTGTTATTACAGGTTTTTATGTATACTGTGCTTAACTGTTATAACATAATAAAATAATGTAGACATCTTTATTTATTTAGGTAATTACCTTGAGCAGTTATATTTTTTTGTAATTTACTTTAATCTGTACTATCTGTAATCACTTTATATATGTTTATGTCTGCAATAAAAGGCTAATTTTATGTATTGTAAATGATTAGT
The DNA here is from genome assembly GCA_033239005.1 of Lamellibrachia satsuma. Taxonomy (NCBI): domain Eukaryota; kingdom Metazoa; phylum Annelida; class Polychaeta; order Sabellida; family Siboglinidae; genus Lamellibrachia; species Lamellibrachia satsuma. The sequence goes on from BSQZ01000023.1 coordinate 6,490,749, forward strand.
CTTAGTTATAGAAATTTTATTATCTACTAATGATTACAGGTTGTCTAGCTATAAGCCCTTGCAGGTTTCCCAGGGATCACCTGAGTGATATTTCATTACATTTCTTGGTACCAAAAAAATAATGTATCATAGCAACCAATCAGGTTCTGCCATGTGTTTTGTAATTTTAATACAGTACATCTTAATTTTTTGCTTTTTTTATTAACAAATTTAACCATAGAAACATATTAATTCCCAAATGTTATTTTTCAGACATATTTACATGATGGTACATATTATATTTTCACCACAGCAATAAATTACTATTCTAAGATGCACATAGCCTGTTTTTCACATTTCAAGTAAAAATTGTATTTGTCACATGTTAGTGATAAATAATTTTTTTTACATGTTTTAATGACATGGCCCATTTATATATTTAGTTAATATAGTTTTGCTTGTTTACCATTGTTAACGCCATTGAGCAGGTTTTTATGAGGATACACGGCATGTATTATAAATGTCTAATTTATTTTTTATAAATTTCTTTCTCCAGGCCAACTGCTACAGTCGTGTGATCACACCGATGCAGTTTCGCCGAATCCTCCATTTGCTCACACTGAACGTTAATGAGGAAGACTTCAAGCTGTTATGTCGCAAGTTCGCTGACCTTACATCTGGCGACATCAACTATCCAGCCTTTGTACAGACCATTGACCAAGGTACACATCACAAGTCAACCCAAGCACCATTTGCCAACTGACTGGCATAAAATATATATGGTTGTTTTTCAGACAACATCTTATAATATCTATTTGATGAACCATTAAAGAAGAGCAAATCATTTCTGCAAAATTTGACAAACAAATCACTAGTTTTTAGTGCTGTCTTGTATGCAAGAAAGTTTTGAATAACTATAATATCCAGCAGAACCTTGTTAATCGAGATGCTATTAACTCACAAGTCTTAATTATTGGCATCCAGACATAATTTCATGGTAATGGAATTTACTAATGCTAATGCTCGCTGTTAATGTGTAAATCAGTGTTCCGGATCAGGAAGTCCAAATTGGGAATCAAACCTTAATTTTACTCTTTTGTCTCAACTCAACAATCTGGAAATTTTGAATTGATTAACGATTGTTTGCTCATTAATGGTTATCATTAACGATAAAGTTCTTTAAAAAAAAATATTTTCAAGGGATAATTGATTTTGACAATCTAACAATCATATTTGCCTCCTTGGCAGACTTTGTGAACTATACCCAGGGCCACTGTAAGGAGACAGAATACAAGAGCTTCCCAAAGTTTGAGGACAAGATTGTGGACATCAGCGAGGTGAACATGGATGATCTGATGGCCAGGATCCGTCACCATGCCCTTACCAAGAGGCTGCGGGTAGGTGTCACGTGATGACATAGCTGTTTCCAGTCCTCTGGGTACATATAGTAAATGAGTTGTGCTTGTATGACATGTTTTACATAGTCAGCAATGTGGCTGCAATGGTGGAAAACATCTGTGCAAAGAATGTAACCTAGAATCTTCAAAACATGCAGCGTGGGGCTTGGTAGCTAGCACAGTGGTAGAGCATCATGGGCTTGTTCAGAAGGACTGAGGTTTTGAATCATCTTGCTGCCATTAAAAGACGTTCTGTCCCACCAGTATTATTGTTATCATCATCTTTATTCGGACTCAAGATCCACAAATATGTACATATTAAATAAATTATAAGTTAGAAATAGCAGCTAGAAAACAAAACATTATATTGTGCCAAGATATGACATCACATCATTACATTCTTCCTTATTTAAGACAGCATCATTGTTACAATCTTTAATTTCAACCAATTCACAAATAATATTTGCATTGTCATAGTATGTAGCATTGACATTGATATTCCATCTTTCTTTACGTTTATGCTTAATGGCATTCATAGGCGTATACAACAGTCTCTATTCACCAGTGTAAATAAGTATCTGGATATAGACCCTGGTGGAATTACGTCGAAGAATAGCTTTCATGTGTTGATTGCAAGTGGTTTAACACTTCTCAGAGGGAAAACATATGTCAGAGAGTGGAGTGCAAAATACTTACAAGAACAGTACCTTTAACTTTAAAAGTTATTCCAGTATAACATTCTATATATGCTGCACTGGAATTAATAGATAGAATTATAACCCAAATGGATCAGGATGAAATACCCATAAACATACATTTAGACCTTTCTAAAGCCTTTGATGCCATTGACCATTTAATTTTAATTGACATATTAAAATATTATGGTATAAATGGTACATATCTTAACTTATTCAGTAGCTACCTAAATAATCATAAACAATATACTGAAATTGATGCTATAAACTCAAACATGTTACGAATAACAACTGGCATACCACAGGGCTCAATCCTATATCAGTGAGCCAGAACAATGTTCAATTTCATCATTTATGCTGATGACACAAACTTATCAAGTACTTTAAACACTTTTAGCGACAACATGCACAATTACAATTTAGAATCTTTACTAAATGACAAACTTCTAAAAATAAATTAATGGCTCAAAATAAATTAATTATCATTAAACATAGCAAAATCTAAATATATTACATTTCAAGATGCTTACTTTGAAGATAGATAATATAAATATTAAACAAGTTAAGGAATTTAAATTTCTTAGGTTTAATTATTGATACAAATTTTAACTGGAAAAGACATACTGACAAAATTTCAAATGCTTGTTCTAAAAAGATTGTTATTTTAAATAAATTAAAATGTGTTATCACTACAAATTAAAACATTATTATATAATTCATTACTTGTATCACACATTAATTACTGCATAATGGCTTGGGGTTTTCAATCAAACAGAATAATAAAACTTCAAAAGAAAGCTTTGAGAATTATTACCTTAAGTAATTATAGTTCCCACACAGAGCCATAAAAAACTCAGCATATTATAAGTAGATGACATTCTTAAATTACAACAATACAGATTTTATTATAAATATTTACATAACGATTTACCAGTTTATTTACAAAACTGGAGGATAATCTTCATCTATGACATAAATAATTATGATACACAAATGAAGAATAAAATATACTTATAAAACTAAACACGAATTTGTAAAAAAATGTCTTCGGCATAATTTATAATTTTTACTTAATAATATTCCCACTATAGTTAAAGAAAAGCTTACTACATAGTACATACAGCTTACAGGGATTTGCTAAGTATGTTAAACTTTCTTTGTTTACAAAATTATCAAGATTCATGCACAACGCAAAATTGCTATATTTGTATGCAACAAAAGAAAACCACCTGTCATCCTTACTAAAAGGTGGCTTAACTGCAAACACATATAATCAAGCGAGAATATTCATACACAAACATGCACAATGTACACACACACACACACACACACACACACACACACACACACACACACACACACACTCACACACTTTGTACGTACAGACTACTTACACAATCAGAGATGATATTATTGTTTTTTTTTCAGACGAATTTTATTTGTTTGACCAACTGATTAGTTTAATTTTAGTTTGTAAGGTGGTTCCTCGATAGCAACTATCAAAGTCTTAGAGGAGTCTCCTGACCCTATTTTTTTTATTTACCTTAATATATACCATGTTTACTCACAACTGTATACACTTGTATTATGCAAAATTATAATTCAACATGGATATGTATGTATAATATGAAATGTCTGATGGGTCAAATAAAAACTTCTTCTTCTACACTCATAGTCTGATGGTCACTTAAGTCCATCTGTCACCACAGCTTTTGGACTGTACTTGAGGCATACTTCATATGAGCCCAAACTGGTAAGATCCATAGATTTGTGTGTACAGAGTTTACAACAGAAACTTCTAACATAAAACATGCTTTTGTTGAACCAATTAACAGTCAGTGACACTCCTCTTCCTTACAGGTGAATGAGTTCTTCCAAGACTTTGACCATCTGCGGTCGGGATCCATAACAAAGACCCAGTTCCGTCGATGCCTCAGTGACTTTGGGTTGAGTACGCTTGGTGAACATGACCTGACTGATGTCCAGTTTGAAGCTCTGGCCCAGTTCTACAAGGACCCGAAACTGACCGACAAGATCATGTGGCACAAATTCATGTGGGACATTGAGAGTGGTGAGGCAGCATTATTTGAGGTGGCTGCCTGCTTTGGCTGAACAAAACTAAAGAGCTAAGATGAGGAAAAGTGGTTTAGTAGGAAAATCAAACAAGCAATAAATATTCGTAGAATGAAACCTGCTCGGAACCAAGGGGTCAGCCAAGATAGGTTTGGGTATTGCCAAACTTTTTGTATTCCAACACACAGGATTGCAATATATTGCAGTTGTTTTGGTTAAGATGTAAGATGGCTTAGCCATTTGTGTTATATTGTATTTTAACATGCATGACTGATATATATATATATATATATATATATATATATATATATATATATATATATATATATATATATATATATATATATATATATATATATATATATATATTTTATATATATATATATATATATATCAGTCATGCATGTTAAAATACAATATAACACAAATTTTATATATATATATATATATATATATATATATATATATATATATATATATATATATTAAATAATAACTCTTAAGTATTTTTGGTGATTTTAAACATAGTTAACCAGAGTTATAAATATGGAAAATATAAAGACTCCCTTAGCCAAAAATCTATTGAATTCTATAAAAAATTTTAATATATAGAAATAGTTTGTATCCTACGTCTGTTAGGCCATCAAATTTCAGAAAATGTGTAAGACCTAGGGGTTATACATACTAATACTAATAAGGTTTATTCAGTTGTAATCATATGAGTAATTTCGAATTTCATTAATTATTTGATTAAATTACAACTCGGCCTCAGGTGATCCCTAGCAACCCTGAAAGGCTTATAGCAGGACCACCTGTAGAAATTAGATAAATAGTATAGCAATTATACATAGATGTCCACATATACATATTATGCACATGTTATTATATGCCAACCATTTTATAATAGTGAGAAAAAAATTATGATAATAAAATAATAATAAAAATTTATACAACTTATAGAATAATACAAACATACATAAGGTGTAGAGATAATATTAATAATATAATTTTTAAATTTAATATGCCATAAGAGTTAGTGTGTATGTTATTATGAAAGTAGAATATGAGTGTCGTCGTTGCAGTGTTCACACAGCCGGGGCTAGAAAAGGACCCCACCCATCAAGTACCCCCAACTGAGATGTACCTTGTGCCCAAGCCGGGTACAATGCAGTGGGAGTTTGCATCAGACGAACATCACAAGTTGTACAACGACACGATGACAAAGTGGAGTGAGAGGGTGAAGCAGCGACGTGTGCTTGTCAAACCTGTCTTCCAAGATTTTGACAAGTAAATCTAGCCATCCGAGTGGCATCTTACGCTGTTTCATAAATTCACTCTCATATTCAATCATTTACATTATCCTTGTTCTGAGCATCTTGGGCTAACATGTGACTGATAATGTATGTTTTAGTTATTGCTCGTGTATTTTATAATTTGATGAGGTAGAAATCATACTACAATCTATAGATGAACATATATGTTATATTATTAGAGATTGTTAATTTTATCATCACCAGTAATTTCCAGATAAGAACCTCAATGTAATCTCCATAATTTTTGGCCTTGTTCATTCTGGTTGATGTTGGCACCACCAAAATAATTATTTTTACTCTTCTGTGCTGTGCACAGTCATTAAAAAAAGAACTTCAGGAAATTTTGTAATGCAACCCTGTCTGGCTGACGTCATGTCTAACAATAACATTACCCATCCACAAATAATGCCAATGTCTGCAATGTAACAAAATCAATGTAACTTATAGAAAGGAATGTTTGTGACCTACACAAATATAAAGAGCAACATAGCTATGAGCAGACACTAATCAAATCAAGTTTATTTAGACACAACATATCTCTAAAATAGAATCAGGGGTGTTTACAATAAAAAATAAATTAATAAAATATATTACATTAGTGAATATAATTATTTCACACACATACACATACATATACACACATACATACATATATATATATGTATGTATATATATATATATATATATATATATATATATATATATATATATACATACATACATACATACATACATACACATACATACACACACATACACATAGATATGCATATACATACATATATCCATACACACATACACACATTATACATGTATATATACACACAAAATTACGAAAAAACTTGATTAAAGAGATAGGTTTTCCAGTCCCTCTTAAAATGTTTAGAATCACGTTGCGTTACTACTTTCATCTCATCATAGTACTAATGATGGTGACATCCTGGTTGGATAACATCATCATAATTAGTACTGACGAAACCACCTTGACAAGGTGGAAAAAAGCTCTGCAGGTAAACAAAAACCTTTTGGATATGTTGAAGCCAGTGTTTGATCATGAAAACGAACTATCCTGATAAGTGTTCAATAATCAAAGTAACTAGTTTGTCAACAACAAATCTTCTTCATCCACACCACAGACACAACAACGGCCACATCACCCGCCAGCACTTCCGCCAGTGCCTCCGCATTCTTGAAATGTCAGCCACGGAGACAGAGATGCAAGCTGTTGAGGCACGCTTCTGCGACGACGTCGGCTTCCACTATTCCCGCTTCCTTGAAGAACTTGACCCAAACCCAAAGACGGACATGATGTATGTGAAGCGCATTCAGAACCTTCGTGTTGTCAATGACTGCAAAAAGGCTGTGGAAGATCACCCTGTTGGCGACCTTGAAAGCGTGCTGAAGAAGATCAAGACTATGGTATGTCTGTGCAGTATCTTGCCATGTGTTTCTTACTGAGTCTGTCCTCCAAAATTATTATGATTTTAACATTTTCATAAATAAACGGTTGCCAGTACTAAAAATTATTTCTAATGTCATGAGAAAAGAAACCAGATGCCATAGTTAATGTTTTTGATTTAATGAGTTGAAATATTTGTATTATATTTTTATCACAATCCTGTCCATTGTTTTCAGTCTGTTAGTGTCTTTCTTGCTTCTTATCTCACACATGTTCAGATGTTTCTATCACAACAAAACTATACATATTTATGATATTCTAGCCTGCACGACTTTCTTTCTAATTTGTTTTTCAACCCAAACCTTACAACGTACCTGCATATTAAATATATTGAATATGCTTCCATGGTGACATGATTTGCTTGTTCGTAGGTGGTGCGCGAACGAGTCCGTATTCTTGAATGGATGAAGGATTATGACAAGTTGCGCTCAGGTCGAATGCCGAAGTCAAACTTCCGCCGTGCACTTGATCTATGCCGTCTTGGGCTCTACGAGTCAGAGATCGCACTACTTGAAGACCAGTAAGTTAATCTCATTTAAAAAACTTTTAACTTAAGACTACCGATTCCAGGCTGGGCTAGATCTAATCTTGTAAACTGTTTAGCCATTTTGGCTAAAGCCCAAATTTTTTGCCAAATTAACGCATATGTGTTCTGCATGCTTTTCAATGAAAATGCTGGTGGCTAAATTGGCTCAAATGGGTAACTTTTGTTTAGCCAAATCTGATGCCATGTGGTCTATGGCCCAAATGGCCACTGGTAGCGCTAGCCTAGCCAGGTATTTTAAATCTGATTAATGGCAATTTTTATATAGTTTGTATTATACATTAGGAATGAGAACTTCAATTCCTTGCTTTGTGTCACAATTTTTTGTGGTCCTGTGATTGAGGCAGATGTCTAGAAATGTGGCTACAAGCACCACAATCAGTCAATCCATTCATCCTTTTGTCAGATGGAAACATGAATGACAGTTTTCTGCAACCGGGTTTCTTCATTTCAGATGTATGACTTTTCTTATGTGATTTCATTTCCCATCACCGGCTTCACATTTTCAAAACACCTGTCCACCTGTTTCAGTTACAAGGTGCCAGGCTATGCTGACAACGTTGACTACATGAGTTTCTGCACTGACATAGAGTCAGTGTTCACGGTGAAGGAAATGGAGAAGGCTCCACTCCTGGTGGTGGAGCCCTTCAGGCCTCCGGATGACTGGTCCCAGAACCAGCTCCCCAAGGACTATGAGGGCTATGCCAAGAATGCTCTTAACAAGTTGGCAGAGCGGGTAATTATGCCTTTTGTTTCTGCCTGTCTTATTTATCTTATTATTATGAAACATTAAATGTTTGACTATATTCGAGAATTGAGATTGTAGTAGAAAAAGAAGAGTTCACAACTGGAGAAGGTTTTAGGTCAAAGGAAGCTAAATGATGTAAAATCATCCATAACTGATGAAGGGATAAAACTTAAATAAAGGGAACTAAAACTGGTTAGAAATATCTGAAGAAACGGAAGCATTATGCCTCGATAATGAAGAACAATGACTTTGTTGACAGTGGCTGCAATACATATAAACCTAGTCCAGAAAACATCCCTGAAGATCACAAACAAATATGATACTATGCTGAGGAAATGGTTTGCTTTGAAGGCTGACTTTGTACTTTGCAAGGTTTCAGAATAAAAACAAATGTTGCAGACTAATTGCTGTACTTTATTTGGCCACGTTACGGAAAAGTAAAACATATCTTCCAGATGGCTTTTGGCTATCCGGGAGCAAATGTAGATATGTAATGATGCATTGCAGCTTGCACTGTAACAAGAAATACCTGTCTGACTCTAGGCAATGCCCAGTACACATGGGACCATCCGATCCCTCTTATGGTTCCCACATTGGGGCAAAAAAATTGTATTGTCTGTGGCATGTTCCCTCTGTACAAAATGGTCCACTTTTCCTAAATGCATCCCCTTGGCTACGGACATGTAAACTTGATCCTATTATGGCTGTTTATTGTTTTTTCAAATGGAAAATTAGTCTATATGAAATAAGAATGAATCAGCTGATAAGGATATGGAAGAATTTATCAAAAACCTTTGTTTGTGGGAAAGTGTCATGAGGTTACCTCTAAAGGGTTATGTGATAGAACACAATAAACATTACTCCAAGATTGGTCAGACTTTATACTTTGACATTTGCGAACTGTTCTGCTCTGTCGCAGGTGCGTGAGACAAGGATGCAGCTCTTCCCACTGTTTGAGGACTTTGACAAGGTTCATAACGGCACTGTGACACAGTCGCAGTTCCGTCGTGTTCTCTGCGAGTTAGAGCTTGCTCGCATGGTTCCCGGCGAACATGAATGGGTCGCTCTTCAGCAGATGTTCGGAGTTCGCATCGGTGGCAAAGTTATGATGAACTACAATGCATTCTGCGATGCCATCTACAGCATTTCAGGCTTTGAGTGGCGCCGACCGTAAAAGAAGACCAGTTGGACAAAACAATGAAAATTATATCGCTTTGCTAACAGTGAGAAACTGCATGATAAAGTAGGTTGCACACTTGCACAGAAACGATTATTATGTAGGCAAAGCCACGCTAAATAGAGCAAACAGTAAGAACAGTCAATAAGTAAATGTTGTGTTTAACAAATGGAGCTTGTCTTCTTATGAGAAATGGCAAATAACACCTGGCTAGGAGAAAATAAATTAAAAAGTGATATTTTTATTGAATTACGGGGGTTGTCCCGACTGGTGGGGAGACTTGGCGTCTCGATATTATGGATTATGATGTACGAATGATTTAAACATGCTTTCAAAAATTCTTTTGTGTGCAGTGTTTTATATCAGATAACAAGTTGGATTTTTTATTTAGACTAAGGACAACTTTTCAATGAAGGTTTACCAATGCAAGCAGTAAAATATGTATGACTGTATTGTTTTTGTTAGCGAAACCTTTAATAAAAAGCCGTGATATTAGATGACCAATTTGAGAGTATCAGTGCATTGCATGTATAATTATTGTATATACACCGTCTATCATTATCGGTAACATAGAATTTTAAGTTACCAGGTCTGGGCACTGTTACAGAAGCAGAAATAAACGATAACTTCAAAGGTATGTTTCTTGTGCCCGATGCCAAGGCTCGATAGTTAAGAGTGGACCGGGTTTTGTGTCCATGCTGTTTCGAAGCTTAGGCGACTTCATTCACTCTGCTTTGCCTGTGTTTTTTGAAGATATGCTAAAAGCTGTTTGGTTTCTTCTACCTGGTGTCAATGACAATATAATGTAAAACTCTCAACCACATGAGTGACAGCAGAGTCAACCACATGAGTCACAGCAGAAACGTTCACAAATTCAGAAAAACACGGACACGATTGAATGAAAATGCACACCTGACACATTAAAGATGATAGGTGCGTGCGTGCGTAAAGTGAAAGACAAACACCAATTTGACACCTTGTGTTAGCTGTTAAAATATTTTCATAATTGTTCACACATTTTGGAAGGTGGTTCTACTGTGAGGGTTCACAAAATAGTTAAAGGGTAATGAGCTGCGTAGGCTTACTGGAACTGGGGGCTGCTGTATGCCCCATCAAATTTAGAATGTTCACATGTTCTCTTATGCATTCTGGGTATTGTTAGTATCCTGTGGCATCATATCATATAACTTAACTGAATATGTCCATAAAAAGGTTGGGTTAAAAAATAATATTAAGTCTAATTAAGTATACTATTAAGTTAAGTCCAATATGTGTCCAACCACTAGACATCCGACCCCGCTGTCCAACCATCGGAGACCCGACCCTGCGGTTCAACAAATTGTCTACAGATTGTGTAACTGCTAGCAGCGTGAATATGTTTAAAAACAAGGTTGACACATATCTCAGGAGGGCGGGTTATAAGTAGATGAAACTTGTTGGACTCTCGATAAGCCAATGGCTTCCTTGTCCACTTGCCATCTGGGCCTTTGGCTTGGATAGCAAATCTTGTTAAACCACCGCAGACCCGACCCAACTGCCCTAGACTCTAGAGATCAAGAGTGGGGCGGACGTCTATGACTATGCCTTACAACTGCCCATGCAACAACGGGATGTCCGAAACCGCGGTCCAACCACCGATTAGTCTCGAGGCTAACCACCGTTCGCCACGGTAGGGCCACCGGGGAACCTCTCCCTACGGTATGCCCCCCCCGGGAATCGCTCTCTACGGTATGGCCACCCGGGAGTCGCTCTTGATGGCATGACCACCTGGAAGCCGCTCTCTACGATATGGCCACCGGGGCACGGACCACAGTCAGAATTCATCCGCCATTACATACATAAAGAGTCCCAAGGAAAAAATTCATTGTGCAGATAGGGTTTATTTGTGAGAGCAGAAATTGTGTGTATGAGTGAGTAGAAGTGATGTTTTTGTGCACAGTAGCTTCTAAGCTTTGAAATGATGCCATTTGTCAGTATGTATACCAGTTGCATAATGACACAGTGGCTGTTAGGCAGGATGTACTCATATTTGAGAAACCGGGGAATTTCATGGCAGAAATGCACGGGCCTCATGCTTTGAAGCAATTTGTGCGAAAAGGAGGTATGTCATTTTCACGAATTTCGCACACCAGGTGTCTTAGTGGGTCTGTCATTTTCTGTGAATTTAAAAAAAAAATTGTAGGATAAATTTTCAATGTAGGCGCAAGAATGTTATAATGGTCGTCTATGGGAAAAGTGACTGTGGTCCGTGCCCACCGGGAACCGCCGTCTACGGAATGGTCACGTGGGAGCCGTTCTCTTCGGTATGACCATTGAATTGTCGTTCAGGCCGTTTTTATCGCATCAGGAAACGACCACAAATGCCAACTATTCTGTGCAATCTTAGGATAACGAAACGCACACAATCAGTCAGTCCCGAGGTGATTTCTGAAACATTTTTGAGTTAAAAAAATTCGGGTTCAACTTGTGTGGATAAATCCAGTTTGTCGTGAAACAGTAAAACCTCAATGGCTGTAGTTTCTACGATGCGGCACTTTTATAACCGAGGATAACGCGTGTAGCGTAATATGCACTTTTACTCAAATATTACAGTGTTCTCCAAAATTGCAAATATACAACTTTTATCTCAGCCATGCAGGAAACATGCAGATGCAGATTTTTTCCTAACCATCAATTTCATCTGCATGCGTGTGCTTTGAGTTTTGTGCTGAATACACACTAAGTAGCGGCTGTGCATTCATCCACCAGAGAAAAACAACAAGCGCTCATAATGTTGGAAATAGGAGGGGCGTCTTATCCCACTGGGGGGGGGGGCTCCTTTGTGCCTATACCTGTTGTATTAGCTATTTTGTTTTTACATGACTGTCCCAATTTAAGTGATTGTTTACCTACATAGAAAGTAAGCATTCACGTATTCAATAAGATTAATTTTAGGGGAAATAATAAAAACAAAATGTAGGCCTACTGCTTTTCAAAGGTCACAAGAAACGAAATGTCCCAGAGAATTAGCAGCCGTTTTTCGTTATTACTTTTCAATCAACTAATATGAAAGCGGATATGCCTATATAGTTTACTTATTTTTAATATGTCTTTCCTTGTGCACCCATGGAAACTATCGTATATTCTAAACCAGTATTCGTTTCTTGTTGACTGGCATGAATGCATATGAAACATAGCATCTATATGCAGTGTTCGAAATGACCACTAACTCTTGGGGGCCCCCCTAAAACTATTGATTATCCTCCCCCTTCGGATAAAAATGTTTCTTAAAAATCTTATTTTCAGGCACTGTTATTGCCATTAGCGCCTATTATTGTGAAAAGACTTGCTTGCTATCCAGGGGCGGATCTAGGCTTGTTGGCGGTGGGGGTCTCATGTGTCGTTATATTTACAGAAGGCTGCTAATACTTCAGTCTTTACATTGAAACTAGTTCCCATGTAGGCCTATATACGTGGTCCTTTACCGTAATATTTGCCACGGACACATGGGGGTATAAGACCCCCCTCCGTGGCCTAGGGGGTATTATGATCCCTAAGACCTCCATGTATCCGCTGCTGCTATCATAACGACTTGCAGTTATTTTACTTACTATTCAACTTAGGTTGAATGCACTTGTTGTAAGTTGCTCTGGATAAGAGCGTCTGCTAAATGACTAAATTGTAAATTGTGGTCTAAACCACTGTTACTGGAGTAATGCGCTTGCAGACACAGTGCTCTGTAATTCTGAGAAGTAAAATGCCAAGGTAAAATGTGCCTCAACTAGACACTCGATTGGTGGCATTACTGCAGACACCCAACAGATGGCACCCTTAACCACAGGACACGCACTCATCAATGATATGAGTGGAATGATTTAAGATGTTTTTAACAGAGATTAACTGAATGACAACAGAGTGAGCTGACTGAATCAGCTAATTAAGCTACCAACATAATGCTGTCGAGTCCTGCGAAAACCGTCGAATTCTGCGAAAACCGTCGAGTTCTTGTTGCGAGATCGATCGAGTTCTGCGAAAACCGTCGAGTTCTTGCTGCGAGGTCGATCGAGTTCTGCGAAAACCGTCGAGTTCTTGCTGCGAGATCGATCGAGTTCTGGGAAAACCGTCGAGTTCTTGCAGCGAGGTCGATCGAATTCTGTGAAAACCGTCGAGTTCTAGCACAGTCGAATCAGAGTAACCTCACACGTAGCAACAGGTGCAACAGCGGAAGGGTAATTACATCGGTACGACAATAAAATGTGGGACCCCCGAAGCTTACATTTTTCTTTCTTATGAGAGGTCCCTCGATCGTGCTTCAGGTGAAGTCCTGGACCCCCCACAAACCCCCCTCGTTTCGAACAATGTCTATAAGATCTTACACACATTTATTAAATTTGACAAGATCTAACAAGATATGTAACAAGATTGCCACCCAGGCCATATAGGCCTATTATTAAGCGATAATAAAGCTCCAGATGGCAAGCGGACAAACTAGGAAGTCATTGTTTTATCGAGGGTCTAACAATGTTCACGCGATCAATGGTTAAACATTTTCAGTGAAATTAAGGCCTTTTTACCGGCGGCCGCCGATTCAAAATGCTTCACGCCGATTCAAAATGCGCAAGTTATCGGTCCCACCCCGCCGATTCATCCCAGCGTCCACGGCTGGATTGTACTGTATTAGTGATGCACATTACAGCAGGGCGTTTTTTAGTGAATTTTCACTGGGGGGGCAATGTCCTAAAAGGGCACTCCAAATGGTTAAAAAGGGCACCTTACGCATTATTAATGATTATTTACATAACCCTTAGGAATGTATGAAACCTATATATATATATATATATATATATATATATATATATATATATATATATATATATATATATATATTAGTATATTTTTATCCATATGGTTGCACACTGACGACTGCATCTCGGTATAAAATTAATGTTACACTTATATCCCAGAATTTTTTTTTTACAAACACATGCAGTAGTTAGAGAAACATGACACGTCTCTAGCAACTTGCAAGTCAGTACGTTTGACAGTCGTCTCAATTTCACTAGACGAGCCCCGTTTTGCGGGTGAATTTCCTAACGAATTCACTCTGCCCGTAGATATCCCAATCTGGAGCTCCGCATCTTCTGGCCTTCTCCAGGAATTTGACGACAGCGGGTCGAGGGTCAAAGTAGGCGGTGCCCACACCATTCAGTGCCACCATGAGGCGGGCGTTTCTCGTGTCCTCACCCATGCTGGTGCGGTGATTGTTCTTTCCGGGAATGGTCAATCCCTCATCAATCTCAACTTCTTGACGGCAGCGCCAGTCACAGTGAGAAGATCGCTGATGAACAAATCACTCCTTTGCAACTTCTTCTGGAGTATTTCAAATATTTCCAGGATGTCGCCCACCAGTGAGGTTATCCACTTCTGTTGGTGGTTCCAAATTCTCAGAAACCCTTTGGCTTCAGTCTTCTCCTTTCTGTCGCTGGTACTTTCAGGTGCTTGCATCTGTTCTCACACCTTAATGCAGTCTGGTAGCACAGCATCCACCAGCTGCAGCTTGTGCTGGGCAAACCTGACATCGTGGTGCCGGGGGAACTGTTTGACATTCCCGGCTTGCGCTGACAACATCTTCATCCTTCTCGGCGTCCGGAAGAATCGTACGAGCCCCAGTAGATTAGACTTCCAGATGCCCAGCTCCGGTATGGTGCTGACGACCGACTCAATGGCTAAGTCCGACCGGTGAGCAGCACACCAGAAAGTTGCCAGACCTCTCTGCACTTGGTCAGCAAGCAAACGCCATAACCCACCATGTCTGCCAGTGTTTGCCGATTCGCCGTCAGAGGTGACACCGACGAGCTTCGTGTCTTTACCTCCGGTCAGAACCAAAGCTTTGTTCACCGCTTCCAGTAGTCCAGGGGCACCGTTCGTCTCTGGCGAATGCATGACGACGAACACACACGTTACGCTACCATCACTGTTAGCCATCCGTCCACTTACAAACTTGTAGTCCAACATTTGCCTGTCACAGCTGCCATCAATCTGCACACTGAAGACTGTGCATCGGTTGAACATTTGAGACAGACACACTTTCTCTAGTTCGTACATGACATCCAGCATCTGCTTATAGTAGTTTGGGTCCCGGATCATGGCTGCTTGATGAACTGGCTATCGGGCGAGAACACGACGAAGGCAGTATCTCTGTGACTGGTGGTACACTTTTATCTTTGGGAGTGTCATCAGATGTGATGGCAGTGAACGGATCATGGCTGCTTGATGAACTGGTACTCGAGCGAGAGCACGACGAAGGCAGAATCTCTATGACTGGTGGTACACCTTTGTCTTTGGGAGTGTCATCAGGTGTGATGGCAGCGGACGGATCATAGTTCCCTGGCGGCATTGTGGGTATTTCTGGCAATGAGTCATTGAGGCTGCGTCGAAAAATTGTGTCTAGGCGTTGACATTTATGTTAATATGTGGACCACCAACTTTTGAGTAACAATTTTCCAAAGTTGAAGTCCCTGCTGACCGCCAACTTTCCATCTCACATATAGACCACTATCAACTACTCATACATTTTAAAATTTATTTGTTTGGTATGTATACAATATGCTTCTTTGAGTTACCATGCTTAAAATTTCGATTTCTCAAAGATGCGGAGAATGAATTGGCTAGGTTACTGCCTCAATAAAAATCTACCCTGACAGGTTTATGGCTGTTGTGATGTTTGTATCATCTTACCTACAAGAGGGATCATTATTAAATGTGATTATTTTGTGATATTTGTTAAACGTTTCCAATTGCTTTCTTGGACACTACACACACTTTGCCAGGTTTATTTATTATTTGAAAAAAAAACAGCCGACTGACCAGTGGTAATAGCGAATGGGCGTGGTTTAGTCTCGCCTGGTACGTTTCGCAATTGCGCGGCCAGGACACCGGTTTATGTTAACAGCTATTTCAACATCACTGTAAAGAACTGGATTGCACGCGGCTCAATCGTGTAAAATGTGATGGCGGGTCTTGTTGAATTATACACAATTTAAACAAACAGTAACATGCAGGTACACATATTTACATATACATAATCATTAGCTATTCTAGCACCGGAACACTGACGTCATAAGTAAACACTTCTATGACTATGGCTATGGTATGGCTATGCCAAAGCACGTTTTCAGTTCTTTGCATGAACTGTATGAAGAAGCCATTCGGCAATACGTCACTGTTATTGCTATGATGCTATTACATTCCTCACTTCCTGTCGCATGCATTAACATAAACACACCATAACTCGGGTACTACTGGCTATGTCCATGATATTGCCATTATTCTTCGACTTTCGAGTCGAAAGTAAACCTCACCATTCGAGACGCATCGAACATGAAAATGGTAACATGAAAATAGTAACCTGGCATCTAGTTATGGAACAGGAAATATAAAGCCTTTTTTGAAAATGTAAGATTCCCCTCTGAGCCATATCAATAAATTGATCTTTTGTAGACATATTGCCCGTCTTTAACTTTGGTACTTTCTTGATTTTGCCACCGATGAAAATTAACTAAATCACACTAACAAAAAGAATAAACATGTTGACCTACATTAATACAAGGGGCTGGTTAAGGAGAATGGGGGCACGCATTGGGGGGCAAGTTGGTTTGACTGGGGGGGGGGCAAATGAAAGGGCTGGGGGGGCATTGCCCCCCCACTTTGTATGTTAAAAAACGCCCTGCATTACAGTGCTTACTAATCTATGCTAATTTGATATAAAATACAACTGTGACAAACTAATTCTTCCTTGCCAGCGACAGATCGCTGTCAAGGCAAAGACGAAGTCCGCACATGCAAGGGAAACCCCTGACAGTTGTAACATGGATGCCTATTGGATGATTCACATTTAATGCCGTCAGTATCTTTGGGAATACCACGGAAACACCAAAGCAAAGATGGGCAGAACCATTCGGTGTGCAATCCCGTGGACATCCAGTGGACAGCATCAGTCACTGAGATAATAGTAGATAAATAAAATAAAACATATTACTTGTAGAGATAATGAACAAATAATTCGACCCAGTGGACAGCATCAGTCACAGAGATAATATATAGTAGCTAAATAAAATAAAACATTACTTGTATAGATTTAACAAGATTGTCATCCCAAACAACAAGTTCCAGGTGGCAAGTGGACAAGGAAGCCATTGGCTTATCGAGAGTTCAACAATTTTCTGTTCTATATGTGTATCCCGCCCTTGTCAGATATCTGTCAATTCTATTTTTAAACAGATTCACAGTACTAGCATTAACACAATCATTTGGTAGTTTGTTCCATTCATTTATCACCCTCTGTGAGAAAGAGTACTTTCTCGTGTCCAACCTACACTGCTCCTTAACTAATGCTGCTGAGATAATGAACAAATAATTCGAGTGACGTGGTTATTTGTCTATAGATGCTGTCCACTGGTTTCCAGTCACCTACACTAAGGCCTAGTAAAAAATAAATTAGTTTCTCGTCCGGACTTTTTTTTTAAAAAAGGGAGGCCCTTAGTATTCATTATTTATGGATTTTTTGCTGTTAGTTTCAAAGATGGCCGCCATGTCCTAGATGCTCACTGATTAAAAGACAAGCTGTAATTTTTCGATGCAATATGGAACATGCCAGTGATGTATATTACCATAATTTTTATAGCCTGCCATTCCATTTGCTTTGCAAATTAGCAAATGCAATACATTTTAGCAGAAATGGCAGATAACTATAAACATTTGCGTAAATAGCATATGGCACGTACGTGTTACACTGAAAAACGACTTAAATTTACTAGAAAAAAACAAGACGCAAACGCAGTGTTGAATGTATTTATGAATGTCACGTGTATGTTTGGCCATGGTTTCATTAGTTTGAATCACAGGCATACAACTGAATGGCATTTATATTGATTGAGACTAGTATTATATAAATGAATCTACACCTTGTATGATGCATAAAGAAAGAGTATAAGCGTACTTCGGACAGATAGTTTTGGACAGAGATTTCTTCACAGAGCCGATTAAAAAAATCTCGTTTTTCAATAGTAAATAATAAAAAAGGAGGCGGCGGCAAAAAAAGGAAGCCGACGGGGACGAGAAACTAGTTTCTTTTTTTTCTAGGCCTAATAATAACGTTCAGAGTTCGACAATGTTTGAAGGATAATAAGGATATTGCGCCAATTCACTTCATACCGGTGATACTAAGGAGGCAGACAATCCGATTGACAATATAATGTGCCAAGACATTCTAATTAATGTGATTTTTGGCAGTGAAAGTGAATTTTGCAGGCCTCAATTAAGAGTGAATTGAGAACGGCATAATTTTATTATATTTGAGCCCATGCCAGGCCCAGGGCAGTGCCAGTGGCAGTGCGCGTGAAACGTCGGCATCAAACATAATGTTACTTTTAACAATGGTAACTGTTTCACAGATAAAGTTCACATGGAAATGTTTATTAAATTGATTATAGGCTTACTTTATTTTATTGGTCTGCTAATTATATGATATGAACGACATATTTGGTATGTCTGGTCTCTGAATCTGGATAATTACTCAGCAAAGAGTACTAGGATATTGTGCTTTTCCTTCTCGACTCTAGATTTAGTAAGTGTATGATAGTTTTTTCCATTTCCCAGCGTGGGATCTTCACTTCCTCTGGCATAGACATGGTTTATGTTTATTAAATTATTATTTATTATAATTAAAAGCAGTATCTGATTTAATATTACGCACTGACACAAACTTTACTTTAATACGTATACTTATAATTTTTACATTTTTGTGGTGGCAGTTCAGACTCACCTGGGCCGGTTAAAAACAGAAGTGGGCCAGTAAAAAATATGGACCAGTTCATTTCTTGCTAATTTCTGACACTGATTTTCACACTCCCACAATGTCCTTGTTATGTCAATCGGCCACATGGGTGTGAGAAGGCGGAGCAAAGTTTGATTGACAGCTTCAGTAACGATAGCAATATCTTGTGGGAGGTCCCAGCGCTTACCAGTTACCCCCCGCAAGGCCTGTCAGCAGCCTTTACAGCACGTGCGCGTGGGATGGGCGAACTATAAGATGGCGCCATGTTGAAATGTTTGTTATGATGTCTTCAGTATCGAAGTGCGAATAACGAAGAACGGAAGTTTGCAAGGTAAAACATTCATTAAAACTTGTGCCAGATAATTGTTTAATATGTACCAACTAGTTTTGATACATGTCAACCGAGTGTTTTGTAAGTTTAAATGGTAAGTTTACGTCGTCCGTACTATATCTGTTGTCGTCAGGCGTGCGCATTGACATTATTGAAACGGTGTTCACGGAACGATAGTTATTGTAGCATGATCTGATAATCATGATTCGTGAATCTGATTTAACAGACGTTCTCTTTACTCCTGTGTCGTGACATTTAAGTACGTAACTGGCAAGGTGTGTGTTTTGTGTAAGTTTTTTTATCAACAATCTGAAGAAATTCTTTGGTTATCTTCTAGTGGCTCTGCTATGGCATGTGACTGTTCTTCATATTCAAGTTAAATTCATCGCACATTATTATTGACTGTCATTCGCATTGGAACCATGGGATGGATCGAGTGCTCATATTCTGCGCATTCTGTTCTCTATAGTCGACTGTGTACTTCTTTCAACTGTCTTCCATGGAGGTATACTTAAATTGCCATTCACTGATTCAGTATAACTTCCTAATGCCACTTTGATGACTTGCATCAATTGATCAAAGTGCCATTCAGTATAACTTCCTAATGCCACTTTGATGACTTGTATCAAAGACAGTTCGAAATGCATGTCCAAACAGTCTCTTGTAAGTTGTAGAAATAAACTCATTTTGCTGGGGAAAACAACTACATTTATTGTGAAGTTTGTGGGGTAGGCAAGATACATATAAACCCATTCTATTAACCATCACAGAAGCCACTGAGATCTGCGTTAGGAGTTACCTATTGTCAGAGCTGGGAATACGAGAGACACCAACACCTTGATCAATATGGTGCCATTATGAGGCAATTGCAGCTAGATGCCATTCTGTTAATTAATTACTTTAATCATAAAAAACCTTTAGATTACAGTATAAATCAGTGTGGCAAATATCATTTTGATAAATAGATGTTTGCATATTATACATATCACTTTCAAAAGACGCAATGAAAGTACTTTTATAATGCAATAGTAATAATAATAAAATTAACTGTTACTATTTTGTCCATTATTTTATTTCGTGTAGCTTGCTTTGTTGATCCTAGCTTTTAAAAAAAGTTTTGTAAATTGACAGTTTTAATTAAAATAAAGAGTTGTTCACAGAGTTGGCAAGTTTCTGAAGAAATTGAAAGCATAAGAAACCAAAAGAAACTATAGGGACCATCAGAAACCTTCAGAAATACTTTTCTGGTATAATACCTTTCTGATGTATAACTATAAAGCATCAGAAGCTAAAAAAGATGTGCCATTTTATCTGATGTGTAGACAGTAATTTAATGTCACCATTCATATGCGGGACCAACTTTTACTCCATGTATTATTGTGTTTGAATTTGCCTGATTTGTCAGCACATAGTAATGATTTTAGAAATAATTGTGGCACCCTAGTTTCAAAAATTTTCCGCTAGATTTGAAAACAACAGGATAATTGTCAGTCACAGTTGGGAAACCATAAAGGAAACTGGCTGGGGTGTAAGTGCATACCAACAATAACATTGGAGAGGGCATCAATGAATTGAATTAGGACTGTGGACAGTCAGTGACAATTGGGAAGGCAATAAAAGGTTAGGCAAGGATTTCTTTGTGGAGTTCTTGGAGTTAAGATTAAGCAATACAAATGTAGTTACAAGCAGGATTGGCCAGTAAAAAGCTCCCTTAATTGCAATACCATTATGCAGGCTGTGGCTCAATATCAAAGAAGATTTCAACTCAGTTCCAGTACTGCCCAAATTAAACATCAGATTACTGATAGTCAGCCACACCCCTACTGCTTGAGCTTGCTTTCTAAACAGTGGCAATGGACTTGAAGCAGGCCCTTAGCCAGAAATAAAATTTTGCCAGTCTTGAACATTCTTAAAAAACTTAAACGTGCGAATGGCTTCCACGGAAGCTGTTCGCATCTATGACAGCCATTATTGGCTCAATTGATTTTTTTAAATGGCAAGCTAATGCTGGTTGATAAAAAGACAACCATTATTGGCCCATTTAGTTTTTTGCACTGGTAAGCCAATGCAAGTCAAATGTAAAATGACAGCCATTATTTGCTGAATTACGTTTTTGTCAATGGCAGGCCATGTCCGGTTTAACCATTATTGGTCCAATCGAATCTTACTAGCTGTACAGCGAGGTTGGAGTTATCACCTGCACAGTAATAATAATAGAAGAAGAGCCAACACATGAAGGTTCATGAAAAAGTAATTTGAAATTTTATTTTAAATATATAAACATGGAAGTAATGTTTGAATCATCTTAAGACTGTAAGTACATGCATGCAAATAAATCTAATATAAACAAATATGATTACAGTCACACTCAAAATCACACTAAAAGTAAAGCAATACAACAAGTAAAAATAGAAGATATAGCACTCAGTAATACAATTGGGTTTGAAAGTAATACATTGAAACATTACTTTATTGATAAAACAGCAATCATCCAGATTCAGTATTGCCTATTAAACAATATGAATTTATTTGAATGAGCACAGCTTAATCGTTCGTGGTTTGCCTGCCATTTGAGTTGAGGAACCGGGAAACTACTCCCGATAGTAGGGCCTACACACCGGTTATGTATGTGAATCGAAGCCTGAACCAGACTAAATTTTTACGTCTACCACGATCGCGCTTGGCCACTTCAAAGAGTGCCAGTGGTGGGCGACAATACAGTAGCGTCTTGGTTACTACTGGCAGGCACATCAACATTATGGATCTCCACCAACGTAACAAAGGATGCTGACTCAGACTGTTCAGGGACAATAGCAGGAATGCTGCTTTTATTCACGTTTATGAAAAAGGCATCGATTGTCGTGAACTTTGACGTTGACATATCGCATCTTTTCACTCGCTTGGCAGGTGCCAATTTGAACTCGCCCCATGACATCGGGGTCACGGGATTGTTTCTTCAAATGAGAGCGCCAATGGATAGGCACACAGAAATGCCATAGACACGCGTTTCCCAACCAATGACGTACATGACTACAATAAATAGAGATCAACTACAGTATCATTATTTTCCAACAATGTCAAGGTTAAAAATTTATAGTCTTATAGATAGGCGGTATTCACTATTCTGCTGCAGCTTAAACAATTATGAAATAAGCTCATCTTGTAAAAAGAAAAACCTGTCTTTTATTTTTACTTTACTCATCGTCATAAGACATTTGCCCGTCATCAAGACGGGCAGCAGGTCCCTGACTAAGGTCCTGACTTGAAGTAAGTGTGCATAACAAGCTAATAACATTAGGCTAAATTTTTTGTGTAGAGATTGTCCAATTGCTGGATAACATGCATAATGTGACTGAACTGCCATGAACTGATAAATTATATTAGCAACTTTGAAATGGATGTTAATGTAAATTGTGTGCATGTGCATAAAGTGCTAATATAAACAGCTAAATTGTTTTGTAGAGAATGTCAGATTGACATGAAATGGTAAATTGTGAATATATTACAGGCCTTGACAGTAAACTTTTGTAGCCAGTGGCCCAGCGGGCTGGTAGATTCGAAAAGTTACTGGCCCCCACAAAAGTTACTGGCCCGGGTATTTTCTCGAATATAAAACATAATGTGTGCAATGCGTCACGGTAGTTTCACATGAGTAGAGTCTATATGTAAATTTAGCTAATTCTTCTGGCTACAATACAGCCTTGTGTTCATCGAAAACTACTGATTGGTTACGGCAGGAATTACATTACAGTATTCCTGTATATCGCAAATGCTACACCTATGCCAGCTATAGTACGCAAACGCGGTACGTAAAATGCGGTATGTAAATGGGGTATGCAAACACGGTATGCAAACGTGGTAGACACGAATAAATGAATTGCAACATCACTGCGAAGCAATAGTGTGTCAATGTAAATGAATTCTGCCTGTGTATCAGTAAGAAGTAAAATAACAATACAATAACAAATATAATGTTTTCCCCAATCATTATAAAATTAATTTGCTTGCATCACCAGTGCAAAGTTTGGACCAAGTGTGACGTCTGCTGTTGTGTTCGAGTGGGCACCGACCAGCTCCCATTTGCCAATTAATGTTCATGTAAGCTGCACGTGTGCTTCCAGTAGTGGAGCAGAGTGGTTTATTTCGAAAGATCACTGTTTACCTTCAAAAACTTTGCCGTAAATAAACCTGTTTTAGTTTTCTTTCAGTGACCCATAGCGAGATGCTGTGAACCAGTCATTTTCAGCAAATTATGCTTATGGAATTACAATGTTATATTATGTTAATAAACTAAAATAATCTCAGCTAAAAACATTATTTTGTGTGGCTTAAGCGAATTAAACATCAGTTAAAATATGTGCGAGAACAGCTATGGAAATCATTTGGCACTGACGATAGTGCCGTAGCCAGCGTGGTTGTGACGTAAGCGAAATTGACGTTTGCGCTGTCACTTGTGATCTGCATAGGCGCTGCTTATTCAGGGGTGAGATTTAGCGGTCGCCCAGTCACTAATGGCGCCCAAAAATGGCTTCGGGCGACTTCAATTGAATACAGTAGCCCGCATGGCGACTCAAAATATTTATGGAGCTGCAGTATCTTAGACCCAACAAAAATAAAAGGTATGTTAAACATCTCTGAAGTGTTGTCCTGGCTATATGTTAACCATAAATCGTGTTTGTGACACGTTTGACATTGCAATAAATGTTGCCAAACCGTAGCTGAAACGATATCAATAGGGAGCGGAGCATTCATTGTATTTTTCGTCAACCACATTGTCGCTCAACATGTAACTGAATGGTTATTCTACATTGAAATAATAACCAGTCAAAAATGCCTGTCCACAAGACGGGATTATATGGTAGTTTATACGTGACAGTCATGATAGCAATGTTTACCGAACGTATTACCACAAACAACCGCGTCACACACGTGATGCAATACTCGTTGCATCTTCAAAATGTAGAAAGTCGTATGAATTTGTATATTGTGTCTGCGACCTTGGGTCAATACGTGGGTGCATGCTTTCTACTATAATTAATATAAACTGACCATATGGCGCTATGTGCTCTCACAGTTTATGTACCGAAGTATTCGTCGCGGCATGCGTGGTTTCTGTGATTGTTGGAAGTTAACGTTTTATGCAGCGAACATTTGATTTATCATAAAAACCACTAAGAACCCTTGATATATGGGGTATTTCGAAAAAATAAAGGTGTTATGTTTCATTCGTGGGGTCGTAGATTAATCCCTGAAAGTTTGGCCCCCGAAGTGCAAGCCGTCTAGGAGGAAAACGTGAACATAACCACATATAAACATGCATACATACATAAAAACATACGCTATCTCAATTATAGTTAGATATAAAGAAGCAGAAGCCAGGATGGTGGAAGCAATGTATGAGAGAACAAAAGGAAGAGTTGTGGTTGGATCTGGGTTGTTTGGAAGAGTTTCCAGTTAACATCGGTTTGAGGCAAGGAAGTGCCCTTAGCGCTTTACTGTTTATCATGGTGATGGAAATAATCAGCAGGAAGATCAGCACGAAGGATATTCTCAGGAAGATGATGCAGACAATCTGGCCATAATAGCAGAAAGCAAACAAGAACTACAGAAAGGGGGTGTTCGAGAAGCACGGACTGAGAATCAGCCTAGAGAAGACAGAAGCGATGTGGATTGGACACCAGAGAGAGGAGTTGAACATCAGGTTGGATGGTAAGGAGACCAAGCAAGTGGATGGCTTTGTGTACCTTGGAGGAATGGTTACGGAGGATGGGCATTCAGCAGCAGAAGTGCAATGTCGGACACAAGCGGGAGCGAATGCTTGGAGAAAGGTAGAGGGAGTCATGTTGGACAGAAAATTTTCAAAAAAGCTGAAAGGGAAAGTACTGAGAATGTGTGTTACACCAGCATGCCTGTATGGTCTGGAGACTGTGGCGTTGACAGAACAACAACAGAAGCTGCAGTGTGTGAGAATAACTGGGTTCGTCGAATAATAAGAACAAAGAGGGTGGACAGAAGAAGGATGAATGACCTAAGGAAAGGTGTTGGGATGCAATGCAGCCTAACAGGAAGATTGGTGAGAAGCAGATTGAGATGGGCAGGCCACTTGGTAAGAATAGATGTAAGCAAACTAGCAAAGAGAGCAGAGGTGGAAAAACATCAAGGACGCAGGAAAAGGAGAAGGCAACAACTGAGATGGGAGGACTGCATGAGGAGGGACATGAGAAGATTGGGGGAGGATGAAAGATGGAGAGAGGGAGAGGCCGATTGAAAACTATGGAAAGAAAGAACAGAAAGAGTTGCTCGACAATACTTTACCTGACCCTCACCCCTGTACAGCAGGGAACAAGGAGGAAGAGCATATAATTATCTCCATGGTGCGCTGAGCACTTCTGGTGAATTAATCAGGAACCTGGTTAAAGTTTCTCTTGACTAGGGTCCTTTAAAAAATCAGAAAAACTATTCAGTTCACATGATCTGATGTCCTGCGATGCTTGGAGACTTTTTGCGTAGACTGTTGGTGTACCATGTTATTAAAAAAAACAACCTGTGTATAATTGTATACCGTATTTTATTCAGTATTAAGTATCACATTCTATTGATCCTGCCTTGAAAATAAATTTTTCAAAACTGTTTGTTTTTGATGTTTTTTATTTGTCGTTGATGTCATTCATACATTCTGTCTTCAAAGTATTTACTTTCTATCACCAAAGTATTGATTAGCAAGTGGGCTACCTAAGAAGCTGTTGGGCTACTTCACTTTGCAAGGTTGGTAGCCCGACTGGCTACCTTCCATGACTTGCTAAATCTCACCCCTGTTATTAACTGGTTACATCGAAATTTCGGCCATGGAGCTCTTATGCCACATCATCGTCAAAGAAGAAGTCCGACCACTTTTCGAATGGAACAGTAGCAAAAATTATTCTAAATGGTGGTGGCCCGCTGGGCCAGCAAAATATTAAAAGTTGTGGCCCAAACTGGCCTAGCTGACGGCTTTAAAAAGGTCTCCGGGCCAGTGTTAATGTCGAGGCCTGTATTAGCAACTTTGACTCAGAGCAAGATTACTAATAAATAAATGTGTTAATTGTAAATGTTAACTAAAATAAAATGTTATGTAACATTTACTCATGATTTTGTTGTTCTGTCTATGCATGAATTATGAGTTATGAATTATGTATTATGAATTATGTATATAATTTCTCTGTTCAAAAGGTCATATAATTAGCAATATCATTACACAAATCCATAAGGCAGATTAGATACTGACAGTTTCTGATGTCAGAAACCTGTCAGAAAATAGTTTCTGACAGTGTCTGACATTGACTGTCAGAAACCCAACCCAGGTTGTTCATCATTCAGTGTGCATACATGTCCATTTGTTTTAAACTTTGATCATTATATGAACAGTGAGATCATTTGTTTTAAACTTTGATCATTATATGAATAGTGAGATCATTTGTTTTAAACTTTGATCATTATATGAACAGTGAGATCATTTGTTTTAAACTTTGATCATTATATGAACGGTGAAATCATTTGTTTTAAACTTTGATCATTATATGAACAGTGAGATCATTTGTTTTAAACTTTGATCATTATATGAATGGTGGGATCATTTGTTTTAACTTTGATCATTATATGAACAGTGAGATCATTTATTTTAAACTTTGATCATTATATGAACAGTGAGATCATTTGCATTTCACACTTTCCACGGTGAGAATATTTGTGGTACTGTCTTTGACACAGTGAAATACAAAATACAATTGAATACTAATATACATGTAGATGTTCACAAAAAAGTTTAATAATACAACGTAGCAGATATAGTTAGTTCCTGTTGTATTTTATATTGTAACCAAAATAAATTCCTGTATCCATAATCTATAGAATGAAAAAAACAGTTAAATACTTTCAAGTATCACATAGTTTGTGGGT
Source organism: Lamellibrachia satsuma (assembly GCA_033239005.1). Classification (NCBI taxonomy): domain Eukaryota; kingdom Metazoa; phylum Annelida; class Polychaeta; order Sabellida; family Siboglinidae; genus Lamellibrachia; species Lamellibrachia satsuma. The sequence goes on from BSQZ01000023.1 coordinate 6,518,214, forward strand.
TAAGACCATTTTAAGATGGTAAATGATCCCATAAATTAAATCAGCTTAGAAAATGTGCATTTGCCTTTAAAAATCCTCCAATAGAGCCTGTGTCCATATAGCAAATGTTTCATGTAGATCAATTTGACTGTATTATCATTGAATATCACAGTCACATATTTGAATAACTTCCAAGTTTATCAACAGGCAGTGTATCTATGTAGATTCATGATGTTTGGGTAATTAAATATACATTAAGATTTAATAAGTTAATGATTAAGAACTACTCAGACTGACAGTTGGAACATGCACTTGTATTCTCCATAGGGAAGAGATTGTTTACCAAAGAGACAGGAACTTTGTGCTTGAAAGATGGAAAACCTGTCTGGTTGCCCTTGGGAGCATTTCCCAGCTGGAAGCTATTAAACTTAAAGCCAGTGCATGGTGGAATACCTTTCCATTGGCTTCTGTCAGTTGTTGCATTATTATATAACACTGGCTTCCTTTGCCAACTGATTGTACAATGAAATTATTCCAACCAGTTGCACCCATCTTACATTTCAATAGTGAAGTTGTTGTATAGCGCTGTATCCAGACCTTCGGACTGCTCAAAGCGCTTTACACTTCCTGGCAGACCTGTTCATTCCAAGGCCATTTCAACTTCTCTGGGAAGCATTCAGCCATGCTGCAGTTACTGCGCAAAGACTATTCGTTCACATATCTACCACTGTCTGTATTGCCTGGTATTAATTTATACAGCTCAGTGAAATGTGCATGGTTTTAAAGCATGGTTTTAGTCAGTTCCCCACATGTTGTAAGCTGTTTCATTAACCCCATTTGCAACAATTCATCAGGCATGTTTTTGGTATTTTACTTATTGAGCAATTTAATCTAAAAAAACTATTACGTTCCAAATTATCATTGGTGAAAGGAACTAAAAATATCTAAACAATCCGATTGATGTAAAATTCAAAACTAATGAATAATTTAGGTGGGCTTAAATGACAGTGAAAAACTTGCTAAAATGTAAATGTTTTTGACTATTGTTATACATTTCATTACCCTGTCTTGAGGTTTTGCTTCATATGCATGAGTTGAGTGAATTTTCCAAAAGATTAGCATTAATAAATAAAAAAATGTAATTGTTATTTTAATAGTATGATTATATACCCTTTTGGTTAAACTGAATGGTATAGAAATATGAGTCACCTGGAAATATACGATATATTGTGACACATATGAATGACAAAGTTGAAAACAATTTTAACACATTAATGCCACTTGAAGACTTCGCGCTGACATGAGTCCAGTTAGCAACAATATCTTTAGTCAGTGCTGTAATCAGACAGATTTATCATGCTCTATTGGACACCCCTTCTTGATTGTGCCACTGTCAAGATAATTGCTGTATCTATGACATCTCCCTGCAGAGCCACAATGGCTAGTGAGAGATATCTGCTACTGTGACTAATTCCTGATGTAAATCTCTGCAGGAGGTCTGGATGGAGGTCTGGGTAAAGTGGGAGTAGTCAGTGTAGGGGCAATTAGTGATGGGAAAGTGACAGGAGGAGAACTTGACACAGTTCTGATTGTATGTGTACTCATCCCACTGGTTAGGCATTCAACCATAGAACATTGGCCAAGGAAAATGAAGATTGTCATAACCTGGTGACTTCATCCTGTCTGTGTGGGTGGCTTTGTATGCCATAACACCCCCCCTGGACAAAACCCCCTCTAGACAATCCCCCTCAGGACAAGTAATACTGCAGCCTACAGGCGCTAGTTGGTATCCGCCATATAGGCAACCCCGACCTTTGGTCACCAGGGGGAAGCGGTGGTGACCAGAGTTCTCATACAAATTAGTTTTTGCCGGGAATCATTCGGATCACACAAGTCTGTGTTCTGTCATATTTAATTTGCTTTTGCTTCAGTTCAGCTTTTTAACTGTCATGATTACAGCAAGTATATCAGTGACGAGTACATGCACTACAGACACCGGACGTCGTTTACGGTTAAGAATTTTAGTCGGTTAGGTAACCTGCGTCGATTTGAACCTCTGGGAAAAACAAAGTTGGCTTGGTCTTGGAGATCCTCTGACGTGAGTGTATAATTTTTATGTCACAACATGTTTTACTTGTGGATCATTCTTTTTGTGCCGTTTGGCAACTTACATGGATGATTATTCATGAAAAATGCACTTGATGCAGCCTGCACTTCATACAAATTCTGGTGCTCAGGTGGGCTAAAAATCATGTGTAAGAAATCGCTCTACTTTGATCAGACCAGCCAGAGGTAGTCTTTCACCTGCGCTAATCGTGGTCAACCTAGTCACGAATGACCGACTCATCCACGCCTTTACATGTTTTATTTATTTGAAATGTCTGTATTATTGTATACTAGCAGTTGTCATTTCACCAATATTCTTTGTATACTTAATATGTACATCTGATTTGTTTGATATGTTTGAATAAATGCTTTTGATTTTGATTTGGCATTACGCCTATAGCACAATTTTGGTACACCTTTCATATGTGACTTGTCCACTGTACATTTCACACAGTAATTTCTAGGTACATTTGTAGTATGTGTCAGGGCTGGTTGTACGTCTGATGGTAAGTCCAGATAATAATTGTATTACTTTGTATATACTTTGTATATTTACAATAGTTTTGGTACAATCAGTGATGCGCTCACCACTATAATATGTGTGTGAGCGTCTGGCAAGCCAATAAATTTATTATTTATTATTTATACTACTGTATTTGCTTTGTTGACGTAAATTGAACCAGACACATCAGTTGCATCCAATTCATAATGGTGGATTTCTTTAGACAGCAGCGCAGGAACCTAAAAACCCCTTGGACATAATGTACTCTGGGTTTTGTCCAGAGTGGCTTATGTCCTGGATTCATGACACCTATACTAAATGCACTTGTTTTGTCTATACATTGTGTAAATAATGACATTGTATTGGTGTGATGATAGTGGCACATGTGGCTTGATGAACAAATGGGCCTGAACCCCTTGTAGACTCCTGATGTTCTGATGATTCATGCTGCTCATAGAACACTTAATTTAATTGGTCTACTAGCTACATTGGTCTACTAGTTACAAGTATTACATTTAAGGATCATCTGCAAAGGTCGGATACATTTACTTGTTTTCACTCGTTCTGGATAGAAATGCGTCCCCATTTTCACATTCAGTCATGAAATTGTAAAAAGTTACATTAATTTACTCATAAAATGGGGATATACCTAAATTCCGGAAGGTACTTTCTGAAACCAATTTGTGGATTTTTGCCGGTAGATGTCAGGCTGCGTGACATCATCTTGTCAAACCAACTTTGCGTACGCTGGTTCATAGGCACTTAACTTTTAGCTAGATTTAGATCACGCAAAGTATCGAGCGATGGCAATTCTGATGGTGCAACTGACATAAATTTATCGGTTCAAGTCATTCCGTACATGTACGAGTCAACAACGCGGTCACAGTAAAAAAAGTTAGTAGCAACAGCGAGTTGTGTCAAAAAAGGTCTGATTTATTGGCTGAGCCTTCGGATTCAGACCCCAGTATACAAATGCCCAGGATAAAAAACCTCAAAAATAAAAAAATTTAAATGTGTTTACAATAGTGTTGTTTTGGTAGTGCCATGAGTGTGGGTCATTCCATATGAAATCAACCAGCCATGTTCTTGGCCCCTCCAATGTTAATGAAATGTGGCACACAGTTTGGGCCTGTTGTGAAATTTACCTAAGCCAAATTTCAGACTTGTAAGTGAAATAGTTTTTGAGCTATTGCGTATTAATGATAAACAAAATGGCAAAAATTTCATGTTACATTGTAGCGCGTATCTACGCCCTAATGGTCCTAAAGTGCTGGTTTTGGTCTTAAAATAAAGCTAAAACATTGTTCTATCAATTGGTAGTGGCATTTGAAAAAAAATTTTTGTAAAGGTCATTGACCTTGACCTTTGATGCGATACACCCAAAACAGTAAACCCCGATTTTGTTCAGATTTTATCTTTAGCAATGTCATTGTATCAAAGAGTATCATACAAATTGACAATTTTGCATTATATCTAAACATGTATGTAGACGTAACTTTGGCCCTAATGGTCCTAAAGTCCTGGTTTTGATCTGAAAATAAAGCTAAGACATTATTCTGTCCAGAGATATGCATCACGTGGCAGTTGAAAAAAGGTTTTACAAAGGTCAGTTAGGTCACTGACCTTGACTTGACCTTTGACCTGATAAGACCCAATTGAGTAAACCCTGATTTTGATAAAAAAAATGTTATCTTTAGCAAGGTCATTATATCAACAAGTTTCATGCAAAAAATTACAGTGGGACCATCGTAAGTTCTTGAGATACAGCAAATTAAAGTTGGGACAGCACTTGGTAACACTCATGCTTTAACATGTGCAGGTGAGAAAAGAATAGGCCAATTGAAATATAGCAAATTGAAGCGAATTTATTACACCATATTGTAACAATGACGGATGTATTTGGATGACCAAGAACCAACATACAAATAATCACCCAGAGATGTGCATGTTCGCAATGTTTGAATAGTCCAGTCATTAGTGACATCCTCAGTCATTTGATCCCTAATAATGTTAGCTGGTTTAACCACATTGTGTGTACAACAGTACAACTGGTCACATATCTACTGTGCAAGTTTTTTGGTGGCAGTCGCTTGCTCTGTGGCACCGAGTTGGTAGTTTTGACCAGTAGCAGTCGTTGGGTCCACCTTCGTCAAGACAGTTGTACAGTGTGTGACTAGTATGTCAGGGTTCCTGGGATAAACGAATGATGGTGCAGGACCACACGGATGAAGGAAGCTGATTGTTCCTTCCTCTGTATCAGCACTGGTGTCCAATACACACCCCAGCCACCATTGGCTATCATATCTGCATGTGACAAACCATGTGATGTCATCAAAGCCAATGTCATCCTTGAGCATTGAGACTTGTGTATTGGACATTGATTGACAAGGCTGTTGAGTAGGAACGAACAGCCAGTTGTGTTCTTGACATCAGGATGGCTGAGTGAAGAGTGAGTTCCCACAATTAGCCTACAATGAACAAACCTGTCGTCCAAGTGACACTTTTCAGCATTGTATTCTTCTTGTGTGTAGTAGTGGAAGTACCCAGCTTGGATGTCTTTCTGTGCCCACAGATGCCGAGGTATCAATATTTGTTTGTCGTATGAACTCTGAAGTCTGGCTCGTGCAGCAAGGTGTTGTACTGTTTCTCCAACTCCATCACAGGCTCCCTTCCCATGCGATGTTGCTGAGAAATCCAACTCGTACTTCTGTGTGCTTTGTTTTGAACAGTCTCTCTGAGGTTACAGAGAATAAGGCGCTTCTGTATTTGAATTCGCTTCTCCATTTTCACTGACACAAAATCTTTCATCCCTAATATCACACGACTTACTTCATCAGATCTGTACAACTCTGACTTGTTCAACTGCTCTTTGAGTTCTCCCTGATAGCTTTGAGTTGCTAGGATTCCCTTTTCTTTGACCAATGCGTTTGCTCGCCTCACAATGTAACCAGCGGCACCAAATTCTTCCATCATCTTTTGTCTTATCCAAGTATTCGTTGAGGCATGGTATGCATCTTTTAGTTGCACGATTTCAGATTCACCAGCCTGATCTGATGAAGTGTCACTTCTACATTCATGGCTTGTAGTCTCTGCTTGGTGGCAGTTCCAACCCTTCCATGATTCTTAAACGAATTGCAACACGCAGGATTAGGCACAGATTTTTTCTTTGGAGCCATCACCACTATCACTTAAAGTGCTCCACACTATGAAAATATAACACCTAAGCCCATGGTTTTATATACAATCAACCCAGTGGGATTATAAATCCTATTGCAATGTGATGACGCCATAGAGTTACATCATTAATTAGTTTTACTAATGGGTGTTCTATCTATGTCTATGGATGGCACTGGAAGTGTCAGTGTAACAATACCATAGACATAAATAGAACACCCGTTAGTATAGGGGGATGATTAATGATGTAACTCTATGAACAATACACACAGCTGAGCACCAGTCCCCTGCCAGATCCATTGGGCTGATATGATGTCAGATACCAGATCCTTGGGCCCTGTGCTGTGTATTGCCCCTGACACTTCCATTGTCACAAAACCAAACAGAACAGCTCCAAGTGTGAAACCCTCCCAGGCTGGCTGCAATATGATGCCAGCTCTTCTGGTGGGAATGGTAACCTGTTAGTGGGCCAATGCTCCACAATCAGGAAGAAACACTGCATTTGAAAAAACCCAGACAGAAACAGGTGGTCAAAGTACATTGTGTTATTAGACCCAAATCAAAATAAATTTGACCAATTATAGATAATGCACACAACATTGAGGGTGTCTGGTTAAATTAGATTGCAGAACCTAAATTTTCGTGAACATTGCCACTATCCTAACTTCAAGTTGTTGTATCTCAAGAACTTACCGTGGACCCACTCTAATTTTTTAAATGGAACTTGTTGATGCAATAATCTTACTAATGGTCGAATTTGAAAAAAAATCAGAGTTTACACATTTTGGGTATATCAGGTCAAACGTCAAGGTCAATGACCTAACTGACCTTTGTACAAACGTTTTTAAACTGCCACATAATGCATATCTCTGGATAAAGTAATGTCTTTATTTTAAGATAAAAACCAGGACTTTAGGACCATTAGGGTCAAAGTTATGTCTATATGCATAAGTAGATGTAATGCAAAATTGTCAAAAAAAAACACTTTAAATTACTTATGTATCTAAAGATCTCTTCAAGATCCCATTCTAATTTTTCGTATGATACTTGTTGGTTTAATGACCTTGCTAAAGATCAAATTTGAAAAAAAATCGGTGTTTACTCTTTTTGGGTATATTGGGTCAAAGATCAAGGTCAATGACCTTTACAAATTTTTTTTTCAAATGCCACATTTGGAATGCCCCAAGTATTTTTGTTAAACTGTTTTTAAAATCCATGTTTAGTTTGTACAAGCTAGTAGATACAGTTGTCTAGTCTAGCCTAGCCCTAGCCTAGGCTTGGAAGTTAGACAAGTGCCCTACTTTGTCTTTGCAATACTCAGTGGTTTGATTAGGAATATTGGAACATGTGGGGAAATATGTGGACACTATGATTTTACTGCTGAAATATCTTGATATATGCAATTTTAAACAATTGTGTTGATCTAACTTTTGAATAGAGCTGTCTCACCTTTGCATTGGCTTACCCTTGCGATTTTGTTGTAGCACAATCGGTTTACCCTATCTAAATTATTTAAAATCTATGTATGTTGCAGTGTTTTAATAGTGTTTCAAATAATGAAGCTGATGTCAAAATTTATTGTTTTTGCCCCACTGCAACATATAAGCTTTTAGAGTGAACGCAGATATTCTACGTTGCTATGGAATGACAAAGTTTGTTGATGTTCGTTTGGCCAGATGGATGTCACACATCGACTACAACAGACACTGCCGAGCGAAATGTCAAATCGCTAGGGACTTCTTTCCCACTAATATGATTAGCTTTTATTGAATAGTAGCCAGTAACATTATTTGTTAATGCATTCCAAACTACTGATACAACTGTTTGTTATCATATATATCACGATTTCTGGAATATTTGCATATGATCTTTAAATAGTGATTTTAGTGGGAGAGGAGCTATTCTAATAGAGAGTAGGTGAAGTGGGAATAATATCAGTATATATGTTTGGGTCTAAGTCAGGATCAAACCGATTCTGGAATTGGCCGATGGTCATGTGGGCCCAAGTTGGAATCTCGTAATGCCCACCCAAGTCGGGATGATTCATTCAGTCACTCATCGGTCGTCGTCATAGTGAGATGTGCCTGTTTGAGTTGCTTATGTGTGGTTTACATCTATCATGACGTGCGCTTGACGGAGTTTGCCTTTGTGTTCATGTTGTAGTACTTATATGTTTAATTGTCATCAATTATTAAATAACGTTGAGTCTTTAACCCAGTAGGCCCAGGATTTTATTAAAACATGCTCCCCTGTTCCCAGGATTTCTGGCAAATTTCGAGCGATTTTACCTCCTTGTGTTAAAAAATCTGTAGAAAAAACTATTCAATATTGACAATTACAAGTTGTTTATTTTGAAGAGTAGTAATTTCTCCACATGCATGTATACATAGAAATAGGGTATATTAATAAAATGTTGACATTTGATCACAATTTGCAAAGACAAAATAGTAAGTTTGTTAAAACTTTCTACCTTGCGACTGACATTTGACAATGATCCCATGCTATAACCCTATGCAACCCAGTGAAGAAAATGTAGCTATATGTGTTAGCTTTGCAACACTGAAAACATTATCAAATTCTGACGGTTATTTTTCAGGTTACACCATATTTTATCATGACAAATATAGAACTAAAAATGTTCGTGATAGCGTGCACAAAACTGATGAAAATCAAGATCTGTTGTTGTTGTTGCAAAATGTATCTGCTAGGGTGTGGCAAGATTTGGTAGCGTTTAGTAGGATTTGGTAGGATTTGTTTTAATAGAGGGTCCTGTATGCGGCCGGTGGCGGCCGTTCCTTTAATGCACAGAGCGGCTGGCTGCCTACGTTGTGGGGTCTAATGGGTTAATATAAATGACATTGTCATGTCGTATTGTAGTTGCACATTGCACACAACAGCTGGACACATTTATTGAAACAACATACAAAGTAGGCTGATCTCTTTGTTGCTTCAGAATGCACTGTTAGCAAACCAATTAATCCTTTGTATGGGGGTTAAATGTAACAGTTTATCATGCAGACACCCAGCTAGACACCCAGCCAGACACCGGTCATGATAAATGTTTTCTTAGAGCAGCAGCTACAACTTATTTGAGTTCAAAATAACCATTTTACCCGTCATTAGGTTTTAAAATAACGTATTACTAGACATACCAGTTTCAAATGTTTATTTAGGGCCAAAGCTGCAACATCTTAATTTGTTTCAAAGTAACCATTGCATACACCATAGATCTTAAAATAATGTATTACAAAGGTAATCACTGAACATTACCTACTTAATGGAAATATTATATCGACATTTACTAATAGTAATAATTCAAATGATATAATTATAATATGATGAATAGATGCAGTAAGACATCTTTGTAACATTGTGTATACCAAATTGCTCCAACCATACAGTTGCAAATGCTGAGTAGGCGAAATTGGAATAATAATATTAGTAGGCGAAGCAGTAGTAGGCAGAAAGGGGGTACCGTATTTGACCTAATAAGCGTACGCTACACTTGAAAAAAATTGTGCCATAGTAAAATGTCAAGGAATCTGTTCTTGTAAGAGTACACCAACATTTTTTTTTTAAGACAAGGTAGTTATTTAACACTAGTGGAGTCATTTGGTTACTAGTGTAGAACAACTAAAAAAACTACTTGAATTACAATAATTATAGATCCTGCTGATTAAAAAAGGGGTGTACGATAATTAGAGCGTGTATGCTGAATAGGTTGAATACGGTACACCATTCTGACAATAAAACTGTTCATTTAACTTTGGTGACAATATAAAAATTAAATACTACAAAAGATATGTAAATATATCCATGCATTCATGTATTGGAATGATCAGATTTTAACAATATTATTCTGGCCAAATTACATGGTGATTAAAGAATAATTGGAAAAATCAAACGCTATTCTAATATTTGTAAAACGAGGTATAGAATTATGTATTTGAAGAATTGAAAATTGCCTTTGGAACTTGTGGTAGTCAAGTTTCAGTGTTCTGTCAGAAAAGGCAAAGTTTTATCAAATGCATCTAAAGGTTGCCAATGATGATTATTTGTAAAAAAAAACTGGTGTATTCATAAAAGTCACCATAGAAATAAAGTAAAAAAGCCACTGGAAAATAAATTACAAAAACTAGTATTATGATTTCAAATTAATTTCAGTATTTCTTAATTTATTTAGTGGTTTGAGTAACTTGTCACCCTTAGTTTTGCCTTGATGTTGTGTTCAATATGAAATGATCATCCGCATGCAAATCTTAAAAGAACGATTTCAATGCAAATAAGCATAACGGAATTCCAATTTTATTTAGACTCAGAGGTGCAGACATTTTCTTTTACAAGTATATTTCTGAGTGGACTTACACAAATCCAGGACCATGTTACTATAACTCAGAAGTTCAGAAACTAAGCTTGGTTACAGTGAAATCATTTAATTTATAATATATAAGAAATATGTTGAAATTTTAACCGTGACAAAATATTATATATATATATATATATATATATATATATAATATATATTTCTAGATACGAGAATGTATTATCATGATAAATACAATGTCAGTACGTAGGTTCTGAGAATATCCATCTGGGTAATGCAGTCATTCCAGAGTGTAACGTCACATTATTTTCCATGAGATTATAATTATGAATACACGTGCAGCCTTTAGGTGACAAGGGGAGAGCATGATGCCACAAAGCCAGTCTTGTAAACCAAGACTAAACAATCACTTATTGCCATTGATAAAGTTCCTAGTACTAAGATGAACCTGCAGATGGCATTGGTTAACCTGGGTCTTATAAACAGTTGCTGACATATCTCATTTGTCCTTCCCTTTGAAGTGTCATTGAAAATGGAACAAATGATAACAACCCCTTGAATGAATTATAGCACCCTAAGGCACATTAAAACCCCAAAGCTCTGGGGTCAGTCCCCTTGATAGTACAGTGAACCCTTCTTATAAGTATAATGCTAAATAACCCCCATCTAAGCATAGTTATTGTTTTCCACCAAACATTAGGTTTGCTTTTGAAGTTTGGCCATTAGAACTATTGAATCAATAGCCATTAGAACTATTGAATCAATAGCCATTAGAACTATTGAATCAATATACACTCAATAATAAGAATATAATAAACATATAATTTGTAAGACTTGTGTAAAAGAAGGAAGTCATTGGAAAGAATTAAAAGCTTTGCTGACTGTACTTAAGCATAAAATTATATGCATTATGTTCTGATATTATGGTTGTAATAATTATGATGTAGACAGCAATTTTCATGTATTGTAGACAACGGAGTAACACTATATAAACATTTTTATTTCAGTGTTACTCAATTCATTAGTTTCAAACTTTTCTCTTGTAATGAAACTTGATCTTTTTCTAGTCTCATTTCAAATTCATTTTATGGAATCTCAAACCTACCTAGTATCCACTGCCACATCCTAGTTCGTTTGTGCAACTTTTGTAAATAGTTTTTGTGAAATCATCAGACAAACTACTAAATTACTTTGTGTTTGGTCAATCATTAAGGTAGCTGGGGTGGTTATTATATGCTTGTCTTGAATTGAGTAGTTTCAGTGGAAGTTTTTAAGATAAATTAACCATTTCTTCACAGATTGTAGTTGAGATACTATATAATATCAGAGAGTAATAAAATTTTAATTTTTTTATTTATTTGGTTGTGTTACAAGATTGAAAGTGTTTTTTGCATATGTGAAAAAATAGCCACAAAATTCTAAATTATATCGTTTTGAGAAACCCCCAAAGAAATAAATGACGTAGGCCTATATATAAATATGACAGTCTGAATGATAACTTTTCGGAGATTTTGTTTAACATAAACGAATTACGTCTGCTACACCACCATGAATGAATTAAGCAAAAGTTGAATGACAGCCTAAAGTTGCAGTGTATTTTTGACGCAAACCCTTCACCAATCGTAATTCCAAACCGTGTAAAGTTGCCTACGTTGCCTTCATAATTGAAATGGCAGCTTAGTAAGTGTTGTAGTTTTTCTAAAAAAAGTAAATTAAGTTTCATTTCCTGGTTGTTAGTAAAAACAGAAATGTCAATAGATCCGCATATCATGCTTGAAATGTGACGTTTTTCACTGGCGTTTAAACGTATTGTTGACAAAACATAACAGCCATTGCTAATATTGACATGTCCCCTTAATTTGCCGCAACAATGGCCCTTGAATCTGTATGTATAACATGTTATTGTCTACGACATCAGGTTATGCCAGCCATCTGACAGGGCATGTTTACGGATCATTTTAATTGGCCCATTATCCACAGGGTTACCAGGTCACATTTACGTGTCATTTCCATTATAGTTTCAAAGGCACAGTAAACTATGGTAGCGCTAATATTTGCTGTTTTAAGGGCATGATTTAGTTACGTAGATATAATACTGATGTGTACTGGAATCACAGTAACCAGACGACTTTCACGGCGAATGAATAAAGCTAGTTTAAAGGGATTAACGACAACAATTGCTTGAAATCATATTATATTACATATTGTAGTATATTTCCATTTCCACAACGCCAAAACATTCATTAGAATCCAGTTAATTATTAATTCCAAATAATACTCTGTTCTACTGGCCTGCCTCGATTATGCATATTTTTCCCACCCTTATCTGCAAGCTTTGACATGACATCAATGATGATAAGGAAGTGCTACGAGACTGGGACTTTCCATTCATTCACCATACTGTTCACAGCGATAGCGGTTGTTTAAAAGCTAGTGTCATGGTGGTTTATTGTACGGCATTTGATTGTACTGCAAACAGTAGTAAGAATAGAGTAACATGTAGTTGGTTTAAGTTCCCTACAGAGCCAAATTTGTTTAAAAAAGAAAATGTCAAGCTGACGAAGAACAGCTGGCTTTGCTCGCTTCAAGAACACTTGTTTCGACTGCGATCCGGACCAGAGAAGGTGCAGCCCTGAGTTATCCTGGTGCTAAAATCTCTGAAAGAGGATGATATGCCACATTATTCCCAGTAGTGGAAGCTATGTTGATGCCAATAATCCGTAAAACACAGGCAGCGACATGGGAGTCGATGACCACGGTCCACTTAGGCTAGGATCGAAGCGAATTGTCAGCGTGGATACAGGTGATGTCTGCTCATGGTGAATTCGGCAAGGTCAATTCAGACAGCATTCATCAGAGAGTTCAGCCCGTAACTCTGGTAACTTTGGTCTCACAGCACAACGGGTGTAGTGATCTCGGCCCAGACGATTGTGTAGCGAGCACATGAAGATTAATATGTGTTTTTGGTGAATAAAGCATTCTATCAACTCATTTGTTAATTTATTTAGTTCCACATTAATCTGAAAATGTTACTTTGTAACTGCCTATCCTATATAGCTTTTTCTTTTGCATAAAATGCTGCGCTATATTTTTTCTATTTTAACACGCAGTCAATAAGACGATCATTAGAACTTATACAATTCGTTGTATCCTTAAAATTCATATATAATATATTACACCAAAAACTGTATTATTATGTACAGTTGAATAATATTAATAAATTAAATTACAATTATCATAATATCTTGTTTCTGTGTTTCCGATTTTCATGATTCTACCCAGTTTTGGTTTTAATTAAATCAAATACAGAGTAATGACAGTGATAAGCGATTATTGTATTGTGAATACAATGGAGCCACCTGCATATGGTCTTTGATCTACACAGTGTTTTTCGTCAGATCATTTTGAATGTGAAGCATAGTGTTTTATTCAAACCTGTTCACTGTATGAAACAGACAAAGCAGTGTACTTCAACAGTATCTAGTTTAACTTAGCATCCCTTTGATGACAAGTACAGGAATAACAAGCTATTAAACGGAAGGCTAATCAATTACTAGCTAGAACCGAGTAGATCTTGTTTGTCACATCAGTCACCGAAATCACCAAGCTGAAACAACATGGCAGTTGGGCCAAATTCTCCGAGGACTAGCTGTCTTCTATGCCTAGCTCCGCGAAGTTTTCGCTTATTTTGATCTTTATTTGGAAGTAAGAGTAATGATTGACCACGTCACATATGTATGCGTATGATAGATATATGGGGAGAAGTTTGGCAGCTCTGTGGTCGTTTTCATGGTTCAGTCAGAAAGTAAATAAGTTTGAAGTCAAAGGCTATTGGCGTCGCTAAACTGCCCCGAAAGAGCCGAATTTGAAGATGATTCTGTAGTATCACTAGCCGGTAGTGGTTCGAAATCGTTACGTTATATGTTTTATTCTGGAAAATTTATATCGCCACGCAAAGCATTGCATAGAAATCACTGACTGGATGTAAACTCATATCATCAGTGACGTCACAAAACAACGTGATTGATCATCTCATTAACTTCGAATTTTTATGCGCACTTTGCGAATTAGACGCATTAAACATCTCATTTTACCTATAAATAAATGAAAAAAATTTTTTTTAGGGCATTTAGTACAACAACAATTTTAGTACAATATTAAACTTTGTGTACACAGTACTATGAAAAAGCATTTTATCTAGTGCCTTGTCATTAGTCCCTTTAAAGATCGGCGCGCACAAGGATGGATTGGTGAAATATGTCATTTGTGCCGGGTGATTATTTGTGGTATCGATGTTCAGTTCAATATTTCCTAGCATGTTATGAGGAAAAAAATCAACTGACACATTAGCCGATCCGGCTACCGTAAGTGAAGTGAAAATGGAAATGCTGAAAACTCACGAATTTCACCATTGGTGAAATTCTGTAACTTTGTCAAGTAATCAGTGAGAGGATGGAAGTCACGTCCATGATCGGCATTGACCTGCAGAATGTTTACCATTTTGGATGTTCAGTATTTTGAGCCTTACCAAATCTGTCGACTAAAATCAATTCTTTCGATGATTTGAAAAAAATATACGTTGTTTATTACATCGACTGTGGATGTTACTTAAACTATTCACACACTGCATATTTGGTCATCAATGAACTGGATTTGTGATAGGCTAAATCAGTTGAGGATGGACTTTTAACTGAAGCTTTATATATTCCTATTTAATTTGTTTGGTTTGTTAGAAAAACACATGATTGGATGGATGAATGATTAAATGACTGATTGATTGATTGGTTGATTGATTGATTCAGGAACTACAAGACCTGCGATGGCTTCTACAGCCCTTCTGAGCAGAAGTCTCGCTGGTGACACAGATCACTGGAAAACCTGCATTCCCAAAGGTATTGCAGAAAATATCACTCTACAAGTAGTCATATTTGTTGGCCATGTAATTTTCCTGTTTGGCATGTGGTAAGAGATTTCTGAAATATTAAAAAACAATTAGTATTTTAATACAAAATATGGGTTATGAACTTATCAAACTATTTTTTAACTAAGCTTTCAGTGTAAACTTACTCCCGTAATCTATGCTAATGAGTAACCTATTGGCTTTTTGTGCAGAATTGAAGTTGATTATTTCTGATTTTGAAAAACTTTGATTTGCAATTTATCATTCATTTACAAATGTCGCTGACTTAATTGACATCCTGTTTTGAAGGATAAAACACTTGTGTTGATAACATCTTTCTGGGGTAAATATATGGTTCTCTATTGATGCTTACCCGTTTATTGGATAATATTTGAATACGTACATGTAGTTACTGGTGAATTTGTATTATTCTAGAGCTAGGATTGCCAGTAGAACCTCCAAAGGATGATGAAGCTAGCATACTGGACACTGTAAGGAAGTCATATCTATGGAAAGATAACACCCCTGACTTGTATGTGCCGACTGAGGTGAATTTAGTCGACAACAAGACCCTGGTGAAGAAGTACTTGGCCAAGAAAGAAACCATGAAAGCAAAAGTATGACAGATATTTGAGACTGCTCTGAACTCAAGTAGTTGCATTCAATAACACCCACTATATGGATCTCTAATAGTTAATGTATCAGAGTTTAGTTTAAGAAAACTTTAAATTTATATTTTTTTGGTGTTCATTCGCTAGCAAAAACAATTAATAGTTTACACCCTTCTAACATTAGTCATTCTTCCACTAAGATTTTATTGTTTAGTGCATGTGCACAGTTTTTTTTGCAGCACTTTTAAAAATTCATCATCCCTCCATATAAAATACACATAAAAATAGGAAACTATTAATTTATGGTTATATTCTCGTTGGCTTAGCATTTGTGCCTAGTGCTAGGGTCAAACTATGCATTTTTTCTTTCTAGGGCCGCAGCACTGGAGACTGCCAGGACGTCTATACATTCGCGATTGAACGTCTATCTAACCTGACTAACATCTGCCACGATGGTCCAGTCAGTCGGCCGGCGAAACGCCACCTACTGGGAGACAGTAGACTCGGTTTCCGTGTGTGGCAGCATGCTGACGTGTGTTTGCACATTGGCGCTCGCATGAACAGGAACCCACTGGCCTTGGTCATCTACAAGGTAACATTTTCTGTTATGACAGTTCTTACAAAGTTTTAGTTTTGTTGCTTCAGGATGGTTTTATCCCTACTCCTTGTTTTCCATCACCACTGGACCTGTTAGCTTCAACTTTGACCACTCAACTCAGTAGAGTGAGGCATTTATAATTAAAAATCACATATTAATGTTAAAATCTGTAGTGAATCATGATTTCACCACGCATTTTTGTGTTGGGTCTTGGAAATAATGTCACAGGAAGAGCCACAGAGATAAAGTCACTAACCAAAATATGGATGTAAAGTCACAGGAAAAATGTTATAGACAAAATGTTACAACACTTGTATTAAGATTTCAAATAATCTGAAACTCGTTTGAATAACTTATCTTTTTTCTTGAAATAATGTTCCATAATGGCAATCTGTTTATCTTTACCATTGACATACTTCTTTGTGATGTTAACAAGTGTTGGGAATTGGTAAAATTCTCATGACCGATCATTCGTTTATTAAACCGATCGAAGATCGATCAATAATCGATCATGAAAATTAATCAGTATGGTTGTTAAATATGACTGGTTATATTTGTATTTCTCAAATTCTGTCATATTTTTAATAAATATATCAACAAAAGAGACGCAAAATAGGTTTTTGTTTTATTTCCTTCCTTTCCATGTTTATTTCCTTCCTTTCCATGTTTATTTCCTTCCTTTCCATGTTTATTTCCTTCCTTTCCATGTTTATTTCCTTCCTTTCCATGTTTATTTCCTTCCTTTCCATGTTTATTTCCTTCCTTTCCAGGCTTTGTTGATGCCATTATCAACAGAGTTAATAATACAAAGGTTTTCACTGGCCAGTAAACAGGAGAAGGGAGCAGAATAGTACTCTTCATGCCACGATGTCAGACAGATAATTAAAGGAATGACTGAATGAAATTCAGAATGAATATAATCGAAAATGAACGATCACACAAGATTGTCATCGATTCCGTGATAGGAAGCATGAACTAATCAAACGTTGAATAAGTTTAACTGGAACAGCACTAATGTTAACACTAACGTTAACACCTTTACTACTGTGCATTAACCCTCTGCATACAGGTGATGCTGGGGAGGAGAAAGATGCTTCATCTGGAACACTACACAAACGTGCACAATGCGTTGAAGCCGACACCAGGGTATGACTGTCACATGTCATCCACTCAGGCTAGCCCCATGGACGTCACACAGGTGGCGGCCAATCTGGACCAGGTACAGTGTAACTCAAGTCTGACATATTTAATCCTTACAATTGGCTGTCATATTAGCAATCAGTTATTGGTCTTAGTGAGTCTTTTGGACAGACATACATATTTGTATTTACATATTCTTTTTGTCAACATTTATGCATTTTGTATTCACTCACAGAATAGTGTATTTATTTTTATGAATGTCGAATAAACATGTTCTGATTCCAATTCTGACAATTGGAAAAAAATTCTGAATAGGGAAGACTAATGCGCTTATCAACATTGATTCCAGGGGGATAGGCATTTATGTTGTAGCTGAAACAAAGGAAACAGTTTAGACCTGTTGAAAGAGAATTACAGACCCCTGAGTTTAACCCTTTAGCCCCCAGATTGGCCAAAGACAGCTAACCCGTTCCTCCCCGTATTGGCCGATGAGGGCCATGTGAGATGTCACTACATTTCACTGAAATTTATGTAGTTCCATCTAGTGATCATGCTGTACACTAAATTTGAATTCATTCTATAGAAATAAGAGGGTATTGTGGGTATTTTCGAAAGATCCGTTAACTCCCTTTTCTGCAAAATTAGCGATTTACGAATTGACAAAAAGCGTTTTTACTGGGCATTAAAAATGGCATCCAGCCGTCGTGGACAGCGGCTGAAGTAGTGCATCAGCTACACGATGATGCCAGCGATTTGGACGACACTGAAATCGAGTTATGTTTACTTGAAATCTATGGAAACGAATCTTGATGCCTTGGTTACGTCAACTTACGACTTGAGTTGGCAAAGTATTAGGTATATGAAATATTTCTGAAGGTAATACATTCGTTTTACGCATGTGATTCTGCTAATGTCTACATTGACAGTTACAGAGGTTTTTATGCCAATAGTATGATGGCACTGATGCAATAGTTGAACATCTGACAGCTGTCACTAGGCTTAGCCTTAGGCGCTATGACTATGTCTGACTGTGACTGTATATAACTGTTGATATTGTTGGTTGATTATGTCAGTTCCGCTAGGGTACAATGGCAATGCCGCCATATAATATCGTATAATTTTTAATTGATATTTACAACACAACAGTTCATTGGGATGGATGTCCAAGTCAATTTCAGTAGCATTACATTAAAAAAAATATATATATATATATATATATTATATATATATATATATATATATATATAATGAACTACCATAAGTTTCCGTGTATAATACGCCCCCATGTATAATACGCACCCTGACTTTTGCTAAATTCTGATAGAATTTCTATATTACCATGTATAATACGCACCCAAACTTTTGGCATTGACCCCTGATTTCCCCGCTTCTGATAGTTTGCTTGAAGCGCGACTCATGGTTGGCCACTGTCATTTCATCAAAGTTCGTTTGTGTGATGATCCTTGAATCCATCTCAGAATCGTAAACATGTCACGCAAGTTACGACAATGCCGCCGGCTTATCGCACGCGATGATATATCGCCTCGTTAGTAATGTAAGCCCTACGCAACTTGCATTTTAGCTTGACCATTGCGGAACTGATTAAATCTGGGCTTGTTAGAACTTACTTTGCGTCGTTCTGATCACAATTTTAAATTAATACCAAGCTCTATTCTGATATGTTGCACGCACACTTTCTACAGCGAAGCATACATCCGGTACAATCATCTTTATTTACATTCACAACTTCGAGTCACATTGGCTGACTATTCAGGTCGCTCAAGTGATTCAAGAACGCCAATCACGATACCTTGGCGCTCAGGGAGCAACATATATTTGAGCGTATTAACCCGACACCGTCCACACATTTCTGCGTTATTCCCAGTCAGCGACGCTCCCGGTCACGTACGCTTCCCGCACATTGTTATTGATGTAATATTACTAGTGTCCCAGTAGCGCTATCCATATCCGGTCGGAGAAAATTTTGTTTCACCCTGTCACCATGTATAATACGCACCCGGATTTTTAAGTAAAAAATTAAGGGAAAAAAATGCGTATTATACACGGAAACTTACGGTAATTATAAAATAAATGTAATTTACAATTATTACAGTTTACATAATGTTATGCATAGTTTTATCATATCTGTTTTGTTAACAAAACAAAGTAACCATATGACATGAATCTGCCTTATTGAAAGGTTATTACTGTCATAATTTTGTGTCACTTTTCAATGCTTTATTTATGTCTGGTGATTATATTTGTAATTGTATGATTATGAATCGAGTGACAGCAGCGACGTGATATTTGGTACCAGTGTGTAGAGAATTTAATAATCTTTCAAACTACTCCAACTTGCTATTGTGACAATTGAATAATAAAAGCACTAGATCAAAAAAACTGACATGCAACATATTTTTCCGAGTCTAGGTCAAATTTCTGAGGAAGCTGAGACTTATCGATAATAACATCTGAGTGCTAATGGGTTAATATCGCTGATTTGTAAATTATTAGCAATGTTCGTTAATTAAAGAATATGGTATACTTCCATTTTTATGCCTACATTCATAAACCTTTTTATTCATAAATTAATAAGTCCATCTCAACATGTTCTTCAAAGACAGGTCATGCTTAATCATAATTTATTCAGAAAACATGATTATGTTTTACTTAACACGATGATGCAGAAATTCAGTAAACTGTGTGAATCAAGTTGCCAAAACAAAAGCTGAATATCTTTCTTCCTCAATAAAGAATCAAAGATCATTTAGAATATTATCTCACTTTTCAGACTGCTATACATCTACTGGTGTTACTACAATAACTGACCCCTGAAACCCTGGTTGTGTGCCAAAAGAAAGTTGACCAACAAACTTCATCCGTTGTTACCTGTGAATGTCATTAGGGGTGTTCTCAAAAGACCAGTATATGACTCTACATGATATTGATGTCGTTTAATCATTCTTTAACTCTCTGGTAATGTACAGCCATATGCTTGTAAGATATATCTGATGCTGCCCTTTCTTTTGATGTTGTTTTAAAGAGATGTCTGAGGGTGTTTGTCCAGAATGTGTTATGTGCTGGATTCGTGACACCTATACTAAGGGCACTTGTTTTGTCGATACGGTTGTGTGAATAATGTATTGGTGTGATGGTAGCGCAAGTGTGCCTTGTAGCCTGTTGCAACCTGCATAGAAGCCACCTTTGTAAATATGGATTGTATATACCTGGGAAAGGTTTAGTTTACATTTAGCACATTTCCAAGCCTTTCACGATGGTTGGTTTGTTAAATTGAAGTGAAACCCCCAAGCTCTTATGTCAAACTGCAAAATTAAATATGGTTAACCATTTTGTAAAGAAATTGTTCAAAACTGCTTAAAACTGACTCTGCAGTTGCATTTTTTGCTCTTCATTTTAGAATAGTTTGGCAAAATTGAGGACTCTGGTGTCTGGAAACCATTTGTGAATAGACAATGGCATTGATATGTAGACTTCACCGTGACCTCAAAAAAGCCACCTATTATACTTATTGATGTCGAGCAAACCTGGTAAATAATTCAATAGGGTTTTCGTAGACGTGGAAGTGCATTTAAGTTGTTATTCTGCGCAGTACTGTGTTGGTCGTCTACTACGGTAAGGTGTCTGTACTTCTGGTGGTCCTGTTTTGTTATTAAATGTGTATTCTGCGCAGTACTGTGCTGGTCGTCTACTACGGTAAGGTGTCTGTGAACTTCTGGTGGTCCTGTTTTGTTATTAAATGTGTATTCTGCGCAGTAATGTGTTGGTCGTCTGCTACGGTAAGGTGTCTGTGAACTTCTGGTGGTCCTGTTTTGTTATTAAATGTGTATTCTGCGCAGTACTGTGCTGGTCGTCTGCTACGGTAAGGTGTCTGTGTACTTCTGGTGGTCCTGTTTTGTTATTAAATGTGTATTCTGCGCAGTATTGTGCTGGTTGTCTGCTACGGTAAGGTGTATGTGTAATTCTGGTGGTCCTGTTTTGTTATTAAATGTGTATTCTGCGTAGTACTGTGCTGGTCGTCTGCTACGGTAATATGTCTGTGTACTTCTGGTGGTCCTGTTTTGTTATTAAATGTGTATTCTGCGCAGTACTGTGCTGGTCGTCTGCTACGGTAAGGTGTCTGTGTACTTCTGGTGGTCCTGTTTTGTTATTAAATGTGTATTCTGCGCAGTACTGTGCTGGTCGTCTACTACGGTAAGGTGTCTGTGAACTTCTGGTGGGCCAGTTTTGTTATTAAATGTGTATTCTGCGCAGTACTGTGCTGGTCGTCTACTACGGTAAGGTGTCTGTGTACTTCTGGTGGTCCTGTTTTGTTATTAAATGTGTATTCTGCGCAGTATTGTGCTGGTGGTCTACTACGGTAAGGTGTCTGTACTTCTGGTGGTCCTGTTTTGTTATTAAATGTGTATTGTTAAGTGCAAGTGTTGAACTTGCTCCTATAGACGTAACAAGATCACATGATTTCCATCCAAGGCAAAGGCCCAGATGGCAAGTGGACAAGGAAGCCATTTTCTCATCTACGTGTAACCCGCCCTTCTGAGTTATGTGTCAACCTTATTTTTAAACATATTCACACTGCTAGCATTTACACAATCTGTATTCTGTAGATAATTTGTTCCATTCATTGATTGTCCTCTGTGAGAACGAATACTTTCTGATATCCAGTTCACACTGATCCTTTACTAATGTTACCTCAGGTCCTCTAGTTTTTTACTATCTTTCGTGAGCGAGAAAAAAATATTTCTATCAGTATGTTATTCTAACATACAATTGTGTAATTTTATTCGTGCTTTCATGATGACAAGTGTTTACCTCTTAGGAATTGTGTAGATTTGTGACAGATTGTCTGGTCGTCTAGAGAAGGCATGGACATCCCACTTCTCAGAATAACTAGCTGAATTTTACACATAATTTCTTAGTGCATAGAGGATATGTATAATAATCATTAACTGGCATATAATTTTTTTTTTTGCTACACAGTTACATATTGGTTGTGTATAAATGCAATGCATCATGGGATCTATTTTTTATGGAAGTACAACTTATAATTTAAAATTAGAGAATCGGAAAAAATTACTGTTTCAGCAAAGAGTACATCGTAGGGATTGTTCCAACAATAGCGGTATTAAACTGAAATTACAACGCTGGCATCATTAATAAAAAATCGGCTGATCTGACGTTTGAATAACTTCGAACGTGATTGAACATGCGTTGACATAGATATGCGATTGTTTCAGTGCATGGCAAAAGTTTTGTGCAAATTACCTGTTGTACTTCCGTCAACAATCTTACATGATTTCACCTTTATGTTAGTGTTATATTATGCACCAGAGGCGCCACTGGTTATTACAGGTGGCATCTATTGCGTGGGTAACTACGGGGTAGATTACCATACTGTATACTTATGTCTAAATTCCCACCTCCAGTATTCATTTGTGTGTGATCCTGACATAAGCTATTGTTTCATTTCAGGTCGTCATCCCCTAGTTTCTTCCCTCAACCTGTGGCTGTTCCTGTAGCCAGACCTGTTAAGTTTCCCGCCACTGGCGGGAGACTCCCACATATTGTACCCATCTGATGTTCTCCCGGGTGTGAGATGAAGTCTTCTGTGCTTCAGGCTTCCTCCCATTGAAAAAACAAATTTTTCTCCCTTTTTCTTAAAATCTGCCAGGCTGATTCGCATTTCTTATTTTGATTGGTCGATAATCGTGTCATTGATATATCTTCCAGTGTCTTTGGATTAAGTTGCCCTCGATAGTGCGATATCCATCCTTGAAACATGACAGGTCTGCCTCTAGTGACAAGTAAAACTGTGTTACAGGTGTACCTGTATGACTGTGACGGTGATACACACACAAGGAGACACGTCAGTCACTGCTTGCCCTACGCTGTTGTCATCTACGCCAGACAGTTCCTTCCGAAACCAGCCCCAGCAGACAGCATGATGCCACGAAGTTCACTGCTCAATGACAGTCATCCCAGCCCCAGAACTAATGCACAAACAAAACAATGCACCCTTGAGGGTAACAGTGACGAGGAACGGTGTAGTTCTTTGTCACCAGAGGGCACTGTGGCCTGGGGTCATACTGACTTCACTGTGACACACTGGAGAAAGTTGCTGTCCCGCCGCTCCATTGAGGAGCTTGAAGATGTGTCACTCACACATGGCAAGTCATCTGAGAATTACATATCGGAGATTGGATCATGTGACCAGCTTCCCAACCTTGTGGTGAAGCGGGTGGTCACCCATGGGTGCCCGTTAAGTGTCAAGAAAGCTGCCTTGCAGTGGAAGGTGCATAGAATCAACAAGCTGCGGCCTTCGAGACGGAACTTCTCTGCAAGACCTCGTCTGACCCATCGTTTGCTATCCGATCGGTTCTCGGAGATCTGCTCAAATGTCAAATACAAGGAGGCAGTCCTTTCTGAGACGAGGAAGGCCAGAATGAAGACCACGCTCACCCAGCACAACGAGATTCTTTGTCAACTGTCCCAGTCATGTCGTGCACCGGCATGCCTTCAGGGGGAACTCAGGGAGACTGAGGAGCAAGACACAGCATCGGTTCCTGTGATGGCTAACTCCGGTTTGCACGAGTTGGCTGATGCTGAAATGGTGGCAGACAGCACATGTAGCCCGACACCAAGGAAAAGGAAGAAGATTGCCCGGGATTCTGGGGGTGAAGGAAACTTGTGGCAGTCGCAGGTTATCGAGGGAAGCAGGTTGAAGGTGAACTTCAGGCGTATCACATCACCGACAAGTAAACCATCGGTGACCTGCAGTCCAAACAGCACCACATCGCCTTCAAAAAAACCATCGGTCACCTGCAGTCCAAACATCACCACATCGCCTTCAAGAAAACCATCGGTCACCTGCAGTCCAAACAGCACCACATCGTCCTCAAGAAAACTGTCAGTCACCTGCAGTCCAAACATCACCACATCGTCCTCAAGAAAACTGTCGGTCACCTGCAGTCCAAACAACATCATGTCATCCTCAAGAAAACCATCGGTTACCTGCAATCCAAACAGACTGGTGCCTTATGATGGTTCTAATGATGAATGTTGCCATGGAGATGTTGAGCCATGCAGCATCCAGACAGGTGTGAGTTCACAGGTGCCCGTGTTGGTTAAACAGTCGTCTGATCTTCACGAGTCTCATGACAACAAAAGTGTGACAGTTGCTCCAATCCAACAGAGACACTCGCCTGTCAAATGTTGCTTTGTGGACCTTGGTTCTCCTGTCAGAGGTGAAAGTTACACATTTACAGGTGTGAAACCCCTTTGTGATGGGACACATAGTGGCGAATATGTAGATGTCCAGCTCCAAGCTCAAGCAACAGGCAGTGATGTTCATACAGATGTCAAGCATGTCACTAAAGTTCCTGCAACAAGTAGTGACATTAATCCAACTGTCAAGGTTCCCACAACGGGTGGTGACACTCATGCAACTGTCAAGCATGTCACGAAGGTTCCTGCAACATGTGATGACACTCATGCCGCTGTCATTAAGAGTGTCACTAAGGCTGCAGAAACAGGCTGTGAAATTCATGCAGATGTCAAAAAGCTAGCTGCATTGATGACACTAGAAAGTTACTGGAGCGTAGCAGAGGCCTTAGGCACGGCTAAAAGGACTAAGACATCTCAGAGACAGAAGTCATCTGATAGAAACTTGGAGAAACCATCTGGCTCAAAGGTTCCACGTAGACAATCAAATAGTTCCGAGTGTTCCAAGTCTTCAAAGAAGAAGAGCACTTCTTGCTACGGAGTAACATCCAGCATGAAAAAGACATCTAGGAAGCACAGAAAGACACATAGGAAGACATCAGAAGAATCTGTGAGGACGTCCATGGAGGATGGCGAGGTGTATGGGGTCTCAGTCTCCCCGGCAAGTGTCGTGCGACCGGGTCACAGCCATGTCAGTCCTAGAGACACAGTCAGCAGTACTTCTGGCATGGCACAAGTCAGTGATGCAGTGAAGCCGAGTGTGTCCGGGGATGTGGAGAGATTGGACAGTGTGCATGTGTGTGGCATGGCTGGAGGCTGCATGCATGTGGCAGGTGTGGGGGTCACTTGGAGCACCAACACAGAGCCAGTCTTCAGCACAAGGGAACAACCTACATTTCACAAAAGCATCCAGTCATCAGCGTCTATGATGTTCATGTTGGACAAACCTACAACGAAAGTGTCTGGGATTGAGGTGAAAGCAGTAGGTAAAGAAACGAAACTGGATGACACAGAAGTGAAATTGCCTGAAAACGAAAGTACCATTACGGAAGCAGAGGTGAAAGGGTTTGGCAAACAAGTGAAACTGCCTGAAAATGAAGTAAAATTGTCAAACTACTCAGGTGAAGTGGAACTGCCAGTCGTAGGGGTGAAACAATGTGAAAATGTAGTAAAACTGCATGACACAGGGATGTCACCGTGTAATGTTCCTTGTGCTGTCTATTACACAGACATCTGTCAGTCAGACAGTGGCACTGGCGATGAACTTCCCTTGTCAACACACGTCCCAGTGACAGTTCATAGGGAGACAAGCGTGTGGCAGTCGCAGGCGATCGAGGGAAGCAGTTTGAAAGTCGGCTTTGGGCTCATCACGTCGCCCTCAAGCAAGACATTGTTCGCCTGTAGTCCAAATAGACTAGTGGCTCATGATGGTTCTGAAAGTATCCAGTTGCCCTTGGAATGGTCATCTGATCATCATGGGTCACGTGACAGCAAAAGTGTGGCAAATGCTCCAATTCAATGGGGACACTTTCCTGTCAAACAGCACTCTCGTCTGACAGCTGACAGTTACACATTGACAGGTGTGAACCCACTTTGTGACAGGACACATAGTGAAGAATGTATAGATGTCAAGCATGTCACTGAGGTAGCTGCAAGTGATGAGCTTAGTTACAGACTTGCAGCACGGATGACACCAGAAAGCTACTGGAGCGTAGCAGAGGCCATAGGCACGGCTACAAGGACTAAGTCATGTCAGAGACAAAAGACATCCGATAGAAACTCTGAGAAATCATCTGGCTCAATGGTTCTGCATGGACAGTCAAACAGGATGGCTAGTTCCAAATCTCCAAACAAAATGAAAGTGTCGAAAACGGAAGTGAAAGTGCCTGGGAAAGAAGTGAAACTGCCTGAAAAGCAAATGAATGTGTCTGATGCAAAACGGAAAGTGTTTGACAAAGAAAGGAAACCAGACACACAACTGAAACTTCTTGAAGATAAAGTGTCTAATACAAACGGAAAAGTGTTTGGCAAAGAAGGGAAACCAAGCACACAACTGAAACTGCCTGAAAACAAAACGAAAGGGTCTGACACAAAGCGGAAAGTGTCTAACAAAGAAGGGAATCCAAACACACAAGTGCAACTGTCTGAAAACGAAACGAAGTGGAAAGTGTTTGGCAAAGAAGTGAAATCAGCAGGCACACAGCTCAAACTGCCTGAAAACAAACTGAAAGTGTCTGATACAAAAAGGAAACTGTTTGGTAAAGAAGGGAAACCAGGCACTCAACTGAAAGCACCTGAAAATGTGAAGGTGTCAGCCATGGCGTGCAAAGAACCTAAAACGATGAAAGCGAAACTGCCTGGAATGGAAATGAAACCATGTAAAATAGTAATGTCACCATGCGATGACCCCTGTGCTGTCTACTATACAGACATCGGTCACCCGGACAGTGGGACAGGTGATGATGGTTTCACGCAAAAAGTTGGCGACAGTGCCAGCCGTCCACCATTTCCTCAACCCTGTGATCATCTCACAAGGAAGGACGGGCCCAAAAGTGACAAGATGGCCAACTTCTTTGCTAACTCGTCCCTCTATAAATATCTGCGGCAGAAACTCTCAGGCAAAGGTCAGTCAGAAGAAACCAACACAACTTCTGATTTCACTCCCAGTTTGCCAGAATCGCTGACACCTGTGGGTCGTGTCGCAGAAACACGCCGTGTCAAACCTTCAACGTCAACATATGTCCAAGCGAGAGCTGCGTCACAGAATTTAACTGACACAGATTTGAAGAATGGTGACACCATATCAAGGAAAGGTTTTCCAGAGATGCTGGCCCTTGTAGATGGTGTCTCTGAAACATATTGTGTCAAACCTTCAACGTTAACATATGTCCCACCGAGAGCTGTGTCACAGAATGTCACTGACACAGATTTAACGAATGGTGACACTGTGTCAAGGAGAGGTTTCCCAGAGCTGCTGGAACCTATGGATAGTGTCTCTGAAACATGTCGTGTTATACCGCCAACGCCAACGAGAGCTGTGTCACAGAACGTCAACACAGATTTGACGAATATTGACACCTCAAGGAGAGGTACTGGTGGAACACACAGCAAGATATGGTGTGTGTCTTCATGCCTAGGGAGGCAAGGGGAGGACAAGAAGGAAGTTCCAGGGAAGGAGAAATCCGGAAGAGTTCGGGGGAGCACTGGGAACAGTATTCAACAAGTTTCATGGTCAGGGAAAGTGAATTCAGGTAGAGTTGAGGAGACCACAGGGAACAACATGCAACAGGGGAAGAACTGGGCTGCAGGCAAGTTCCACGGCAGGACCCTACTGAGTGGTGAGGACGTTCCAGCCCGCATGATCCCTTTCCATCCCCTTTACCTGTTCCATCCGATCCGCAGGAGTGGCAGGCCGGAAGAGATCCCGAGGGACCCGCGTCCTGCCCATTATGTGAGGAAACAGATCCAGTTGTCCAGTCAGCAACTGGCCTCCTTATTGGGGTTGACCAGGAAGGATGTCACATTTGGTGGGTCTGCGGACACAGCGACAACTGGGGTTCTCCGGCCCAAGTGTGGGGCACATGGAACTGGCTCAGCCACAAACCAAGTTGTGCACAGACATGCACAGCTGCTGTTTAATGATGGTGGTGACTACACGAATGTACAGGCAGGAGATGAAGACATGGATATAGACTCGAGCTGACTGATGTGACAGTCGTCAACATGGTGTTGAGAACATTGCATGTGTGTGTGTGATGGGTTTCTGTTCCTCGTGCCAAACTACTTTGTTACTTAAAAGCTGTGCCGTGTGTATGTGATTATTGCATTACTTTTAATCAAGATGGAAAGAAGAATTTCATCAAGTCTTAATCACATTTTAACTAATTAGAGTTGTTTTCTTGAATGTATATCACATGGAGATTCTTATTTGTGTCATATTGTATCAGATGGCAAAAGATTATGGCACCACCATCTGTTCAAATTAAGATTTTATTTTGTGCTGGGAGATGTGTTGTGTAAACAGGCTTTCTGTCATAAACCTGCTGTATATAGAAAATAGGTCCATAAAAGTGTTGTTCTTGTGTGGCACAAATACATTAACTTGGGAAATGATGTATTGCCTTTTGGAAATAAGCCCCGTATGTTTGTTTATTAAGAACATTTAAACGTGGTTTGTGTTTGTATTAGTGTTCGTTTTTTAAGCTGATCTCTGTCTAATGTAACAAACCAAAAACTCCTATGATTTTGGTGTGGAAGAGTGTAAAATCTAGTCTCGGGACAGTGGGAACTGTCAAGCCTCGAATGCTTTAATTCATAGTGTTAGACTCATTAAGAGGTTCATGTTAATTAGAATTGAAAATGTTATTAACTTTATCTTTTTAGCCAAGAACTTCTGGTTATCTGTTCCAGCCATTTCTGTAAGGAAGCATTTAGTTGTGTAGGATTTTGACGGTTGCTGCAAAATGAATGTAATGTTCATGTTGCTTATCTACCATGTGTGTTTGTAGACTTCACCAATAAGGTCTCACATATTGTTTTAATATCTTGTACAGCGTTAGCTTATAACAACATTTTGACGTAGTACTTAATAGTGAATTGTTATATCAATAACAAGAATTGTTTTTGTAATAAAACCGTAGTGTTATTGCACTGATATTTGTGCGAGTTATTTATGTAAGCTGTCGCTTCTGGAGAATCCTCATAAATAATTAACACTACAGCCAAAGCTTGGCACATGTGAATGAACTTGCAAATATTTTGCTGTATGAACCGTGACCATTGTTGTCCACGTCAGAGACACTATCTGAAACCTCAGATCCTTGACTTGAGTCATCCATTTTCGAGACTTGCGACTTGACATTGAGAGAGATGACTCGGGACTTGACAGTTACTGATTTAAGACTTGGCTTGGTTGTTGTCCGATGGCTCAAAACGATGCCATGTCATTGTGACAAGGCGCACTGAATAAATAATTAGTAAGTACCAATTAATGATAATAATAACTGGCTAATGTAGTGGCTAATGTTAGCCTAAATTTCCTGCTAAACGTTACCGCAAACAAACCACAACAATTATGGCGATTGGTCAACCCTGGCGACTTGAGACTGGACTTGGAATTCACAGATGAGTGGATAATACTGTTCTATATGCTCTAGCTGTTTTATGACTGATCTTTTTTGTCTAAACCTAGGTAGATACTGCTTCCTTCTATGCTGTATTAGCACTAATAAGACTGCTGGCATAGGTTATAACATCTGAAGAACTCGAGTGAAGAGAAAAACAACCAGTATATTCCATGTATTCAACATTTTAATACAAGATCAAGTGAACATTGAAAATAAAGTTCTGTTGCATATTGATGGCTGTCTACAGGTCCAGTTCATGATGTAAAAAACATGACAATTATATAAGTACATAACCTGCATAGTAAGTTACACCAATTATTAATTATTGTTTGAAATCAAATAAAGTTTTCAGTTGTCAAACTGGCCCGTCTGCAGATGTATGCATAACGAAAACAGACGCATTTATTGTAAACCAATTAATTATCCTGTCAGTAATATACAGAAATTCTTGTGATGCAGGAAAACGGTACTTCAGTGACTTATCTATGACCATATCTTCCGGAGATGTTCACAAGACTATGCTACTCTCTTCATCAAACTGGCAGTAACATCCTTTCTGCCAATACGTGCGTAAAACAGTCTGTAAAGTTACTTTCAACCAGTGACAGTTGTCCACACTAATATGCATAAGAATGCTATCAAACACCGATCTGCAAACTTAACTTGTTCTTAATTCAATAGGATCAATGCTTACTGAAATAACAAGACATTCAGAATGATTTCTGCACCTAACAAAATTCTAGTGTTTCTTGCATCTCCTAACAGACATTTTACCCCTTACCTTGCTCAACAAAAGACTACAAAAATAAAAACATGGCAGGTATACAAGCATTGAAAGTAACATCTTATGGTGTAGATGACACAAAATTGTGACGAATAACAACATCATTAGTTATCATGGCACTTGACATGACTCGTGTTTGTGAAACACCTGATATTGAGGAGAAACAAGGAAAACTAATTTGACAAAGGGTTTAGCGAATAGAGTAATTGGTATTTACAGTAACTAATTACCTCTGGAATATTGGCAAAGCAGTTAAGATTCTAAACAGGCGCAATGACCGCATAGACTTGTCTAAAAAGCGTTACGTCTCAAGGGTCTATGGGTAGTTCTTCATATGTCTGCAACAGAAAATAAGTTAATTCAGCTAAATGAAACAATTCAGCACTACTAATAAAATATTCTGACACGGATCGACATACTTCCAACTTGAATTTGTAGGGGTAGATAATCAAATGTGGCATAGAAAAACAAGTGGGTGCTTCATGCAAATTGCAGTGAATCAATGCAGGTTCGGGTGGGACCGTGGGAGGGGGCTTTGGGTGGGACCGTGGGAGGGGAGTTGTGGTGAATTGTTGTCTTCCCCCATGCAAACTGACATCATGAGAAATACTATTAACAAAAACACACTGTATTAGAATAGAATTGTATTGTATATGCTGAAGTACTGTAGTACAAATGACACTACAACAATTAGGACAGACACCGTACAGCCAGGCACACTCTATTATTATGTAAAACAAATAAATTCTATTCAGGTAAAAGAAAGCCTTTGTAAAAAAGGCGCATGTTTTTAAGAAACTGCAATAATAACAGTGTAGATTACTATCAGAATTTTTATTGTAAAATCACGTTATGTAGTATAAACTATTCTAACATATTTTACCACCCAAATATGTTTTTAAAGAACCAGTTTTTTCATACATAATTTGACTGTTTAATTCAATGTGAAATATCACGTTTACATTTCATGCTAAGTGGCAAGGTCAATATTCATAAATAGATAATGATCCAATTTTATTTAAAAAGACGTTTGGACGGTCAAATATGTTAGAATAGATAGTTTGTAGTTTTGCAAGGAGACTTTTGCAGATATTTTATTAAATCCTAGGTGAACGAGAAATTAAAATGAAATAAAAAATTAAGTAAAAATTTATTAAAAACTAAAACCTGGGGAGCGAGTCGTGATCTGACCGACCTGTATGAGTTTCTGTGCCACCTGACTTGCCTCTGATGTGTCTCCACTCTCCACTGTGTCATCAGTGACCGCTGTGTGACAGCCTGCCGTCATTTGCATGACGTCAACCGACACGTCAATCGTGTCACCATCCATGTCACCATTGATGGCGACTCGGAGGATCTCGTCCAAGTCTGGCAGACTGTCGGGGGAGACGGCGTCGGCGTCGATGGTGGGCCGGTGGACGGGACTCATGGGGGAAGGGGTTGGAGGTTGGACGCTGATATCAGGAATGTCCAGTTGCAAGCCAGCACTGGCATCCACCCCCGACTGAACGCTGACCAAGTCCCCATTCCGGACAATGACGTTGTGATCATCACCGGTCAGGTTCTCTGTCTCAACTTCTAAATCGGACACGGAAGTGTCGTCGCCAGAGGCTCCATCTAGTGGTGGAGGGATAGTTCCAACTTTTTCGTCCTGTGAGCTAGTCTGCTGCACTTCCCTGGCTGTATCCACTGTCGGGTCAGTTGCCTCTGTGCTAACTGATGTTGTACCGTTTTTGAGAATGCCCCCAGCACTTGTACGGTCCCTGTCAGTTGGACTGCGTGACCTGTCACAAGAGAAACACCTAGACGCACTTTCACACTAGGTGGCAGCACTTGCTTACACCAAGGCTAAATATCCATGAACACATTTTTCACACCCAACGTCTATGGAAACACATTTTTCACAACCGATCGTTGCAATAGACTACGGCTGTCCAACTGACTTTTGTTAAATATTTTCATGATTAACTTGTATTTGACATAATATCACTTTAGAGGAAATCACAGTTTTGATTAGTTATATAGAAATATGTAAACAAAATGGGCGAGTGTTTTTTAGATGACAAGAAATTGTGTTATGTTTAACAGGCTAGAAAAATGTGTCTCATGATAATGGAAATTCCAACGTCATAATGCCCATTTGGAGCAGCAGTTTGTAATGCTTACTTTATTTATTACATACAAACATCATTTTGTATACACTGGAAGAAATGTTAGCTACGTGATGAAAAAACATGCTTTTAGTTAATATGACAACATGCATTTGCATAGCATATTTCCTGCAGCTCTGCATAAATATTTTGCTTAATAAAAACTAAAGCTAAAATATAATTAATAATATACAATCTACACATATATTATAATCAAACCCTGCTGGGTCTAACATGCCACACAAATTTTAAACTGTTTTTAAATGTTTGCAGTCATTTTCCAAACAAAATGATAGCAAACTTATAAAGCTTTAATATTAACTTAATCGCGGCCAAAAAAAAAACCGCACATAGATATTCTTATTTTAATCACAGTTTATGACATTATATCTGTGATAATACAAATATCTTCATCTCAGGTAAAAAATATACTGTTATATACAAATATACATAAAAATATAATAAATAATTAAATCAACAAGATATAGCATTGCCATTAAAATTAAGACATCCATCTTTACACGAAAATGTGTCCAAGGGAATCCCACAACGGGAGATTCACGGAACTAGCCTAACCTCAACTGGATAACGTCCTCCTCAGGGTTTGCCACATGGCGGGGTAACGTCTCCGGTGGAGTCATAAAGTAGGGGTCATTCAGCAGGTCAAAGGCCGTGAAGCGTTCTACAGGATTCTCGCTGCGCAAATTGTATATGATTGTAGAGAGCTCTTCGCTCTGCAAGGAATGAAGCCAGCACTAAACTGAATAAGAAGAATGAAAGGCATAACATAGCTTGTGTGCTGAAGGAGTGACATTTATGTTGATCATAAACAATATTAACTTTAGGTCATTATTGTGAAAATCACAACTAGTGTTATCTCAAAAGTCGGTATTTTTTCACAAAACCTGCTCCATGGGGAACTGCCCAGGCAGTGTCAGACACTAATGTTGAAACTTATCAATTTACGCAACAGATCATTTCATAAAATAAACCATGTTTTAATAATAAGCATATAAATTAATAAACACCCATATTACCTATATGTACAGTAAACAATATGCATACATACAAACATATTTAAATTTCCCATATATCTAATTAAAAGTAATATTATATTTTATGTTTAAGACCTACCAATATAACTCCTGGTTTAACTACATCACTCGATACAACACCATTGCAAAAAACCATCCTGCAAGGACCCTGGAGGGCAATGGAAGACACCCTGGAGGGCAATAGGAGACACCCTGGAGGGCAATAGAAGACGGGGCCGTCTGAGAAAAACCTGGCTAGACAACATACAAGAATGGACAAAATGTGACCTACCAACCCTGCTACACACAGCAGAGGCCAGACGACGCTGGCGAGGCCTGTGTGTGAATAGCACCCCCACAACTGTCCCGATCCCGGGATGAAGTGTGTGAATAGCCTGTGTGTGAATAGCACCCCTACAACTGTCCCAATCCCGGGATGAAGTGTGTTAATAGCACCCCCACAACTGTCCCAATCCCGGGATGAAGTGTGTGAATAGCCTGTGTGTGAATAGCACCCCCACAACTGTCCCGATCCCGGGATGAAGTGTGTGAATAGCACCCCCACAACTGTCCCAATCCCGGGATGAAGTGTGTGAATAGCCTGTGTGTGAATAGCACCCCCACAACTGTCCCGATCCCGGGATGAAGTGTGTGAATAGCCTGTGTGTGAATAGCACCCCCACAACTGTCCCGATCCCGGGATGAAGTGTGTGAATAGCCTGTGTGTGAATAGCACCCCCACAACTGTCCCGATCCCGGGATGAAGTGTGTGAATAGCCTGTGTGTGAATAGCACCCCTACAACTGTCCCAATCCCGGGATGAAGTGTGTGAATAGCCTGTGTGTGAATAGCACCCCCACAACTGTCCCGATCCCGGGATGAAGTGTGTGAATAGCCTGTGTGTGAATAGCACCCCCACAACTGTCCCGATCCCGGGATGAAGTGTGTGAATAGCCTGTGTGTGAATAGCACCCCCAACAACAACAACAACTGATGAAGTGAATATAAGAGTTAAGAATAAAACAATGAGAAGTTGACAAGGATTCTCCAGCACTGTCCTGACCGAGGTCACTTAGAGCCCACGATCAAACAGCTAAAGAACAGTTGACTTACTATACCGACGCACGAGATGTCTGGAATCCCTTTGCTGTTGAGGTTGAAGTGAACCTCGGGGAAGTAGAGCTGGAGACAGACAGAACATATGGGCGACACACACTCATACGTCACACTCACATTTGGGGTAATTCCAATTAAACATGCCAGTGCCAGCAACAAAAAAAACAATTCCAATGATCAATTCCATATCAAAATAACAGTGTGTGAACAGAGCATCCATAAACATACTCAAAGCCAACATATATGAACCTTGAATGGATAGATGATCCGGTTTCTTGGTTATTAATATTAATCATAATTACCTCTCAAGAAACTTACAGTTTGTTTTTGGATATTTCGACCGCATCTCGCAGTCTTCTTCAGCTGACTGAAGTTACGGATGTGTCACATGACCAATGTCATGTGACACAAGCTGGAGTAGGACTGGTGGGAGCTCCTGGCCGACGTCTCGGTTCAGCGTAGGTTTGTTTCTGTGGATGTTACTATACATGGAACATTTTGAGGAAAGAGCCATCAGAGAAGCACCTCATCCTCCAGACATCTGGTTGAGGTATGTAGATGACACATTCACAGTATTACAAGAGAGCGAAGTAGAACATTTCACACACCATCTGAATTCAATGGACGAGAACATTAAGTTCACGGTAGAACCAGAACAGGACAATACGTTAGCCTTTCTAGACACGTGTGTATGCCTGAATGATGATGGATCAACCAAGGTCAAGATATATCGGAAAGCACCCCCACGGACCAATATTTGAACTGGGATTCTAATCACCACCTAGAACACAAACGCTCAGTAGTCAGGACACTCCTCCAAAGGGCAGAAAACCTGATAACAGAAGAGGAGGACAAGAACACAGAGGTGGACCACATCAAGAAAGTGCTGAAAGCAAACGGTTACAAAACCTGGATGTTTAACACCACGCAACCAACGAGAAGGAAGGAGAACACTACCACAGAAACCAGCAGAAGACAACATGCCATAGGTCTGCCCTACATTAGTAAACTATCAGAACAAGTAGCAAGGATTTTCAAGTCCTATAACATCCCGGTTTACCACAAACCTATCAACACCCTGAGGTCACTGTTGGTACACCCAAAAGACAGAACAGCAAAGGCAGCAAAGTGTGGGGTAGTATATGACATACAATGCCCAGAATGTGACCAACACTATATAGGAGAAACAGCCAGAACACTTGGCACAAGAATCAAAGAACATCTATCTTGTCGCCAACCCCTATCAGCTATAAGTGAACACAAACTCAACACAGGTCATCAGTGCTCTATGAAGGACGTCAATATTCTAGACCACGAGGAGAACTGGCATAGGAGAAAAATAAAGGAGGCGATTAACATCCACAGAAACAAACCTACGCTGAACAGAGACGTCGGCCAGGAGCTCCCACCAGTCCTACTCCAGCTTGTGTCACATGACATTGGTCATGTGACACATCCGTAACTTCAGTCAGCTGAAGAAGACTGCGAGATGCGGTCGAAATATCCAACAACAAACTGTAAGTTTCTTGAGAGGTAATTATGATTAACATATTTGAAGTTTTTATTTCTGCATATTATGGTACACAATGACAAAACACATGATATACAAAACATATATTTTACTGATTATTTATAGCGAATCATTTGAGTTACATAGTAACATGATGTCATAAAAAAGTAACTGAAAATACTAATTGGTTTCATCAAATAAAAAAATTTGTTAATATGCCATTTGACTTTCCGTGAATATTGTGATTTTGTATGCATGGAAAGTATGGTAAGAACTAAACAATTTTTTTTACTATTTTTTACTAGCTTCACACATAATTAATCAGAATCAAAGTAATGTTTACAAATTACAACACATCCTCTAATTTACTAAAATATTACATATGTAAGCAGTTACTAAGAACACAGTGATGGGGGTTACTCTGCCAGAATATCAGTAAAACATAGGGTATACTCACCCAAAGCATCAACAGGCCAAAGTTGAACATGTCAGAACAGTGGTTGCTATTGGCAGCGCCCTCTGGTGCGGCAAACACCAAACCCGTCGATGTCGTGAACACGCGTTCCGCACGCTGCTTCTGAAAACGCCGTATGATCTGTGTTCAACAAGTCACTGAAGCGAGGGAGTGGAATAATATTGGTCTTTTCTTGCAATTAAAACAAAACGTGTGAATATAGACTTTGTGCTAGTCTTATTTAATGACATTATCGTTTATAGAAATCCCTTTTTGCCCACAAACTTCAACCTCACCTTATGAGTGTACAAACATTTTGCGAGGTAGGAATTCTTCCACAGTTTTTCTTAATTTTACATGCCTACTCACTGAAAACCGACTGATGTAATAAATTTTTAAACTTTGTGTAAGGTGAAATGTACAACCAGAAAACACCAAGTGATAAAAGTACTTCACCCAAGGTAACCAGCCACTTATGGGTGCTCATTTGTACTTTTGAACATCAGAGTAGAAAATGTTTACAAATGACGTTGATACGATTAAATTATACAATCAAATACATGAGACATGCAAGCAGATAAGTTACGAACCAACGTCTTTGTGAAGTCGAACTCTGCGATGCACGTATTGTCATTGTCGTCAAGGAAGACGTTGTTAGGGTGAAGGACACCGTGAATGAGCCTCATGTCATGGAGAGCTCGCAATCCTTTCAGCACGCCCACGAGCACTCGGTAGATCTCCTGGCAGCAAGTAAATCCATCAGTCCTGGTCAATCACAACACTCACGCGACTATCTGACCACTGGTACAAGATCTTCACAACAAAACTGGAGTCATTTAAAACCCCACAAAAAATCCAGAGTTCATTTCACCAATGGCAAATTGGGTTTGTTTTTGTATTCGTGTTCAAATATGTAGTGTGTGTAAATAGTTTGCTTTAATAAGAGTGCATACTTTTGTTAAAATCATCGAAAAAGTTTACTTCGACTGTTCGATTGGACAACTTACAAATGTGTGAACCATCTTATGCTATAGTAAACAAAGCCATAGTAAAGAAATTTTTCAACAAATTGCGTCAGCCAATTGTTGGTGCCCCTTATGTAGATTAAAAGTACAATAAAACAGTTAACCGACCTAGTGGGTCAAGCAGAGACAGTACTAAATGCTTCAAACCATTTACCTTATCAGAAAGTCGGTGTCGCTCTTCAACAAGACTGGTGAGAGATTTAGCATAGTAAGGTAGCTGTACGTAGGCGTGGCGCTCATTCTGCAAGAAAGAGATTCTTGTGACTAATTGACTAACGGAACACTTGTTTCGACACCTAGTCAATGAATTTTTATAAGGGTTGGTGGGGTGGTCACATGGTCGGTGACCGGTGGCGAATTGGCCCCACCTTTGTAGTTATTCCAGTTAGAGCTAGTGTATTTTTAAGCAGGTAGTTGTATTCATAGACTGCGTGATAGCATGTAGGGCATTATGCTATTTGGTTTAAGGGTGTTCCATAACAATAGTAATGCCATTGTTTCTTTTATTTGTTCTAGGAATACTGCTACTGCTTTGTGGTGAAATGTGGGCTCTATTGAACCCGACGTCCAGGAGGCTCGCATGGGGCGTAGTCAGCCTGGCGTTGAGTTGTGGAGCCCACATTTCTTTGTTTTACATTTCTTTGAAAAGTGGGCTTACCCTTAATCCCCACAATAAACGTCATTCATTTGGCCTTTTCATATCTCTATATCTGTGTTGTGTTGTTGATTGCATAAATGAGTTTTTATAATACCAGCAATTGATTTCATAAGCTGCAGTTGGGCAGATGGAGTACAACACAACATTTTTATACAAAAAAGAAAACAGTTTGTCATTGTAGAAACCTGGTTATGGTTTGTAAAGATCCTGGTTAATAAGAGTTCGAAGAAATTGCATAGAAAATCAACTACGATGGCATTGTCCTAATGAAGAGAGTCTGTGAAATGACAACAAAGTTAGCACACAGTCTAAACGTAGCAACTTACTGATGGGACTTTAATTAAAAATCATGTAACTGTTGTTCTGAATTGAACAACATTCATAAAGTACAGATGCAAATAAGAGCAAGGTAGACACACGTCAACAGAAAGTATGTAACCCGAATGAGGATATTCATCCACAAGATGTAGTAGTAAGAGATGGTTAGAGACCTTGCCAAAGAAGATGTCCTGGAGCGGAACGAGGTGCTCGTTGACGACACTGTTGTAGGCCATGGCACGTCGCATGAATTCTCCCATCTTCTGTCCTCCGCCGTCATCTATGATATACTCCTGCAACACCAGTCTAGATGTACATACACCAACTCCTTTATTCTTGTGCCTTTTAACTTTGAGAACCACAGTTGATAATCATAGGCAGACAACGGTCAAATTATATCACAAAAATTGTGGCTCACTAAAACACATTAGGGGCCATCCATAAAAAAATGTCAAGCTCTGGGGGTGTCCAGGTAAGCGTTACGGAGTATTACATGGGGGTGGGGGGGGGCGTCTCAGTTATTATGAATTATTTTGAGCATCTAGTTGTTGATATCACGCATTGATTGCTATGCCAGTTTTTGGGTATATTTCAGCTGAATTCGAACAAAAAAGTACTGTGGACTCTACCCTGCATAAGTAAAGTATGTACTGGCGCTGTCTGTATAACGGGGGGGGGGTCTTTCTCAAAACGAAAGTAGTTTTAGGGGGTGTACAAACTAGCGGCACAAAGCATGACAAGGGGGTGGGTCTAAAAAAATAGTGTGACATACTTTACAGATAGCCCCTTTGGGCAGCCAAGATGATAGAATAAATATAGTCATAACATGGTTTTATGATAAAACTGATTAGATTTTGTACCTTTCGTCCACACTAGGGTGATTACTGCAATAACTACTAAATTAGATCCTTAACCTATAATTTCTACCCGTATTAACTACTGTATTTACTTTGTAAGTGGCGGTAACCTTGCTACATGTCGTAATGTTATAAAAGTGTGGAAGCTCCTGGTGGGTGGCAAACTTAATAAGGGAAGACAAAGGATCAGAACGAGGGACGTCGTGAGGCAAGACACGGAGGTGACAGAAGTCAAAGCGGAAGATGCGATAGACAGGGTGTCGTGGTGGGTGAAGACTTTATCAGCCACTTCTGGTAGGGAATAATACGGACAAAAGAACATAATATTGAAGCATTTCAAATTGGTAGCAGATAATATATTCTTAGCTGGGGCCTCCCCGAGTTATATTTATATTGACGTGTTATTTTACTCTCAAATGACAAGTTCCGAGAATGTGCAAGGGTCTTTTTAAATATATATACATATATATATATATATATATACAAAAAAATAACAACAATCTAAACAAAATAGGATGTGCGTGAGTTGGTCAAAGGTCCACTTGGAATATTACAAACAAATTAGGAAAGGTACGTTTTGAGTTTTTCCTGGTCGAAATTGTGCAGTGCTTCCATTTTTATGGAGAATTAGGTGGGTGGGGGTCAATGCTATATTTTTTTTTTAACTATTGGAATCTGTATTTACAAAGCTCATAAGACAACCACAAAATTGATCAATTTGGCACACTGACCTTGATGACAACGGGCTTGTCGCAGTGTGA
Source organism: Lamellibrachia satsuma (assembly GCA_033239005.1). NCBI lineage: Eukaryota > Metazoa > Annelida > Polychaeta > Sabellida > Siboglinidae > Lamellibrachia > Lamellibrachia satsuma. The sequence continues at coordinate 6,558,580 of BSQZ01000023.1, forward strand.
GGACTTCATGATGGATTTCTTGCTGCAGCTGGGCAGTGGCTCCACGTCGTACTGCTCCAGCGTATGACTCAACTTCAGCAGGCCCCCGTACTTCTGCAACACCATTTCACAGCCACGTCTACTACAAGTCTATCATACAGACATAACATGGCTCCGTGCGGAATGGAATCCATGGCTGCTCATTCAATTAATATATGGCAGTTACACAGCACCTGAATTTATATTTATAATGTTTTCAGTTGCTATACTCCATACAGCCATCTGGGAGTTTGTGGTGTGCATGCAGAAGGTGTATATAAACTTGAAAATTATTTTAGAAAAAAATAGTGCAAATAGTACGTGTGGCTCCAGGGTGTCAATGTTATTTTTGATGTTTGAGTTCCACATTATAAGCTGCCTCCTTGCTTTTGATTTAGGTGGATGAAGTTTTCGTTTGAGCAGACCAAGTGTTTGTGCAGATCTAGATGCAGCGGTTTGTATATGCTTAGTTCATGTAAACATAATATGCTGCGTTGTTAGTGAAACAGAAATACTTGTACTTTGCGAAGTGCCAAGTGGAAACTAACACAATGGATTTTCAACATGTACACAAAGAACGGGGCGAGACATTTTTATCACCTATTAAAGTAATTTTAAATGTAGGGTAATTGTACTGAAAAATAACTCTTATCATTCAACAATTTAGAATATGGCACCGAAAGAAGCTTATTTAGCAACCAAGCTGGATCATGCAAGGGGATGTAATCTAGATGACAGCTGCCGTGATTGCAGATCACTTTGCTCTGGACAATTCAGAAGCAAGTTCTGATGACGGAGATGCTGGTAAGCCCTTGTGCTTTGTTGATGTATGAAGTTACTGACAGCGTCATGTTGACAGCTCCTGCATACACGAAATAATAACGTTGATCCGCACTTCAATCGATGACAAATATAATGGACCTAATTACGAGAGGCTAAGGCATAGACGTAGTCAGCTGAGCTAGGGGCTAAGCCAAGGGCAAAGCTAAGACTGACTGTCTAAGCCAAGGGCAAGGCTAAGACTGACTGTCTAAGCCAAGGGCAAGGCTAAGACTGACTGTCTAAGCCAAGGGCAAGGCTAAGACTGACTGTCTAAGCCAAGGGCAAGGCTAAGACTGACTGTCTAAGCCAAGGGCAAAGCTAAGACTGACTGTCTAAGCCAAGGGCAAGGCTAAGACTGCCTGTCTAAGACAAGGGCACGGCTAAGACTGACTGTCTAAACCAAGTCAGACAGTATCTAAATTGCACTGTTCATTCATTGTTTGTAGAATCCAACATTGACTGCTGTCGTCACCGAACCAGTTGATGCCCCAGCCGCGGTGCACGACCACAACAATGACACTGTTGAGCACCACTCCAGTGTCACTGCTGCTCTTACCAAAGCCCAGCAGGTGTTTGACTTTATGAAAGTGCCACGGAAGTGATGCCACTGCCATTGCAAGTGGGCAAGGGGCAGTGGTCAAGGGATGCGGGGAAGGCTGTGTCAAGCCCGTGGAGGTTGCCTCAGCAGGAGCAGAGAACTTCCAATTTACTGGAACTGACACTGCACTCTATGTAATGCCACCAGTGCTTGTGGTGTCCTTCGGGCCTACCTAACCTTGTAGTCAATGAGGCGGCATTGAGTGAATATTGTTTTTACACTTTATACTTCTGAATCTTCTTTATACACAGAAATTACACAAATCCTGAAAGTGTGTAAAATTTAAATTTGGAGCATTATAAACACATGGTTATTATGGGCGAAAAAAACATTCAATGCCGATTTTCTAAAGCTGATTTTCTCAGAACTGTTATTCCATGAATGTGTACACTTCAAGTGGAATATCTTGGCCCAGGAGTAAGATACGCTGTTCATCTTGGTGTCATTTTAAAGCTATGAATCTCCTCTATTTGAATCTGTAATAAAATTGTATTGTCACATTTACTCGAAAAGCTTGGTTTTGGCATGCTGCATCACACATACAGATCACATAGAAATTGAACAACACAGACAGGGCACACGTCTCAGTAGAAATACACAGCAAACATTTCCAGTGTCACCCAACATGTCAAATACTGACAACTGTTGTCATGGGCACTCGTCACATGACTACATTAACATACCACTTCGTTGTCTATGTTGAACTCTGGATACTGCAACGCGAGCTCTGGGAAGTGGCGTTCGTTCAGCTCAGCGATCTCACTCTATAGCAAAACAAAGCAGTATGAGACACAACAATTCAACACCCTGTTGGTGTGATGACAAAACCATGGAAAGTTATTAAAACGAGTAGAAAGCAGTTGAGCAGTGGGAACAACTACGAGTGAAATTGTCCAGCAGGAAACAAGTGATAACAAGGAAAATAACAATGGAATAATAAGGGATATCACAATCACAACAATGAGAAACAAGAGGGAATATTATGGAATTAATTATCCTGAGGGACTTGCATAGGCATTACCTCCTATGGTTTACCTGTAAGTCTCATGGATTTTTTTTTGACATTTGGGCATACAGCCCACATTTGTCAAATGGCAGGTGAATAACATGACATCAGTTCAAAACATATTCGATGGGCTCCCGTGGATACACCCGGCAGGCGACTCCCGCGGACACACCCGGCGGGCGACTCCCGGCGGGCGACTCCCGTGGATACACCCGGCGGGCGACTCCCGTGGATACACCCGGCAGGCGACTCCTGTGGATACACCCGATGGCAACTCCCGTGGATACACCCGATGGGCGACTCCTGTGGATACACCCGATGGCAACTCCCGTGGATACACCCGATGGGCGACTCCTGTGGATACACTTGACGTGCGACTCCCGTGGATGCATCCGATGGGCGACTCCCGTGAATATATTTTAGCTGTGTGCAGTCAGTTGTGCACAGATCTCATGAAATCCAATCAATCTGTTGCAGTTTGCACATTGAACATCACAGGAAAACCAGCAGATGTAGATAATCTTATGGATTTGTTTATGATCTTACGGATTTCAGTTACCATTCACGGTTGGCAAATGTGGAATGGACTCACCATTAGTTCACTCTCCTGCGTGAATGCAGCCTGCAGCTGATTGCGGATCTTGCTCAGCTCAGTGTTGATGGAAGTGAGCTCATCGGATCGGCTGTCGTCACTCTATAACGTACACTGTACATGTACATGGGGAAACGCGTAGTCCATCTCACTATCCTCCAATGCATACATCACTACAATACGTGAAATGTACTAGGTCAGATACATAAGTGCAGCAATTTATTCTTTCTGTTTTGTTTGATCATCATAGCGTAGTCAAAGTCCAAAAACGTATAGCATTACGTATTGGTGGGCGGTGGTTTGGTTGTCTCACGTTTTGTGGGACAAGTGAATCTCAGAACCAGTGGTGCCACCTAAAGAATTTTTTTACAATTGTTTTAAAAGACAAATACAGTATTATTGGCATTTCTGGTGCATCATGTGTTTTTTTGTTTTAATATTTTAATCTTTCAATAAATTGATGAGTAAATATTTAAACCGCTCGTTTGGTCAATATTCATGGTTGCATACCCTTGATCTATATATCTGGATAGAAGGCCGGCAGTTGTGGGCTGTTTTTTGATTGGCATATTGGTATATTGGGGGAGGGGGGTTGGTGGGTGGGTGGTCTGAACAAATACTAAACATTATGTGGTTTTGAAGACTTTTATGGTGACCCCATGATAACATAAGTTCAGACAACTGAAAAAAAAAACAATGGGAGGTTGTCCCAGTAGTCAACAGGTGTGCTTATGACACACCACAGCACTTCCTTTACTGAAGCATTACTTCTCCGAAAAGATTCCAATTTGTAGCTGGGTTTAACTCTGACTTCCATTCAATCGCATTCATCAATACAAATATTGTTTACCTACTGCTATAAAATCTACAACTGTCATCACTTTCCCCAGTGATACACCATATCTCCACCTCTTTTCTATCACCCCAGCAACCACTTAATCCCTTTATCAACCATTTTCACCCCACCCCAATCCCACCCCACCCCACCCCACCACCCACCTCCTCGGCATCCTGTTTGTCGGCAAGCGTGTGTCGTAGGCGCGACTTGAGAGCCTTGATGGTCTGTCTGACAGCCTTGAGTTCGCTGACGCTGGGTCGCTCCACCAGCCAGTGGCCCAGCTGCATCTGTAGACCCAGGTACTCGAGTCTCAGGGTCTCCAGCTGAACGATGTCTGCCAACTCACACTTCACTTGGGCTACCAGAGTCTTCAGCACGATCGTGATGAAGCCAGACTCACTGTCACGCTGCTGTCAACATCAACAAAACAACATTCACCTCTTTTTGCAGAAATATGGTATCTACATACCAAGATCCAATTTATCCTAGATACCTTAATTTGTTTTTAAATAGATGATTAATGTTTTGTCTAAATTTTTTTCTTCTTCAGTAGTTTAAAAGTACCGCCATGTATTTTTTTAGCTATGATTCATTGGGTAAAGAAACCTAATGTTTTGTTGCAATTTTTTTTTAATATTTTGTCACTAGGTTTCTTTAGCTAATGAATCATAGCTAAAAAATACATGGCAGTACTTTTAAACACAGTAAATGTGGTGACTGATGTTTTGTAAACAAATGACCGGTGTTGGGGTAAAATGTTCCACTTGGACACTTACAATGTCTGTCTTTTCGATCTCCTTCATCATAGCTGTCTGTAGTTTAGCCAATAACTGGTCAAGATTGGCCATAGTAGCTGGTGGACTATCTGGCATGTTGACCACTTCTAAGCAGAGTTGCTGAAACAGACGGGTGGTCAGAAACATCCATTGGTCATCTTGAACAATTCTACAGTCCACTACGTGAACTCAAACTCAAGAAAGTCACCAAATGAAGTGTCAGTTAACAATTTCATGAGAGTAATTTTTACAAGTTTATATACATTTGTAACATTTAAGGAAATGTTTCTGTTAACTCCATTTCAACAGTGTTGCTAATTGCTTATTGATGTCACATTTATCTCATCTCTTTATATTTGTTTTATATTCAAGCTTATTTTATTGTATTTACATATCCATCTCAATTATTTTAAAAAGAAATATTATACGTAATATTATCTATATTACTGTTTTACCGCAATGTGCCATTTTTTTTCAGATTCTCTGTAAGGCGCTGCAAACTGTGTTGAATAAATACTATCATTATTATTAGGTGGCCAAAAACAATTTGATATTCTCACTTGCTGTACAAGCCGTAGTGAGCTGATGACTGCATTGTGGCGTGTGTTAGTCTCCGTCCGTACGTCCTGGAAGTCAGCTTCCTTATTCACCTAAGACACAATATTTCACTGCTCATTGACACAGCAGTTTAGAAGACATTCATTAGGATAATTTGAGTACATAAAACAATCCGACTGAATGCTACCAGTACGCATCATGTGCACTGCTGACCATGTCAGTCAATTTTTTTTATGTATTTACCTATATTTTTTGTGAAAGTTAGTAGCTGATACTTATACTTTATAAATTTTTTTGATAACCAAATCCATCAAATTTACTTCTCTTCTGAAAGTGTTAAATGTCGGACCACCATGCAGTTTTGGTTGAAAGTCCCTCATTCTTTCAAATACCCCTCCGCTGGTGCTCAAGCACATACCTTCCATTCGCGATAGGCATCCAGGGCTTCTTCCAGTCCAAGGGGGTTGGCAATGTCCACCTTGAGGAAGCTTGCGTGTGTCATCTCCAAGTATAACACCGTCTCCTACAACACAAGACAACTTTTTCAAACTTTCTGTCAAAACGTCAGCATCTCTTCTTCTAAATAACCATACTCTACATGTAATAAACACGATATGCTTTTTGACACACGATGGAGAAATTATTTTAATAACCCCATTTCTTTCTGAAAATAGATTTTCGTTTTGTATGCAAGCCTGGCATGTGCAAGACTAAATACTAAAACTCGCTTGACAGTCCCAAATTATTTCCATAACAGTACTTATAATCCTGTTAATACGGTCACTTACGCAATCCCAAAGGTGACCATAATAGTTAGGTTCCACATTAGCATCAACAAAAAAGGAGCATTCTGTATTGTCATTTACCGGTCCAAAAATAGTCACATATCAAATAGTTTAACATTCCAAGTTTGACCAAATACAGTCCACCTAATCAGCCCCCAATTTGTTCTCACTAGCTAAATTTTTTAATGAATATTCACCTTGAGCTGAGCTGCCCTGCTTTCTAGAGGCAACGAATGAATGGCTTCAAGAAACTGCACAATCTTGTCATACACTTCCACCCGCTGCGTGTCCCTGGTTGTCACCAGGCCTGGAAGGGACTCCTATTGCAGCAAATAGAAGTAGGCAAAAGTGCAAATTAAAGTTTGATAATTTAAAAAAAAATAAAATATATAACACAGTGATTGCCAAAATGTGTTTAAAGGAATCACATTAAAAAAATACACTTTGAACATTATCCGTTTAAATTAAATTAATGTGGTTTACTAAACGACATTTGTTCAGTCAAAATGTCAGAATAAAACAACTGGACTATGAACTTTAAGCAGGGCCGTGACAATACACCAAACTAACGATGCATTGCAATAGTCAATGTGACGATGCAATACCACTGATTGTAAATTAACTTTTTCAATCAATTACCTCCAAGGCTACACGATAGCGCCACCCATCAATTACCTCCAAGGCTACACGATAGCGCCACCCATCAATTACCTCCAAGGCTACACGATAGCGCCACCCATCAATTACCTCCAAGGCTACACGATAGCGCCACCCATCAATTACCTCCAAGGCTACACGATAGCGCCACCCATCAATTACCTCCAAGGCTACACGATAGCGCCACCCATCAATTACGGCTTTGGACTGTTTTCCTGGCTATTCCCTATCCTGTGATACTATCGCAATATTATCATGATAGTCATACACCTACCATGATACTATAACAATAGAAAAAATTTCCCCAATAGTCAGCCCTACCTTTAAGCACAGAGTGGATTAATTACACATTAAAAGTTTTATCATTTGCCCATCAAAGAGCCAACATATAACAAGTCTTGTGAAAACTTGAATCTGACGCAAGCTATAAAATAAAGGAAGATATTCCTATAAATCTGTCTGGTTTCAAAATGGAACAAGTATTTCAGGACTTATACATGTGACAACAATTGGTAATCTGCAGGAAAACGCGTTTAATTTCATGTTCAATTTAATGATCGTCAACTTGAAAAGAACACTCATGGCCAAATCTATGAAAAGTTCACATTACCTTTAAAAACAAACAGCAACAATATGTAAACACTCCTTTAAAATGTCAGGGTTCCTATTTAATTGTAATTCGTATTTACTAAACAGCACACACGCAAACAGAAAGAAACAGGCCCTTTCAAGATTACTTTGAACTATGATGAAAACGATTTACAAATCCCTCTCTGAATTTTTTATTTTATTTTGTACATGAAAGGGATGATCCTACAAAAGCATCCACCACTGGATGACACTCCCAGCAGAGGCGACCAAGTGAACACGTACCAGATCTGTGCATGCTCTGATGTCATCCTGGGCCGCATTGTAGCGAGACATGACTGCTTCGAGTTCTGTGATGACGTTGAGAGACGTGACGGAGATGCGATCGTGCGCACTACTCACCAAGTCAATGGCACGCTGGATGTTGTCTGGGGTCTGAGAGTCCGTTGGGAACTGCTTCCTACAGCACACGTCAACACCAACATCAAAGACACAGCTATGATCGGTGTACTGTAGTCTGGACAATCACACGGTGCTGCCGCCAGTGTTGCTCCTGTGACTCACCAGGGGCACTGTGTTTTAATTCTCCACCCAGGGTATGATTGTACATCTCACTTCACAAGAGAGCACATGTATTAAAAACGTCATAATTGATAAAAAAGGATTATATGTGCTGCTTGCAGTTAGAGAGAATTTACCAACATTTATTTTATGGCTGCATAATGCACTAAAAATAGAATAATGTACTAAAAATAGAATAATGCACTAAAAATAGAATAACGAAGTTGCCAGGATATAAATTAATACAATTCTCCACCCAGGGTATGATTGTACATCTCACTTCACAAGAGAGCACATGTATTAAAAACGTCATAATTGATAAAAAAGGATTATATGTGCTGCTTGCAGTTAGAGAGAATTTACCAACATTTATTTTATGGCTGCATAATGCACTAAAAATAGAGTAATGTGCTAAAAATAGAATAATGCACTAAAAATAGAATAACGAAGTTGCCAGGATATAAATTAATACAAGGAATTTTTTTGTAGTGCCAAAAAAACAGCACACAAAAATGTAATCGTGACACATAATCACTTAACAAAAACCCAAAGAAGACGTTGAGTGAGACTAAGCTTAGTCAAACATGTAAGGTTTATTTTGCAATAAGAATCTTAATCACACCCTAAGAATAAAAACAGTGGTATAATAAGGACCCACAACCGTCACCAGTTAGCATAGTTTGAAGCTTATTTACCTTTTAGTTAATATAATGAGATTTGTTTTACAGTTGAAATGTAGCTATCACACTCACCGGAGTTGTTTCACTTTACTGACACCAGCCAGCAAATTGACCATCTACAACAGCCAAGAAACGAGGTTCTGCACAACTGAACAATATACTGGGTATCTTTCTCGTTATGATTCAATCTACCGGCTGGGACTCTCAGTTAGTGCATTTGCATCCACTATACAACATGTGAACATGTATCAAACTGTGAGACATCTGACCTGGTGCCTTTTTGTTTTCAAACTCTACCCACCTTATACTGTAGATTGGTTTCTTGTAACTTCGCCGCCATTTGTATATAGTCTTGTTCTAATGTCTGCAAATTGTAACAACACAGATGAAAACCTGAAAACCAAATTAACATAACAAGTGCACATGCACAACATAACAAGTGCACATGCACAACATAACAAGTGCACATGCAAACATGCCTATCCAATTGATAGTAAATATCCATTAAACATGCTACCCAGTTATTTCAATATTTCACTATAACACAAACAATATATATTGACAAACAAGTTTAGTCTTTGCTTTCTTACTTTGACACTTCGATGCATACAAATATGTGGTGTCCACAACCTTAAGGAGACATTCTGCCACAGATGTGGTGTAACAAACGTTATTAGATCATTAATCTCTCCATCTTTATGCACGAGCACAGACAATAGTGCTTGCTTATTTTAAGCTAGTTTTTACATGGCAGAATTGCAAAGATGTATATCTTTTATCTTTGTGATTTGCCCATTTCTGACTACATCAATGATGCTAAAAACACTGGCTAAGATAGTAAGTAACAAGGTCCCTGTGAAACTGAAGACCACCTACATCCAGTACTATTTTTTAGAACAGAACAAACTAACCAAACTGCAGTTTTGATCATAGGCATCCCTGAATTATACGAAAATACAACTGCAGCTGCACAGTACCTTCAACTTTCCCCTGGTGGTGGCCAGCTCCATGATGAACGAGTTCTTCTCGCGCTGCAGGAGATTGAGATCCACTACACTGGCCATCTGATTGCGTGCCTGCAGCTCGTACAACTCTCGCTTCGTCTTCTGTAACTCGATCTGCAGTTGGCCGATGTCCTGCGGCATCTGCTTCATTTCGCCCCAGCCAGAGGGCGGTGCTGTTGACCTGATGATTTCAGGAGTGTGTATCACTGCATTCAAGACTGTGTGAAACTCACACCATTAGTTTGAAAAGATTTTTAAGTACATTTATAGAACAAACTATTATTATAGCAATTTTTGGTATTGCGAACATAAGCTGGTTGGTCAGATAAAAAATATTAATAAAAAAATATGATTTATTTTCATTATTTTGAATATGTTCAGTGGTGAATTTTGGATCTTGGAAAGGAGAGCCAAGAATGTGTAAAAGGGCTTTTGTTGGGGCAGTATTCAAATTCATTATGGCAACAATTCTTATCCCAAAGCCAAAGGGGAGCCACAGCCTAATGCCCCCTTAAAATATACGCCACTGAATATGTCAAAAGATGCACTGAAGCATAAAAGCAACAGTACAAACGGAACAACATTAATTACCTTGCCATATCCTTCTCATTAAAGGTTCCCATTCTGGAAAATGTCTCCATGCCTGACTGCGACGGGGGACTTTTCCTAGAGGGATCAGTGGGCCACTTCCCCTGCCTCTCTGCCCCAGGATAACCACCAGGCTTCCCTGACCCATGCTGCACTGTGAATCGCTTCTCTCCAAATCCCGCATTCAGCATCTCCTGATTAATGTCAATGTCACCGTCTTCGAGGATTACTGGAATCGGGCCCAGTTTTGGCCCATAGTACATCTTTCCTGACAACAGCTTGCCATTAGTGAGTTCGCCCAACGTTCTGACTCCCTGGTGACACAAAGAGATTCACAGATTTATAATGGTAAAAATATTCATTCTTTTATAGTGTGATATCCCGTCCTTGGGACTGTTCACAGTCCATGTAAACTTGTCTTCAGCAAGACTGCATTAATAACAATACACACACATACTAAAATGTCATAAATGACCAAGCATCTTTCTAATACATACATGTAACAATATATATATATATATACAAGTAGAAATAAATATAAATCACAATTTTTTTTATAACTTTGTATGTGCATGCGTGTGTATATAAAATAAAATATTTAACTTCACTTCACCACAACTTGTATCTGAGTACCATACTCTGAATACAATGAAAGACTGTATCTAAAATGTTAAAAAGTTAATTAGACAGAAAGAAAGGAAGCAAAACAAACTGATTACAAATAGAGTATCTGCTGTATCTAGCTAACAAGCAAGTGAGGTGACGTTACTGGGATCTGTGTCCCACAAAACACCTTTGGAAAGGCAACCTTCTACAATCTATGCTATTTATTAAAATGATCAACATTTACAACATCAGAATGCACAGGTTTCACTGCAGAACAAACACGATGTATACAGCTACTCACTTGTTCGTGGCCGATGCTCTGATTGTCGTAGCTGTACGGCTTCAGGCCGTAGAGAACATACTTCGATGCCTGTGGTCGGATGTTGGCCACAGACGGTGGAAGTTCGACTATGGCGGCGTTCTGCACCACCTCGCCATTACCATAGTCTATGTACTGAACCTCCGACTGAAAAGTCAATGATGGCAAACAGTTTAACAAGTATTACAAATAAATATAAAGTAGTGGTCAAAGTAGCAAACATTGACTAAAATGTGGCTTGGAAATAAACACGAAGCAACTTTTATTTTGCCTTATCAGACTGGAGAATCCACCAGGTGGCACCACATTACCAATTCGCCGACAGCAAAACTGCTCTATACGATCCAAAACTCCAGGCTTCAGTAAAGCTTTCATCGATCACTGCTGTAAATCATGAGTAGTCTGCTGAACTTTACATGTCTAAAGTAAATAATCGTCATAGGTAATTCAGGTCTACATTAGTTTTACTGGGGTTAAATAAGTTAACAGCTGATGCAGGGCCAACATCAGGATAACCATGTTTCTGGATCTCTCAACGCGTGATCTTGTGAGATTTTGTTGTTTTTCGGGTTGATTTCTTGCTTTGTATCCAGCCAACAATGAAACATCAGCATTGTGTAATAGGACTGCAGCTGAAAATGACACTAGAACTGCCGAGTGTGCTGTGAAATGTGACAAAGCAACCCCACTTCCCGGAAACTCTTGTTCTGATAGCAAGGCTAGCATTGTTATTCCAAATCAACCATTTGGGAGCAGGATTTCTTTGTCCCAGATGGCCAATATTGGGCTTCTTCCTTGGCTGAGCACTCTGAGGGCAGCTGGCAGCAGGTGCTGATGAATGGCACAAAGGAAGGCACTGACTCTGTCTTGAAATCGTCTCTCTTCCTGATTGTAACAATTTCCTCTGGGAGTTCATTCCAGATGGAACTGCCCCAGCAGCTGTGTGGTAAGATGTTAATGCCCCGGTGGCTCTCCTAAGGAGGAGGTAACATGCTAACAAGTGCACTCTAATGTGTAACAAGCTGTTTACCTGTGAATCAGAGATGTACTTGACCACCTTACATCTGTACCAATCCTGGTCCTCCGAGAACTTGGTGGCATACACCTGCAGTGACAACAACACACATACTACATCCATTTTAGAGTTGGCATCGTGCTTAAAGGGATTTCATTAAAACTAAAAAAGTCATGGTTTTGTAGCTCTGCACCTAAGAGATAGTAGAAACTAACCATGTGCAACTAAAATCAAGAATATCACGCCAGTGGTTTACTTGGAATTTGTTCTAAAACTGGGAGATTCCAGTCATTTTTCCGGTTAACTGAGGGCTGATAACTAGCGTGCTCAAGAAGCACATGCGACGTTCTACGAAATTGGGTAAGCTAGAACACCTTGTGATGTATTAAGCTCTGCTGATATACACAGAATCAAAGCAAAATCTCAATCAAACAGGATGTTATGCTCAGTTGAAGATAACAAGAAAGTAAAAACCTCATTTCTGAGAAAATCGCATTCAAAGTTTATATACATTGGGCAGTGCAGTACAACTCCTAAAAACTTATCCAGATGGATGAGACGATATGTCATTCAAACTGTCCTCTATCAAATGGCATCAATATAAAATCAGTATATTTCACAGAAACTATAACATGCAAAACTGGCAATAAAAAAAACATGTTCAGAAAATGGAATCCACAGTTCACTGATGTTCGCTGTGCACACAATGTACACACAGTGTACACACAGTGTATAAACAATGTACATATGACACTGCCTCTAGAATGCCCAAGGTTCATAGCTGGCATCCTGGCCATGAGCAAGAGTAACTACCCGAGCACGACGTGCCTCCCTTGTGCTGGCCTGCATCTGTCTGCAAGAGTGCTGGAGATGGCACGTGTCTGCCTTCGAGGCAAAACGTTTTAGGTGGGCATCCCCAACACATTATATAGGCGCATCACCGCCGACTCGACCCCCTGGTTAAATTCTGCGATTGCAGCACGTCACTGCCACAACACATGTCAGTCCAATGAAGCCCATCTTCAGGCACTTCCCTCACACCACCGAGTGCAGGGACTCGGGGTCCTGTGCCTTGCGCTTGAGGCAGCGTTCTAGCAGCTCGGGATGGCCGAGTTGCACACACCTCCGCTGTCCGAGAGCATCGTCATGTAGCGGGATTTGATCTAGAGGATCCCTTGTAGTTGCAATTGCAGTTTCTGTGCTGGTCATGCCATTCTCAAAATTCTCCATAGCATGCAGCCACATATGCACAGCTCTGTCACCACCTCGATGGCTACTTCGATGTCATATGATGATGTGTGGCCTCGCTTCATCGACATCCCATCAAAGCTGACAGTGAAGTCGATGACACGGGAATCGTCGACAGAGGAGTCCACGTCCTTGTAGACCTTTTGGATGATTTTTGCAGACTTGCACTGCAGACTGTTCACCAGTTATGATCTTTGCATGTGTGTGGTGTACGTCTTGTGGGTCATGGCAGGTGTGTTGAGGTAAGCCTCAACAGACCACCGTGCCCAACACCCATGTCCATGGTTGATGTCATGGCCGAACTCACCACGACGAACGGCTCCTTTGATAACTTGAAGGCACCAATAAGTTCGGATGAGTAATAACTTCCTCACATGCATTGCAGTAGGTCTCGAACCTACACCATGCCGAGGCCGCAATCAACAATATGGAAGGCGAGGGAACATGTTCCACAGAGTGTGCAGGCGTGGTCCTTGACAAGGACAGCAAACACACTACAGCGTGCAATCATCGTCGAAAGCGCCTTATCGTCACCCTCACCAGGAAAGCGCGTCACCCCCATCTTGATATATATATATATATATATATATATATATATAAACAATTTGCCATGTAAGTGTCGATGTGAGAGTATGGCACACGAGGAACTCAACTTACTTCGCCCTCCATTGTCGCTGGCAGCGTGGACATGGTTGAACTCGAAGCCGAAGTCCCAGGTTCAACGACATATTCTGTCCGCTGTCTCCTTGCAACACATGCTAACTGCAGCATCGCACACTTACGCTGCCTAGCAGCACCGATTCCACACTTTGGTGTACATGTTACATGATGTCATTTGATAACAACAATAATAACTAGAAACACGAAGGAGATAATTCGATCGATGTAAACAAGCTGGACGCAAGGTACTGGATGCAGTCCCTTGGTTTGAGCACAACCAATCAGCGTGACGGAAATTGACCTAGGCTGACATCAGGCGTATCACTATTACTTGATACGACCTGGCCAATCCTCGGAGAATACCTCAAGCCATAATTTATTATGGTAATTTTGTTGTCTTCGTAGGAGAGGGGGCTCATTGATAGTTGGAGTTACTCGGACACCTTCGGGAATATTACCGAATGGTTTCAACCACAATGCGAAGTGAAAACAGCCCTTTCCTGCGATATATGCCATGATGCAATCAGGCGATGTTTTGGCATGCAAACGATGCTCGAAAAACAACACGTTTGGATTATTCATGTTTCAATTGACAAAACAAAGACTTAGTAACGATGGGCATCACAAAATTAATTTTGGGTGTACAATGTACACGAACGGCAAGTTGTCTAATTTTTTTTTACACAGAAATGTCAAATATTGTTTCTTCTTGTCAAAATGCAATAAAAAGGTGTTATTTCTCGACCATCGCGTCCCCTTAGTTGAGTTTGGATACAAATAGCATTGCCATATCCTACTGACAAGAACAGGAATAGTGGTATACAAATATTTTCATTTGGCGAGCGAATATTGCCTATGACTATCGTGAAGTATGGTTATCTAAGAGCAAAGCACAGCACATGTAATTAAGATGATGTGTGTTCAACAAGGTTTTCTTAGTAAAACACTGGCGAGATATTCTTAACTGTAGTTGCAAATGGTTATGTTTTAGTAACTCTTATAGGTGCAAAGGCCCAAAACCATGACTTTTTGTTTCCCTTTAACATGTCCAACATGTTTCCTGAGAATTTAATCCAGTGTGTCCCCAACATATTACACACAACCTTGTTTCTATACATATTTAAATAAAATTGGTGGCAACTACTATTCACTAAAGCAACAACGGGAATTGGCTTTATTCTTCAAATTTTTCTACTTTTTCTTTTTTAATTCAGAACTATTTTATTCTTCTATCCTGTTCTACCATGTGTAAATAATAAGTATTAAAAATTTTGGGGCTGTGAACCAAGTAATACATTGTGCACTGATAACTCCTTAGCTGCAAGGGCTAAAGTAATATTTCACTAATGTCACATTCTGCAAATCTTATTTGTTTAACATTTATATGAATTTTACATAGTAAATCACATGCAAATTCATACAATCATCTCCACAAAACAAATCTTTGCACGCTCCACTGATATAGCATACTACCTCATGAAGTTCGAACTACCATAATTTTCTGTGCATAATATACCCCCAAGTGTAATACGCACCCTAACTTTTTGTTGAAATCTGACTGAATTTCTGCATTATCCGATTTCCCTACGTCTGCTAGAAGTTTGTAGTTTATAGTGTCCCTTAGCCTAGTGTACTTTTTTGGTCCAAGTCGCCCTGCGTTGCATCAGTGTCTTCCACACTGAGCGTCAGCGGCTTATAGTATCGCTCAATTAAATGATTGTACTTGCATAGAAAAATGAGATAACAATGTCGATTGTCGTAAATAACTTAGGCCAATCTATATATATATCTCAATTACTGCTTGTTCGGTCCTGGACCTTTAAGTAAAAAATTAATGGCAAAAAATGCGTATTATACAAGGAAAAGTACAGTAATCCGCACAAACAGGCAGTAGTACAAGACGTACCTTTTCCACGACTGGTTGACCCATGAGGGCTGTGGCGCTCGGACACACAGCGACGAGGTTCTCTGTGATCTGCAGCAGCTCTATCTGACCATCAACAACCTGCGCCCATAAACATGTCGGGCTGTCTATGTGCGTCACCATCACCTTGTCCTGTAATTGGCACACACAACAAGATTGTGGGATGATCTCAAAACACTTGTCCTATAATTGGCACACACAAGATTGAGGGATGATCTCAAAACATCATGCAAAATTAGTTTCACGGGAGGGGGTCAGCAAATGCTTGCTGTTCTGTGTTATAATGACTGAATATGAACACAATGTGATTGCTACAACATGAAGACTTTTCACTGGTATCTACAGGTCGATTTAATTCAAAGATTCGTGTACAGTGGGTCCCAGATATAAACGCATCCTCATCCTCAGTATGAGCTAACATTTATTATCAACGCTTGCTAAACAAAATAAAAAATTACTGTAAATACAAACAACATTGTCACAATTGCAAGACAACATAACAAAACAACAACACTGTCACAATTGTAACAAAACATAATTTGAGGATTTCTGATCACTTGTTTGCAAAAATAATGCAAGCCCCATTTTTAGTTCTGTAACTATACCTGATTCTATTTGTAACAGTCGTTTAGAAATGAGAAAAATGTTTAAGCACTTTGTGTAACAATAATAGACAGACTAGACTCCATACCTCTTTTAGCGGCACTGCGACGGTTGGTGCATGAGGGACATTAGTACCTCCCCCTCTTGGCTTGTGGTTAAATCCTGTAAAACAGCAATAAAAAAAGATAATAGTGGCAAAAGCATTATTTCATGGTGGTAACCATGTCACATTTATAGCATGATTTTCGATGGGCCACCACAATCACTCACATACACTCTTGCATCCACAGTTGTATAACTTTAGAAGTGTAAACTGGTGTAGAATTTATAGTAGATTAAAATAAAACACAGCTTCTGTTATTGTGTTGAATAAATAAACATGTATGTGATACATAAACAATTAGTTTAATGGTTACAAACCAGTTTTTTAGGATATTAAAATGAAGACTTAGTTCACACATTTTATCCAAAACACTGACTTTCACAGGAGGTCAATTACAAGAGAAAGCACATCTAAATATTAAACATAGAAATCTGACAACAATAACAAATACACAGAACAAACAATGATCAAAGTAAAATTACCAAATTACCATACGTGTGGCGGCCTAGGAAAACCAGTCAGAAGTCGCCAGGCATAATTGCCAGTAAACTCGTCATAAAGATGATTTTGCGTCATTGGGTCTATTTTGAGATTGCACTGCGATGTTTACCTAACATACTTATGCATACATTCTTCAAGTAGTTTCCTGATTCTCCAAGTGAAAGTTTTTTTGTGTTTTTGTAACCGTGAAGTTCGTCCTAAGTTGCAGCATTTTAAAATTAACTGAGCACTATTTTGCGAATGCTTACAACCTAGGAAAAAATTCCCATGCCCATATATGGCATACCGTTGGAAAGCTATTTACAGCACGCAGTTACCTAGCAGCTGTGCGCATGAATATGTTGGAAGTGAATTGAGTGCGCAGCGAAAGTTAACAGATTTTTATTTGGAAGTTATTCAAGTTGTTTATGCAGTTCGATTAATTATTAGTTTAGTTTGATGTTGCTGTAATTTATATCTGTACATATTTCTGAACAGTTTAACGTGTTGTCGAACTGGATTTCGTTGGAAATACAGACCAATTCGATTTTGTGTTTACAATCTTCAAATGAAAATCCAAGATGGCTACGCCCATGGACAGACCGAAGTCGAACGATCGGTGTCTCAACACATTGGCATTGATGAACATGCAACACATCGCAAGCAGGGATATCCTCAATGAACTAGTCAGCGACTACTTCGTGACACGTCCGATCGGCAATGATAACAGTGATTCAGACTTGTCTGATTCGAGCGAGGATGACTGTGACCCGGAGCTGGAAGGGGAAGTGAGTGGATCTGTCACTGGAGACAGTGAAGCTGTTGATGACGACCCAGCTGCATTCATGGAGGGGACGGAACATTTGGCAGATGTCATCATGCCTTGGGGTCACGGTGATGCCGGCGATGACCCAGAAACCTTGATGTCCATGTCAACTGCAGCTGCAAACTGAACGATGGGCAGTCTTGCCATACGCGGTATTCGTCCGATGAGCTTGCTGACGTCCGACTGCAGTACATCTGCATGACACACGATGAGCTTGACATTGCAGTCCTAGCTAAGCTATCGTGTGGAATGCACACGACATCCATTACAACCCAGTCACGCAAGAAAGAGCAGAAAGAATACAAGGCAAATCGGATAGATTTCTACCACCACGGCTTCCGGATCTGTCGAGATGTTTCCAAGTATCTCCATGTCATCAGTCAAGACAAGCTGACAGCCCACATCACCCACTACGACCTGTGAATGCGTTGAAGTTTGACGACACTCGTGCTGTTGTTGACTTCATTGTCAACTATGCCAAAGCGAATGCCATCCTCCTTCCCGGACGCACACCTGGACACTGGAAGTGTGATGTGAAGTTGCTGCCGACCAACTGCACAAAGAAGACAGTGTTCATGCAGTACTGTAGTGCAGCAGCTACTTCCATTTGTTGTGACGATGCGACCGGCAACCGACCTCTGCTGGTACTACCAGAAAGGAGTCACGAAACTTGCTCGCTCTGCTAACTTGCCAGATGCCGAGAAGAGTGTTGCTGTTTGTGACTACAAAGATCATCTGCGGCGGGCGACGATGGAGCGGTCTTGCTACGCAGAGGTGTGCAAAGTTGCGAAAGATGAACTTCCCCACGACTTCACACTCGGTCGACATGCTGCACGCAGTTTTGCTGGGAAAGGCCACTACAGCTTTGATTTCACACAGCAGGTCCACTACCTGTCGGATCCATTGCAACCTGGGCCAATCTACTTCAAGTGTCCCCGGAAGTGTGGTCTGTTCGGTGTTGCATGCAAAGCTTTCACGAGACAAGTGAACTTCCTGCTGGATGAGAGTGTCCACACTGGGAAAGGGGCCAACACTGTGGTGTCAATGTTGCACTACTTCTTCGACCACTATGGTGTTGGTGAGTGTGATGTCCATCAGCATGCTGACAACTGCAGTGGACAGAACAAGAACTCGTGCATGATGTGGTACCTCATGTGGCGAGTGCTGACCGGATACCACAAGAACATAACACTGTCGTTCCTGCTGACTGGCCACACCAAGTTCAGCTGTGACTGGTGTGAATGTTGCCCAGCTGTGTGGAACGGAAAGTGGAGACATGATCGTCCTGATGTTTGACTGGACAACGTTTCTGGGCATATTTTTCTGCAGGTGGCAAACATCAAGAAGTTCCATCACTTCCACTTTGCGGAGGGATCAACGACTGTGCGTGTCCAGGAATTCGCTGACAGTCCGTTTCAGCAGCAGTCCCTCGTCCGAAGAAAGTTGCCGAGCAACACGACGATGCCAGCTGTCATCCACCCAAAGGCACTTAATGCCAAACGACAATGGTATCTGTACGACGAGATCCGCCATTTCACAGCAGAACGCTGCCAGGACATCACCACACCTCTCCCTGCTGTTGCCAAACCAAAGCAGATGCTGCGTGAAGCCGAGTTGTCAGACAGTGATAGTGACATTCCACCACCACCTCCCAAGTCAGCTCGGGGGCGTGGTCGTGGTCGAGGACGCCGAGGTGCAAGATGAGAGAAAACAAACGGCTCCCTTCAGAGCCAAACAACAACAGCTCTTTTCAGAGCTAACCACATATTCGTGGAAGAGTTTGCTACCTCTTGCGATTATTAATAATATACACATGTAAATTTTTTTCCTAACAAACAACTACGACAGGTGCCCTCTTTAAATTACTGTAACTTTAAAAGTAACCATCAGAACCAGATAATAGTTTAAGTGTTCCAATGCTAAGGTACATGCCTACACATTCTTCACTGCATTGGACATGGTAACAGCACTGGATATTTTGTTATCTACTGCAACAACATTTTCTTTTGACATAAATTATGATGATTCCAGGCTCTACTTTACGAGTACTTTTCTTCTGCAATAATGTTGATGGGTGCCCTCTTTAAGTCCTTGTAACTTTAAAAGTATACACCAGAACTGAATAATTGTTTCTGTGTACTAAAGCTAACAAACACAGCTATATTTTCTTCACTGGACTGTATATGGTAATAGCAACATATATTTTGTTATACCGTCATGAAGTTTTGTTTTCATGTGAATAATGACTCCTGACTTTAAAACTGATTTTTCTCTGTAACTAATTTCTGATAGGTGCCCTTTTTAAACTCTTGTAATTTTGGTTCTAGTTGGAATATTTGAATAAAATTAACTGTATTGGAATTGGAAATAGTGCTGCTTTCCATTTCTTGAATAAAATACATATGATTTTTTTGACAATGTGACTGGTTTTCCTAGGCCACCACACATATGTTGAAGTAATCAAGTGGTCTTGTACTAATGATTTGTCGATTCTGAATTTAAATGAAGCAAACATGTCTAGGCCTCTAGGGTATTTGTACATTCCATTTGGTGACATCTGTCCGAGCTAACTGCAACTTCATCGTACCCTCACCCTGGTCTGGCTTGTCCACTGGGCTGGTCTGGTGGTCAAGGAGGCCACCCCCGTAACCACCTGTAGGCGGTCGTCGGTCCATCTTGCGGCCAGTTCCGTCACCACCTCCGGTAGAGCCACCACCAGACTGGGAGCCGCCCGTCCTGACACAAACACACACACTGTGACCAGGCCACTAGGGTCATCGTTCGTTCACATACATTGAAAATTCTCATGCACTCATCACACTGGTTGACTTTAGAGAGTTATGTGCTTAAAACTCTCTAAAGTCAACCAGTGTGATGAGTACAAAGGTTGATAGCTGTAGCTACAGCAGATGTGGCGTGTCTCATACAACACAGTTTTAAAACAACCTTATCATAATCCAGCTTGAGTATGTATTTATGTATATTATGGTACTTCTAGACGTTTTGCATTTCAGGCACCAAACTTTCATGGATTCATCTACAACCCCACGGTCGGGTTGTCAATAGAATTTTTTTAAATTTCACCCTACTATTACCATTTCTATAAACAATCGAATAACACTTTGTAGTTATTTCGTACAACTGTCCGCAATGCTATGCGAACAATTACGTACAATTGCCCGCAATGCTACGCAAACAATTACATACGATTGCTCACAATGTCATGCGTCTTTTCCATGACAATCCCAACTTATATAACTTGGCATTCCCAAGTTACACAACATAAGGGCAAGGCATCACTAGACAATACTGTAACTGTAAGAGTTGGATTCTAAGAAGCCATCAAGACTGACTGGCAGTATCAAGGCATAGATGGATATTTCTGTGATAATGTTGTGTATCCAGAAATTTAGTAACGAATCACAATCATACGTATGAACAAAAAAGTTATCTCGTCCGGAGGAAGGGTATTTTTTCTAGCATTTAAACAGCACGTCACATTAGGATAATGACAGAATTACCAGAGTGATCCAGTGAAATGAAAATTACACGTATGTATAAATACATACATACTTTTTTGTCAATTGTGGCTGCTCATCTAAAATACTTTCACTTTTTTCTTTTTAAATAAAATCCAATCAGTCATTCGGGCGAATTTCAAAAGAACATCAAAATTATTACTTTTTGTTCGCCCGTCGCACTGTAATTGGGCAGCCATTGATCATATGACCCGTGTCCTGACATGCCGAAAGTGCATCGCTTTCACTGACAAAGCGCACAAATCTGTAATGAAAACATGTCACCATGTAAATTAGTCATACCTTAGATGTCATCCCAGACATACAATATAGATACCAGTAAGGTCTGTATGCAAGTCTAATAATGAAGGGCTCAGTCATTGCTCATGAATTTTGTTGTGTGTTTGTCTGTATCTGTGTATGTGTACGTATCATACAGATGTATGCCACACGAAATGTAGAATACATTCCAACTGAGACTAAACAGAAGCCACCTAACAAGCACCCATCCTATTTGTTCATTCCAACTGAGACTAAACAGAAGCCACCTAACAAGCACCCACCCTATTTGTTCATTCCAACTGTGACTAAACAGAAGCCACCTAACAAGCACCCACCCTATTTGTTCATATGCATGTACCCCATCAGGTGTCGATTATTGACTAATTCATAGTAATTATGTTTCACAAATGGCACTAGCAGCTAAAGGCAGGAAACCGTTCAAAAATGTCAGGCTAAACAAGATAAGAGGATTTTAATTTTCTTTAGATCTTACACACGACAAAATGCACCCGATCGCACTCACCCAATCTGTCGGCCATCTCCTCTCTTCCCGGCCAATACTACTGTTGAATTAATCTCGCCATACTTCGCAAACAGGCTGTATAGTTCTGCCTGTAAATCAAGGTATACTACATTATCAGCACACAACTATTTTTCATATGCCTGGATTAAAGGCCAGTACTGTTGTGCAAATAATGTCACAAATATAGCAACACATAGCAGCATTAGTTGTTGCACTGTCGCACTAACGTTTGCACCTTATTGTTTATATTTTATTAAATAAAAGGTGTTTAGATATTGCATATAACAAAATATGATCAAGACTTAGACAACTGTAAGGCCACGCCTACAATGTCCTACACATTAGCAAACAGTATGTTAAAAATATAAGACAATGTTGGCAACAGACTTGGGTCAATTATATTGTAATTGAAACAACAATTCAAATTCCAGAATTGGTGTTTTATTTTTAAAAGTAATTAAAAAAAATGTAATTAGTATTTTCAATGACATCATGTAAAATTTTAACTCAAATTATTTGCTACAAATAATCAATAAAATATAATACCCTGGTATGTTGCATATAATAATAATAATTGACTTCTATGGCACCTATATCCTCATGAACCTGAGCTCAGAGGCGCAACAAAACAGAATCAGTAGGCGTAATCGTAGACAAGGACGTGCAAAAGTCAGTATCAGAACGAGGGACAACCGAACATTTATGGTGGGAATGCAATTTGGAATAGATGTCTTCAGTTTTTTTCGGAAAATAGCAATAGTTTCGCATGTTTTCAAAGCGATAGGGAGTTCATTCCAGACCCTAGGCGCAGCAACAGAGAAAGCACGTTTACCCAAGTTAAGTTTTGTTTTAGGTACAATAAGTTGTTGTGAAACTGATGATCTTAGCTGCCTAGGGATACTTGAAAGATGCAGGAGACTAGCCAAGTAGAATGGTTGTTGTGTAGATAGAGCACGATATGCAAGATTGGACAGCTTAAAATTAATTCGATAAGAAACTGGAAGCCAGTGTAACTGTTTAAGTAGTGGTAGTGACGGTGAAAACCGAGGCGCCCTGAGAACCACACGTGCCAGACAATTTTGTACTCGTTGGAGTTTAGCCAAGTCTCTTCTAGCAATGTTGTTTAGTAGTGAATTGCAATAGTCAAGACGGCTGCTAATTAGTGTCGTTGATATTGTTTTAGCGGTAGATATAGATATGTGACGCCGAATTCAACGAAGATCAAGAATATGATAGAAACAGGATTTACATACTTGAGAGATATGCTGGCGAAAGTTGAAGTCACTGTCAAAGATAACACCTAGATTACGAACAGTATCTGATGGGAATGTATCACTGCCAAGCAGTTTAACAGGAAAATGGTTGATGACTTCATTTCGTTGTTGTTTAGTGCCAATAATAATAAGGTCTGTTTTATCTGGATTAAGCTTTAGCTAACTTGATTCCATCCACGACAAGATATCAGTAAGGCAATCACTAAAAGTCGAAAGAGATTCTTGTACATTTGATTGTGAAAGTGATATGTAAACCTGTGTGTCATCAGCATAAAGGTGATGACTGAGATTACTATTAGCAATAACTTGGCTGAGCGATGTAGTATATAAGCTGAACAGAACAGGGCCAAGGACGGATCCTTGTGGCACTCCAAATGGTAGATGTTGTGGGCTAGATAATGTGCCAGATATGTTAATACTTTGATATCTGTCTGATAAAAATGATTTGAACCACCGAAGAGCTGGGCCAGAAATTCCAATATATCTATGGAGGCGTTGTAAAAGGATTGAATGATCAATTGTATCGAAAGCAGCTGAGAGATCAAGTAAAGTGAGTGCTGTGACTTTGCCATTGTCCATGTTATCAACTATATCATTGTGTATCTTGAGAAGAGCTGTTTCGGTAGAATGGAATCGTTTATATGCAGACTGTAGATCATTTGATAAGTGATGGTTGTAAATATGTTCATGAAGTCGATTAGCAACTACTTTTTCCAATATTTTTGACAGAAAACTGAGATTAGAGATAGGACGATAATTCCTTAGGTCAAAGTTTGTTTTTTAATAAGAGGATTTACAAGAGCTTGTTTGAAATCCTGTGGAACAACTCCACTCTGCATTGAAAGGTTTATGATAGTAGTAATGGGAAAGATGAGTTGATCGATACAGCTTTTTAGTAGAAGTGTTGGAAATGGGTCAAGATCACACAATTTGTTAGGATATTTTTTAATAATGATGAGAACTTCATTAGTAGTTGCAGGTGTGAAACTCTGTAGTGTTTTTTCAGAAAGTGGCAGTTCAGGGAAATCATAGTCATTATTATTAATGACAAAATTTGATCGAATACGAGCAATCTTATCTGTAAAGTATTTTGAAAAAGAACTACACAATGTATCCAATGAAGAATGTTCAGGCAGTGCTTTTAATTTCTGCCGATGTAGAATTGTGTTAACAGATTTCCACATCTGCCGAGGGTTTTCAGAATTTGTTGTGATAAAATGTGTATAGTAATCAGACTTTGCTTTTGACATCATGTGATTACATATATGTAGCTGTTTAGTATAACGGGATCGATCAATTGGAGAACGAGTTCGTCGCCAAATTCTTTCAAGATATCGACGACGACGTTTTGCTACAATTATATCATTAGACATCCATGGTGATGGAGGGCGAACTTGTACACTTTTGCTTTGTTTCGGAGCATGTTTATCCAGAAGTTTACTTAATGTTTCATTGTACTGATTAACAAGCTTGAATAGTGTAGATTTAGGTTTGATCAAAAGATCAGAATTTGCTAGATCCTCATGAAGGGTATTTATGTTAATTTTATTTATTGGTCGAAATGTGATCATTTTTTTTCTAGATCTTGAACCAACTTGCAACCACAAATCGATAATGACACAATGGTGATCTGATAAACCATCAGTAGGGAATATTGCTTTAATGTTAGTGCAAGTAGATCTAGTAATAAACAGGTCGAACCAATGACCATGAACGTGTGTAGGATATGAAATGTGTTGATGTAATGCATATGTTTGAAGGACATCCATGAATGATCTAGTATTTGGACATATATCATATTTGTTTGCCATTGTGTACCATAATATGCAGACGTTACATAAAGCTGCTCAAAATATGTTATTTTTTGGGTGTTGATTATGTCTGCAAGTGTGTGAGAATAACTGGGTTCGGCAAATAACAAGAACAAAGAGGGTGGACAGAAGAAGGATGAATATTTTACCTGACCCTCACCCCTGTACAGCAGGGAACAAGGAGGAAGAACCCACAATGTCTATGGTTGGCCTGTTCACATACTGTTGTTTCAATATGGAATTGATATTCTTGAGGTGGAATTAATATGTGTAATTGGAAATGTTATAATGTAATTGGCCTGAAGTCTGGTTGGTAACATATATAAACTATCTAGTCCTCAGACACAACTGCCCAGCTCTTGTTCCATACCCTTTCCGCTTTGCGCAGTAAGCGTGTGTTTATATTCAGTGGCATATACATGCGTTTGCAGATGGTCAACACATCATTAATAAACCAGGTACTAACAACTAAACAGCGAAATATTATCTGGTAAGTTCAAAATTGGTAAAGTAGCGATACATCATTGTTTAAGAAGTATAGCTAGGTCTCCTCTTCTTCCAACATTCTCAAAAGTATTAGACATCTTCAAGCAAACATCATTAGCTGCTGATTTTAATGGGTTTATGACATTTAACTCTTAACAACGCTGTCTAGGGCTAACATAGGAGTGGTTTATTTCAGAGTTTTCTTTCTTTACAGTTAGCGAGTCCACAACAGGTTTTTTCAATTTCCCTGCATTGGATCTTTTACTTTCCCTGTCACAGACACCAGGTAGAAGGGACCGACAGATTTTTGTGTCTCTTCTGAAAGACACATTCAATTGTCTAAGGTTCGAAATGTCAGAGGTGGAATCGAATCATCATCCTCTTGATTGACAGTCGGGTGTTCTAATCATTAGACCACAGCTCCCCACCATAGATATAGGTAATCAGTATTCGGCTAGAGGTCTTGCTCCAAACAGCCCATGACACATTGGCATAACGCAGTTTACTGAAAGTATGTATGCATACTGGTGACAGTGGTGTTGTTCCTGGAACTGGTTGGCAGGTATCCAAGTTCTACAACATTTCTATGAAACGACTCGGTCTGGGCTGACTGTTGCCAGTGGCCTGTCTGGCTGTCAGCTGAGGTTCAAACCTAACAGCTACTGTACTGAGTCATGAGGCAAGCACTAAGTCAATGCCAGCTGAGCCACTGTGGCTGTCAGTAAGATCTACAGTGTCAGTGCCAGTGTGCCGTGCCCCTCATACTAAAACTCAGTCACATACACAATACAAGGGAAAGTTATGACAAAATAGACACATTCCGCGTGACAGTCACTGGTTTGAGATATGTGACATCACACC
Organism: Lamellibrachia satsuma; assembly: GCA_033239005.1. Classification (NCBI taxonomy): domain Eukaryota; kingdom Metazoa; phylum Annelida; class Polychaeta; order Sabellida; family Siboglinidae; genus Lamellibrachia; species Lamellibrachia satsuma. The sequence goes on from BSQZ01000023.1 coordinate 6,585,190, forward strand.
GGGGATCAGTGCAAATGTCTTATGTTTCTATGGGCCATAGACAAATGTATATGGTGCTAGCTACAACAACAAAATATCAGGGGAACTAAACGATGTCAAAGCTTGGGCTAGGCTCAGCGATTTAACCAGGCACGGTGACGGTGCGGGAAAAGCGGGAAAGAAACTGTCTCTGTAGTCAACTCACGTCGTCTGACTGTTCTGGTAAATTGCCAACAAAAACGTCATATGTAGTTGGCCTGTCACCACCCGGACCAGGAGCCATGCCTCCACTAGGTTTAGGTTTCCAAGCCCCGATGCCTGCAGAAGACATTCCAAATATCAGCGTGCGGCGAGTTCCGACTGACGCACGCGTAGTAGAGCACTTCCTCTCGGATTTTAGCGGGAAAGGCGCCCTCTGGCGATTAAACGCTCGAATGCCATTCAAGTTCAAGGAAAGGATTTCTTTTTGTATTCTACCTCCCTCTTCCTAGCTGTCATTGATTTTTCCCATACCTTTTTCTTTTTGACTTCTGATCAATTATTCCTTTCCGTAGGTCTTCCCACCCCATTCTATCATCTATCACCCTCTTCTTTCCCCTTATCTTCCCACTCAGTCTTCCTTACTCTTGTCTTCCCACTACCTCTTACCTTACCTTAGGATACCTTAAGATGGTTCTAATCGCAGGATCCTTGTGACTCCTCAGCAATGATCAGATCTTCTTCTTCGTCTATTAATAGTTTAAGAATTCTGGTTCCTGTTTTTAAGAGTCCTTCAAAATTATACAGAATTTCCTGATTGGACCAGAATGGGTCCAGTCGGTTTTTAAAACTATTTAAAGATTATGCTTGAACGACTGTTTCCGGGAGAGAATTCCAAGGTTCAGTCACTCTGATTGCAAAAGCATTTATCTTATATTTGTTTTTGCTCTTTGAGTAAATAATTTTAGAGTGTGACCTCTATTTCCTGTCCTGAAGGATGCATCCACCATTTTAAGAGTTTAGGTGAAGATTCAATGTCGTATAGATTATGTATAATTTTAAAAACTTCAATCATATTGCCTTGTAGACATCTATATGATAATGAGGGAAGTTTTAATAATTTTAATCTTTCTATATAAGTTAAGTTTCTAATCCCTGGCAATTCTTTTGTTGCTCTTCTTTGGACATTTTCTATTGCAATAATATGTTTTTTTTAAGGATACAATACTGCTATGGCATAGTCAAGATATGTTCATACCATCTTTGTCAAGAAATTGAAAGGTTCTACGAATTACTTTTGTCATCTCTGTTGCTTTGTTTACTGCTTGGTTAATGTGGTCATCAAAGGATAGCTTTGTGTCTATAATAACCCATATAAGTCGTTTAGTTTTTCAGTTGTGTCGAGCAGATATATGGAGTTGTTAAGTGTCGTAGAATATTTGATTTCTCCAATGTTATTATTTCCAATAGTCGTGTTTACATTTGCTTGGATGAAATTTTGGTAACCATTTGTTGCTCCATATACTGCTCTGAGGTATTTAGGTCATGTTGTAAAGTGCCCTTGTATTTTTATCAGTAATTTTTCTAAATATCTTGAAGTCATCTGCAAATAAAAATGTATCAGACTTGGTTAGTTCTGGTAGGTCATTTATGTATAGCACAAAAAGAAAGGGTCTTATAACCGAACCCTGGGGTATCCCAGAAGTTACATTGTGCCATTTCGATTCTACCATTTACAGCCACCTTTTGTATTCTGTCTGTAAGAAATGCTTCAATCCAATTTATTAATTCATAACTAATGTTGCAGCTATATAATTTATTTATTAACCTCTTATGTGGTACCGTGTCAAAAGCTTTTTGGAAGTCCATATAAATGACATCCATGTAATTTCCATTGTCGAGTCCCAAGATCCAATTATCTAAAACATTTATAAGTTGGAGGACTGTAGAGCGCCCTGTTATAAAACCATATTGTTTTTGGCTAAATAGACAATTTTCCTTCATATATTAAAAAATATGGTTTCTAATGATCCTTTCCATGCGTTTACAAAGAATACTTGTAATGCTTACTGGGTGGTAGTTGCTTGCTAATGACTTGTTTCCTTTTTTATAAATAGCTGAAATGTTCCCTTCTTTCCAATCGTTCGGGATACTAGCTGTATTTATTGATGTTTCAAATATTTTACATAATGGGTGCGAGATTGTTTTTGAATGTTCCACCAGTAGCCTGGCTCCTATCTCATCTGGACCAGGGGATTTGTTTGTATTTAGACTTTTCAATGCCAATAATATTTTGCTGTCAGTTACTGTTAACTCTTCCATCATTGTATTAGTCTCAACTCTTGGTATAGTTGGTATTTCCCCGGGTTCTTCAGTTGTAAATACGCTAGCAAAGTAGGTTGCAAGAATATTTGCTTTTTCCCCATCTGTTGTGGCGTTGGATTTGGGATTGGTTGGATCTATATTTAATTTACCAGTTCCTGGTTTGATTGTAGTTTTGGATTTATAATATTGCCAGAAGACTTTTGGGTTATTTTTAGTTTGATTAGCTACATTTCTTTCAAAGTTTTCGTGTTAAAGCTCTGACTTTGTTTCTAATTTTGCAGTACTCTAAATATTTCTTCCCTCTCTTGTTTCCATATATACCTTGCCCATAATCTATTTTATGCCTAATCAGCTTTCTAGTTTTGGCATTAATGGGAAAGTTTCCCTTCCTGTGGTTAGAGATTTCTATTTGTAATACGTATTTTTTTTCCAGTAGTTTTAATTCTGTCTAGGATTTCCCAATGTCTGTTTACATTAGTGTCTGAATCCTTAAATTTGGTTTTCCAATCTATTTTTGAAAACTCAATCCTCATTCTATAAAAATCTGCATTTTTTAAATACTTTCTTCTTTTAGTGTAATTATTTAGTTTGATTGTACGCAGAATTTCAAAAGTTAATATACAGTGGTCGCTTCTTCCTAATGGGCTGAGGATTTCTACATCTCCTATGATGTCATCATCATTTGATAGAATTAAATCTAAAACATTTGGGTTATTAGAACCTCTACCTCTGGTTGGGTCTGTCACATGTTCAGACGTAAATGCATCTCTTAAACATTCCACAAAAAAAAAAAATTTAGGTTGTTAGGATTGTTAGATTTAGTTATCCAATTTTTCCAATTTATGTCAGGGAGGTTGAAATCTCCTACAGTTATAATGTGTGAGTAATTTAACTGTGATGTTGTTTTAATTATATTTATAAGTTCTTCATTGTTTTCATCTGACCCAGCATCACTTCTGTAAATACATCCAAATAGAAGTTTTCTTATATTTGTAAGTTTTAATTCTACAAATAGACATTCCTTGAATGATGTGTTCAGATTAACTTTTTCTGCTGGTAAGGAGTTTTCAATATATATTATGATTCCTCTCCCTTCTTGGTTTTCAATATTCTGGGAAAATGTTTTACATTCCTCTAGCGAGAACTCCAGGGTGGTAACTAAAAATGTTGTGGTTTTAGGTTTTACCTCATTTAATGCTATTTTGTTAGGTTTTAAATCTCTGATTCTCAATTCAAATTCATTTTGTTTGTTTCTAAGCTGGTCAGCATTTGTATAAAAACACTTAATACCACTTATTTCTTTTAGTTCAGGATATGATATGTTGTTGGTTGCTTTACCGGTTTTGGGTGCTTGGGTAATTAATGGCTTTTTCTGATTTCCTTTACTTTTTGGTCCCAAGGTGTCCCTCTCACCCTGAACAGGTAGTTTCCCATTTTGTCTGCTGCTTCTTGCTTTTTAGCTTCTTCGTAGAGTTTTTTATTCTCTCTCCTGTTTTGTTTTTTCATGATCGATCTTCGTTTTTAAATTTCTGACTTTCTTTGAGGTGGAAGAATTTCCACGTTTCTTTTCGTTTTCGGATAGTGTTATTAACACTGGCCTAGTTTTATCATCCTTTTGCTTTGATGTCTACTTCCAGCTGGCTAACTATGTTCAACCTTTTTAAGGAATTCCTCACATCGTTCTTCACAATTTTAAGGTTTTTCATCACTTTCCTTACCCTTGCCTTCCCACTCCCTCTTCCTTACCCTTGCCTTCCCACTCCCTCTTCCCTACCCTTGCCTTCCCACTCCCTCTTCCTTACCCTTACCTTTGCATCTCTTCTTCCTTTGTTTTGATTTTCCCATCTTGTCTTAATTCCCTAGTATTCCCCCTCATCCTTTGTTGATCTTTGCACTCTTCCTTGTTATTTTGTTTTCACAACTTCCTTCCCCTATTTCTTCCTAGCCATAGTTTCCCCTCTTCCTTTCTTTGTGTCTTCCCTCTCCTATTCTTCCCCTCTTCTTTCCTGTGTGTCTTACCCCTCCCTTCTTTCACTTTGTCTTCTCATACCCTCTTCTTTCCCCTTCTAATTCTTTCTTCTTACCCTTGTTTCCCCATTACCTCTTCTTTCCTCTTGTCTTTTCACCCTGTATTCACACCCCTTGTCTTCCCACCCTACCTTGTTTCAACCTGTATCCCATCCCTTGTTCCTTCCCTTTGGTCTTCCTATCTGCCCTACTTTTGTTTGTAGTTTATAAGCCATAACTAATCACAACACAATCATGACTTTTCGACAGAAAACCAAATTGTGCGAGTAAGCGCCTCCTCTGAGACCAGTATCCTTCGTCCCTGTGCCAAACACATCCAATGAACAACACAAAACAATTATTCACAACTTTGGTCTTTTCTACCACAGCTAATTTATTTCCCCAAACATCTCTCTACCACACTTGTCTACATCCATAACATCAACATGCTATAAGTCTATAATGCATACATCAATTTATGTTCAGTTTGGTATCCATCCACATGTCAGATGAGATAATTAACCATCTGTAGGTCTTCACTGATCATCCATGACAAGTCTCTAAAGGCTAACACAAAACGTCATGTGTGCTACTGTTCTTTGGTTCGCTCGTTGTTTCTATTATACTGTTTTGGTGCTTTGCATTAAATCAGAGCATATCTTACAATACCAACAGTTGAAACAAAAACCTTGGATTTCACCATACTTCCCACAGTAGACCATTCAAGTAATGTCTCGAAAATACATGTAATATAAATTAGTACAACATTCTCTGTAAGTGGTTTTCATTTAACTTCATTATGGTCCCAAAGAACACATTTATGATGCACATCAAAATGCCAATTTAGTTTTGTATGCTATATATTTTAAACTAAACAACATGCCATGAACTAGTCATGATGTTATCGGCCAAACTTGATTTTCATTGAGAAACATGAGCCTCCATTTTTATTAAGACAATATATCAGACATCGTCTATGCACCTTAGTGTCGAGTTTGAAGTACTGACCATTTGCAAAGTACAGACATTTGATAGAAGACAAAATGAAAACATGCACATAAAGTAACATTATATGTACATTAATTTTACCTACTGGTCCTTTAATATATATTTGAAAATGATCATTAATTAGAACACATTGACATGGACTCAACACATTTAAGCACAGCTAAACTTATACAACAAATTATCATTGTACATCATGTAGAACGAGTATTCACGAGGATTACAGTGAATTCACAATATATGGTGGAGCATAAAGGCCAGATTGCACAAGCAAATTTTTTCTAATTTGTTCATCGATATTGTACTGCAAGAATCGGTCGCATAAACTCCTGCGTGAGACTGATTGGTGAGGCCAATTTTTGGTACGACTGTGTCATGGAGATCTCGCCAACAGATGGTCGTGGTTTTGCAGTAGTATCTAATCTGCAACTGGCAGTAGGTGGTGACCTTTCATCAAAGCTCAAATTGGGAGTGGTGTGAGTCAATATTTAGGTGACAGCATCTAGACATGTCACTCGTCTAAACGCACACATAACTGTCTCAGTTGCACATTATGTCACCTGACAAATTTGTGAAAAAACTGCTTGTGTAAACCGGTCTTAAGTCAGCTGTAACGAGTTTCGCGAGGCATAAAAGTCCACTCCCTAGTCGTACACTCCCACTTTTCACATTCACGCCTTGGTCAATCTATTATAAATTGGTCCAATGTTTCATGCATGTCTCACATAAAAACTGACCGAGCTCTGTAAATCTGCACCACTAAAATTCACCGAAGTTACCACAACCTCTTCTGTTGCTGAAGTATGGGACACTACAGCAAATATAATAAATAACTAGTGTCGCCAGCCAACACATTTATGCACAGCATAAACCATGATGTTTGGGAGATAATACACCCTACACAACTTGCAACAAGTGACCGTGTAATATCTGTTGTCTCTATACATAGTTGCATTGCGTTTTATTTAAGTATTGCATTCAGATTTTTATTCCACCCTACACAAATTGCCCAAGGATTCATTTGAACTTCATGCTGCTTCCACAGTATACTATTACCTCTGAATGGTTTTGTGGTAGGCAATTTGTTCATAGGAAGTTTTCCCTTTGCCACGAAATTTAGGTAATTTTCGGTGTGTTCTGTGGCCCTAAAAATATTGAGATTTTTTGCACTTTTTATTTTAGATTTGGAACCTAGTACTCTGTATATAAATAAACATTTGTTGAAAGCGGCATGATTGATGCATAAAATCAGTAGGCAGTACAAGCCATCTAAAATTGGTAGCCTACCACCTTAACCAAGAGGAATGGCATGTATCGTATGCATTGTGTAAGCTAAAACAATGTGGTTCTTCTCATAAAATAGCTTCATCTACGTAGGCATGCATTATTAGGCAGTAGCTAATGACCAGCATAAACAGAAGTCAAACGTTTCCCAACACTGGAATGACACAGTGACAATCAGAGGAATGATAAACAATAAAATCTCCAAGCCAACCAATCTGTAATACATCACTATGCAAAACATCTTGTTTCACCTGTTCGGTAAAACAATAGAATACATTTATCTATTACAAATAGAGAACAGCATGTTTTAAAATTCTTTCTAACATTAATAAAACTGTTAACAAGTCAGTAACCGTCAGTAACCTAGTGTTGCTGGTCGTAATAAATAACTGGTCATATAATGTATTGAATTGTTCATTGTCTCATGCCATCAAACTGTTTGTGTCAATAAATAACATATCCATTGTACATATATTTGCATACGTGGTGCTCACATGATATCGTAGCACTTTACCTTTTATTATTGTGCTTTCCTCTACCTTCCTATTAAATATTTCCCAAATTCAATAAATATAACTACTACTTAGTTATGCAACTGACTAGTGTAAACTGTAAAGCATAGATGTGCAGACGATTCAATTTTAAGATAAATTGTGCGTGTGCGCGTATATATGTGCATGCACATGAACTTTATATATACATAGAAGAAAAAATGATTATTGTTCCAGATCATTAGCTCTGTTAGTAAGTCAGCTGTGTTGCTGATTGCGATAAGTGGAATAATCTGTTATGTCCACACAATTTGAGAATATATACTTCACAATGAACCTACAGCCATGAAGGTTTAACCATACCTTTTAAAAGAACTTAAATAATTCATTTTATAAGAACCTTTTAAAAGAACTTTTGTCCTCCTTTTGTAAAAAAAATTCACACTTTTAAATTGCAAATTGTGTAAATTTTTTGGTATTGAAAGTGATGCCAAATCTACGCACACAGTTAATCAAATTTCAAGTCACAATTACAATTCAACTGCACATTCTAGATCATAGTAACACGATGCCTGCTTGCTTGCAATAGCAACTACAAAGACTACAACGACTACGTTTATTCCTGTCCGGCCTTGTTCAGCATTTGATAATAGTCGACGAGGACACTCCACGCACGAGGGGCCATGAAGCCTTCAGGTGGAGTCTCTCCATCACGTGCCAGCTTGCGCATCTTGGTGCCAGAGATGAAGAGGAAGTCATCCTTCTTCTCCGGGTTGTAGAAGTCCATCTGTTTCTTCTTCAGGTTGTAGGCAGCCACGCGGAATGGCACAATCTCCAGTTGTGACAAGCCTGGAGCCATGGTGAGGACCTGTGAAGGAAATAATTTGGACCATCGTTAAGGGTTTGTAGGACAGAGTAAAAGCAACAGAAAGGTGTTTTCTTCTTACAAGAAGATTATCTGTGCATGGATCAAGTCATAAATGAAGAAAGTTTTGCCAAACTTGAGCTCAAATCACAGCATGGTGAGATCCAAGATTCATCACCCAGCTATCGAAATCGCTGCTATACCAGAGGCTTCACAGAGGTGGAAGGCAATGTAACAAAGTTGATGCAATGATCTAGTTCTACATGACATAATGTGCAGATGAGATGAAACAACCCTACTTCATAGCTACTATTCCATCTCACTACACAACAGGTGTGAGTGGGTGGGTGCATGCATGTGTCCATATATGTATATATAATTATATATATATAAATATATATAATGTATATATATACATATATATATATATATACATATATATACACACATATATACATACATATATATATATATATATATATATATATATATATATATATATATATATATATATATATATATAAAAGAGTAACGTTACAAGTAACATTTTCAAAAATAAATAAAAAATAATCAGTTGCACACATTCTGTCGACACTTCACACTTTGGTAGAGCAATATATTGTCAACAACATCCAGGCAGCAGCAGAAGGGCAAACCTAATTTGTTTTCAATGCCAGCTTACAACACCTGGGTTCCTTCCTGTGGTAATGTTTTTGAAGGCCAAAAAACCAATGCTTTTGGTTTTGAAATCATTCTCGCAGGCAAACACCACAAACAACAGCAGTGAGATATATGGTGTTATCTCTTTATTATGTTCACAATTATTCAATGAAATATATGGTGTTATCTCTTTATTATGTTCACAATCATTCAATGAAATATCTGGTGTTATCTCTTTATTATGTTCACAATCATTCAATCAAATCCATATCTGTTTTCCCATTCTGAAGATATAACAATTTTAAACGGTTGAAGTGTTGAGTGACAACCTTTTGAGAATTGCTCATACATAACACAAGTACATGCATGCATGAGAATGCATGCACGCACACGCACACATAATTGTTATTGAAAGATGAACTGGATTAATGCAACAGGAGGTGCATAGCTAAGAAAGTCCATTTGAAAACGGTGATAAATCATAATAACAATTTCAAATAATGCAAGTGAAATTCACAGAATTAGCAGATCCCATATATACACTGTAACATCAGGTGATCTGGTTTGGTGACTGGTCCTACCTTGGCACCATGTGTTGCATTGTAGAGGTCCTGTTTGGTTTCTGGGTGTGGCATTCCAGCAGGGTCCCGCCCCACTATGTAGAAGTTAGCCCCTGTTGCTAGCCGAGCTTTTGCGTGCCATTGAACCTAGAAGATAAAGATGATAAACGCATGCTTATATTCATCATCTTGGTCACATGTCTCTCCATCACATGACATTTTGTTCTGGGCTTTATTTCTCAATTTCAGTTAACTATCATCTTTACTAAATCATGTATTAGTTGGTTATTCTGCCATCAGTTTTACACAATACAAAATAATAAAATGCAAAATACTTTTGTAACACCAGATCCCTACGTCATGTGCATCATGCAAAGGAACAAGCCAATCACTTTTTGTTCCCAACAGAATATGGTTTTTAACCATGGTTCTGATAAACATGAGAACCAAGTGTGCAGCGGTACTGTAACTATGGTGATAAAAATAAACATGGCAAATACTGGGCTCAACAAACAAAGCGATTGTAAAATACTCCTGTATGAAGAAACATGTGTGAGCTGCTGCGTACCTCTGTAGGTCCTGCATACATCATGGGTGACGGGAAGATTGCCATGACCGTGCTGTCCGGGTCAAGAACTTTGTCTTCCAGCACGGCCAAGTGCTGTTTGATTCTCCAGTCCAGGGCCACGTCGTCCTCCTTTGTCCACCCACCTGGCATTTTCAAAATATCACTCTTAATGTAAGTCAAACCTTATTTCCTGTTTAAAGGTGCCTCCTCAATCAGTCTTTTCACTTATCTCATTCCAGATTCACTTCACGAAAAATTTAACTGATCCAGTAATGACTATGAAATGCTAGCTCATTTGTGTAAATTTGTTATTTAATCATTAGACAAATTATTAAATTATTTTTGACTGGGTCCAGTTGAAATTCAGTGAAAATGTAGTATATGCCTCTATACACTATGACAGAAGACTATTCACACTTTCGCATGTTACCCAGTTTAACAATCAAAGTAAATTTTTTCAATGATTTTAACAAAAGTATGCACATGATTTTAACAAAACTATAACAGAAGACTATTCACACCTTCACATGTTACCCAGTTTAACAATCAAAGTCAATTCTTTCAATGATGTTAACAAAAGTATGCATATGATTTTAACAAAAGTATTCATACGATTTTAACAAAAGTATGCACTCTAATTGAGCTGACTGCACATATTACTTAAAATATTCACACATGTAAACATCAACAAATCTGATATGAGATGAGGTAAATCAATTGAGATGGAAGCTTTAATTCAAATTAATGGTTTTTATGCAATGCTGCTGTGAATTTAAATATTACTTAAACATGGCAACAAAGGGACTGATATATCTTGAATGTCATTCCAATCAAATTAATCACTAAATTATTTCTTGCTCATGCTACAGAAAATATTTCTTGCATGCAAGATAATTGTGCAATCTGAAATAAAATGTCTAACGTAATGAACATATACCTAAGCCTATATTTTACCTTCAAGCTAAGGGATTATTTCAAAACAATGATGTAAATTTTTTTTATTGGGGTGGGGGAGTCAGCAGTGGTTTCTTTTAGCATTATATATAATATTACCACTGTATTTCCCAAAAAAAGTTGTTTTGCCAATTGCAGTTCATAGTGGTGTTGGTTAATACAAAAGTTGCACACAGTTTAACATAATTAAAAGTTTCATGTAGTGGTGACACAGGTCTGAGGTTAAATGATAGCGATTATTATTGATATGTTTTGAGATCATCCCCAACGGAAGGGTTCTATATGTAATGTACTTACCAAGTGGATGCAGAAGAAGCACTGGTTTCTTGTAGCCTCGCTCCAGGAGTTTGTTTCTCGTGTCCTTCATCAGCAGAGCGTGACCATTATGGATCGGGTTGCGCAGTTGAAATGCAAACACCGCATCAGCCTGCACATAAGTGAATGAAGTGAAGATGCAAACACCGCATCAGCCTGCACATAAGTGAATGAAGTGAAGATGCAAACACCGCATCAGCCTGCACATAAGTGAATGAAGTGAAGATGCAAACACCGCATCAGCCTGCACATAAGTGAATGAAGTGAAGATGCAAACACCGCATCAGCCTGCACATAAGTGAATGAAGTGAAGATGCAAACACCGCATCAGCCTGCACATAAGTGAATGAAGTGAAGATATAAAAATTTTTATCATCTTAATTTGCTTACATATATGCGACAAATTAAATTCATGTTTTGTGCAATTCTATGTTAACAAACCATGCTGAGGTCAGTCAGGATTTACCTGAAAGTTTGCGACTTCAAGATAGGATAATTACAGTTGTTCACTGCAATACTAAGTGGGACGACTGAACCTACGTTGATCTGGCTGAACTTCGCCCGCAGTTCGTTTGGTGTCATTCGGTACTGGTCGAGACCATCGTTCCACAGGATTCTCTCCATCACTTCCAGGTCACCGCCGCACAGCCAGTCGCCGCTCTCAAAGATCATCTGTCCAACAAACAGCCATCACATTAGCTGTTCTACAACTTCCCGATAACACAAAATCAGTTTCTGCCCTGAAACACCATGTGGTGTTTTATGCATCGAAACAATCTCCTCCACTCAATGTATCTCATATTGTAGCACACCCACCCACCCACCCACCCACCCACTGTTTTTATGAGTCTCCATTTTTATTTTCCATTCTCATTCATGTTGAATGCATGTATGCAAAACCGTGAAATCACTCAAGACCGTAGACAGAACTAGTGTGTAGAACGGTGTTGTGTGCAAGATATACCACATAGTTCCCAATAGAATAATAGAAGTGCACTACCTAATAGATGTGCACCTCCTTTTTCAGAAGTGAAACCACTTGTAAAAACGTGGATTTTTAGGAGTGAAGGCATGCTAAACGTATAGGATGGCAATACTGTGCTGCTGGTGGCGCCACCTTGCAGATTCATGAAATTCAAGAAACGTGTGGGTGTGCATTCAGCCACAAAGTGGCACCATGTCGCTATCACTGGCATTTCTTTTTGTTTATTTTAGTGCTCACTCGCCATCAGAAAAATGTGCTTGTTTTGATTTTTAACGCCAATTCAACACAGACATATGACATCCTGTAATATCCAATGACACGATTCTCATTTTAACATCGCTCAAAGAATCGAGTAGTGGCCGGGCGACATTTGTCTGGCAATACAAAAAACATGAATGAACGCGATATCTCAGTGTCTGTCTCGTGCATTCTTTTCAAGCATCAGTCAGTTTGGTAGATGTGCATGCATGACAGGCATGAAGTTTGTGCATCTGGACATGCCCAACAGCTTGTGCCTCTTATGAGAAATAGACGCGCACCCAAGCCTTTGCATTCACACAACGTGCATCTATTGGGAACCATGCGGTAGATCAATTTTACCATAATTTTTTTAATTCTAAAAAAGTGGAACATTTCATAAAAAAGCAGGAAAGTGGGACCAAGGGAAAAAGTATTTCCTGCCCAAAAATGGTAATGTTGTCACCTACGACATCCAAATACTGACCTGGTTATGTTGGTTATATTATACTAATGAACAATTTCATATTAAGTGACATACAATCTACCAAACGAAACGACACTCGATCGACACACTACAAAAACGCACACTGAAAAACCACGTTCGTTCGCGGTTTTTGTAAATCCAGACAAACAACGTCAGCCGGCCGCCACTCGATTCTTTGAGCATCATTAAATAGACAATTCAAACTCGTGCGCTTTGCTGACGGCAAGTGAGCAGTAAAATAAATAAAAGCTAGTCCTAGTACTTCCACAGACATCTGGCGAAAGCCGCCAGTAGCGATAACAATGTGGTGCCACGTTGCGGCTAAAAATACACACTATGAAATATTATGTCCAGCCGCAGCAGTACTGCTGTCATTTGCATTTAGCATGTCTTCACTCCTGAAAATGTGTTTTAAGCATGGTTTCACTTCTCAAAAAGGGGGTGTGCGTCTATTACGTAGGGCGTGTCTATATGGAATAATACGGTATATAATGTACATCACATATGTGAAGTCAAATAAAAAAAATTTAATATTACAATGACAATTTAAATTAGGCAATTTTTTTAATGATTCCATTAAATAAGTGTCGCACAGATAAAAATTAGATTTTGACCCTAGGTGACCAATGTCGATATTGAACGGGTATAAAAATATTGGTAGGAATATTTTGTTCTCACTTAAGAAAGATAGTAAAACTAGAGGACACAAAGTAACACTGGTGAAGGATGAGTTTAGATTGGCGCTCGCTCTAATAGAGGAAAATAAATGAATGGAACAGATTATCTACAGATTGTGTAAATGCTAGCAGCGTGACTATGTTTAATTACAAAATTGACAAATATCTCAGTAGGGCGGGTTTCACATACATGAAATATTGTTGCACTCTTGATAAGCCAATGGCTTCCTTGTTCACTTGCCATCTGGGCCATTGCGTTTTGCCTTGGATGGCAATCTTGTTAAATCTTGTTAAATATAATGTGTGGCACTTACCTTAATGTATGGGTGCCTCTGATCACAAGTCCCGAACTGACGGCAGCATCTCTCCTCCTTGCGATGCTCGTAGAACTCAGGCGTACGAAGGATCGCGACGCGTGTTCCCTCGTACTCGAGCGCAAACGCAGCACACCCATCCAGCTGATCCTTCATCTCCGTACTCATTGGCAGCACGATCGGGATCGACTGGTTGATGGTGCCACCTAGCGGAACATGTAAGAAACTACACTGCAAGAATGCGTCATTGGTAAGCTCTAGAAGAAACACATTCACTTATACAATGTAACAATCACAGCAGCTTTTACATTTACCAAGGAGAGGGGATACATTTGTATTAAGCTATAAGATATCGACCATTATTTTCTAAACGAAAAAAGGTTTCTCAAAACTGCATACAAATTCATAATTCTGTCATACAATAGTATTAAACTTATAACTAGCATCTTCATGCTTATACACCAAAATATCAGTTTGCATTACACATTTTAACTAAGACATTATTTGTATTTCTATATTGATACGCATGATGTTTTTGTTTAGCACAAATGTGAAGAAGATAAACGTAACACTAACTGTCAACAAGGCAGCCGAAGTGTTGGCACTGTAGATACTCTCTCTCCCTCATGAAGCCCGTCAGCGGGGTGGCCCAGCCTTCTGACAGCACTTGCACCCACTGCAGGTCCAACTACAGACATACAACAATCACAGTTATAAACACAGCAGTCACAGATGTGGGGTGTGGCGCAGAATGCTCAGGATAAGCTGGACACATAGAAAGACAAGCATCTGGGTCAGAAATAAAGTAGGGATGAAATAAGAAAGTCTGCTGTGTTTCATCAAGAGAAGACCACTAGCTATATACAGCCATTGGAAAAGAAGACCAGACAGTCTAGTACTTACCGGCATAGAATTCCTTTGTACCAGGAAAAGAGAAAAGGTAGAAGAAAAATGGGATGGACTGACAACATCAAGCGTTGGACAGGTGGTGGACTCGGAGTGGCTAGAGGGATTGCAAGGTGATGCCTAACTGAGGTTATAGCTACACAAGAATAATCACAGTTACAGACATACAGCAATATATACATTAACACTGACAATAACCATGAACATATTTTTTATTTTCTATGTCTCGCTTGTAATTAACCCGAGACCTAATTTTAGTTAGTTATTTACTGTATATGCAATTTAATGCTTACTTATAATTTTATTTATTTATATGTCATTTAATGCTCCATCAATTTATTGTATTTAATGTCATGTAATGTTTTCATATGTAAGTGTGTGTACTATTCAGTCTTTATGGCTGAACAGCAAAATTAAGTTATTGTTATATTATAATTATTATTGTTATTATTATTACTAAATCACAGTGTAGCAACTATCACAGTGTAGCAACTATCACAGTGTAAGCCCTGTTAGTGTTACTGACATACATGAACAACAATATTATGAGCATGTTAGTTCATCTGTGTAAGTCCACAAAAACTACAAACAAAATCTGCAATTGTCACCTATTACAACATTAAAAGATACATTACTTCAGTCACCCGATGACACATTCATTGTCATAACTCAAGACAAAAAACAAACAGCACTTCAATGGAGATGACTGATGACAGCACCCGTTTTATATGAAGCCGCTCAACCGAGCAACTCTCAGAAAAACCGACACTAATACACACCTGGGTTCCAGCAGAGACATTAGGTCAGAAATTTTTTTTCAAAAAAGAACTAACTCTGGATCAAAAGCTCCTCGTATGCTGACTGACTGTAATTTACCTAGTCACTTGTGTGTTTGCGTGCGTCACTTCATCTGTGCAGAATAAAATGGCAGAAAACATTAAACTAAAGATTAATGAGTCTGTATCACATTTCCCCATTGTTCCTGTAACACGTTGCATGGCAAGAGGCAGACGACCATGAAACAAGCTGCATAAACAAATCTCTGTTTTATCAACTACTTATTCCAATTAGACACCAGTTACACATACCAACTCCACCTTTTGAAATTGGAATTGGAAAGAAATACCAATTCCAAACTACCAATTCGAATTATCAATTCCACATTGATATAATAGTAGGGAAACAAAGTAACCACAGACATACTCAAAGACAAAAAATAACATCTATTATCGAGCAGCTTTATTTGATTTCTGCATATTATCGTACATAATGACAAACAAATAATTTATGATACACACAACATATTATGTTTGATTGACTATTTGTAGAAATCATTTGAGCTACATGATATAATTGAAAAACCATTTGAAAGTCATTGAAAATACCAATTACATTTTCACCTATTCCACTTTTAAAAACAAAACACCGGTTCCAGATTTGGAATTAGAATTGGTGTTTCAATTCCAATTACAATGTAACAGACCCCAAGTCTGAACATGCTTGCAGACGGCAGACTTTAGAATGACCACAATAAACCAGGGGGACAAATTAATGCAATTGTTTATTGAACAAAGATATCATTACTATTCTTGCAGAACTGTCTTCAGTACACACTCTATTACACAGCTGGCAGAAAACATAAAAACATTATTTTTTAATTTTTTTTATAACTTCCAAAAAATAAACTTTTTGTGTGGTAACTTGTATATTAGTAATGTAAGTTTCAAACGTTTGATTATATAGATAATGTGTTCTGCTAGTTGTGTAGAGAAGAATAAGTAGCACAATACACTCAAAACCTTTGGCTTACTTCCACAGATATCCTTCTTCCAAATGTGAAAAAACATGGTTTCACCTGCCATGTCTCCCCTTAAAATCTGGATTCTATTTTGTACAACCCATTTTGACACGTTCCACTGCAGCAGTTGGTACACCCACATACGTATGACAAACAACACAGATTCAGGGTCAGATCCACGTGCTGGACAATTAAACTGATCGGCATAAAATCCGGAAACGCAGATGGAGCGAAAACATTTAACAACTGATACTGCTGAACTGGACTAACTATGCTAACTGAAGCAACCATAATCACACCAAAGCGTTCATTAAATCACACCTAACGAGGAACGCATTGAATGCAATTATTTACACACCACATGTTCGATAGCAAGAACATAATTTTATTTCCTACATTCAAGGCAGTGCTCGGTAAACTATCCAAACACGGATAGCTCGATCAATTTGTCGTGTTTTATTTGAAGATGCATTAGATGGAAATAGCATCTTTATTGAGAAGCTTCTTCGTGAATCCTACCATTTCATTCTCCGGAAATATTCTATGAAAACTGATAACACCTAACGAGGAATGCATTGAATGCAATTATTTACACACCACATGTTTGATAACAAGAACATAATTTTATTTCCTACATTCAAGGCAGTGCTCGGTAAACTATCCAAACACGGATAGCTCGATCAATTTGTTGTGTTTTATTTGAAGATGCGTTAGATGGAAATGGCATCTTTATTGAGAAGCTTCTTCATGAATCCTACCATTTCACTCTCCAGAAATATTCTATGAAAACTGATAACGTTATAACTGAATTAATGAATGATTACCTTACCAGACTTAATAATATTGATTTTTTTAAAAATAGCTCAGCATCATGAAAATAGCTCAGCATCATGGTATTTTAACACTGCTGCGAAGATATATTCATAATTGCTTGCATATTTCTGATCTATACTGAGAAATTCATGGATCTGTTTTCTCTTTAAAGGTCACAGCGCATTGTTTATTTCTGGGTTCATGAATGAAGCCTTAGAAATGTTGACAGGCAGCCACTTTAAAGAATTATTTACACCATGAAAACATTGTTAACATTCTTTGTGGCTGCATCATTTTGTTTAATGTAATCACCAGTGGTGAAATAAATAGTCTCCTTGAAGGTCACTTGTATTCTTTTCAACTGAGCATGCAGTTGACAGGAGCTGGAAGGATTGTTTGGACAGACAATAACATAG
Source organism: Lamellibrachia satsuma (assembly GCA_033239005.1). Classification (NCBI taxonomy): domain Eukaryota; kingdom Metazoa; phylum Annelida; class Polychaeta; order Sabellida; family Siboglinidae; genus Lamellibrachia; species Lamellibrachia satsuma. The sequence goes on from BSQZ01000023.1 coordinate 6,602,815, forward strand.
CCCAGTGAACACTGGACACTCGACTAACTACTTAATTAAGTCATTTGACTGGACCACAGAATCTTGTCCCTTGTGGCAGTAACCTATGGCAACAACATGACATTGTAGTCTCGTTCTTGTGGCAATTGCTAAGGCTAATTTACATTATTTCTCTAAGTCAGCAGTGAAGGTTATATTTGATATTAATACATTTTAATATTATATTAATTAATATAATATTAATTTTATTGCATTGATGTTTACTTTGAAACAAGACAGGAATGTATGAAGAACTAAGCTGTAGGTTTTGTTCAAAAGGTGTTATTACACTTTTAAGAATGTCATAAGTCATAGAAAAATGCACTTTTGATAAACAAACTTAACTTTTTACAAGTCCACCAATACAGTGTCTGGTGTCTGACATGACACAAACATGCACGCATATACGTCTACACGTATGTACGCATACACGTATGTACGCATACACGTATGTACGCATACACGTATGTACGCATACACGCATGTACGCATACACGCATGTACGCATGTACGCAAACATGCATACACGTATGTACGCATACACGTATGTACGCATACATCCTTGTCTGGTCATCATTGCTCTCACCAATGTGTATAAACAATTCTAGCAGAAATTACTCTACAATGTCTTATAAGTCCTCATTCTAACAAAACTACACATCCTTAGTTTCCTAAGTGCCTTAGGGGTGATCTCAAAACTACATATCCTTAGTTTCCTACGTGCCTTCGGGGTGATCTAAAAACATGAATGTAAGACAGTACAATTGGTTTCATGAGGTTGGGGGGGTTAGTAGAGCTGGTTTATTTAGCATCCTACATCAATGTATTTTTCCCGTCAAAACAATGTTTTTTCTGATCACAGTTCATCTGCTAAATGACATCGGTTCTATGCCATGTTGCACATCAATGTTTTGAGATCATCCCTTCATGTTCAAGTAAATGGCTGTTGACTTGCTACATCTCGAATGTGCATTGTGCCTTTCTTCACACCCACAGTATGAACAAAAGCAGACAATGTGTGCATACCTTGGTTCCAACCCACAGTATGAACAAAAGCACAGACAATGTGTGCGTACCTTTGAGATGCTGACTGCTGGAAGGGTTGCCGCTTCAGCCTTGGCGCTCTCCACTCGGTTCTCAGGAACAAACAGTTCCTTAACTAAACCGACGGACGTCTGGGGAATGATGCCCTGCGAGAGAGAAGACAAAAGTGTCATAGAGTGTTATAAATTAAAAATAATAATCTTCAACCACCTCAGTTACTTCAATCATTGCCACTTCAGTATCTTCAAGCACTGCTACTTCAGTTCAGTTCCTTCAACCATTGCCACTTCAGTATCTTCAACCACTGCTACTTCAGTTCAGTTCCTTCAACCATTGCCACTTCAGTATCTTCAAGCACTGCTACTTCAGTTCAGTTCCTTCAGCCATTGCCACTTCAGTATCTTCAACCACTGCTACTTCAGTTCAGTTCCTTCAACCATTGCCACTTCAGTATCTTCAAGCACTGCTACTTCAGTTCAGTTCCTTCAGCCATTGCCACTTCAGTATCTTCAACCACTGCTACTTCAGTTCAGTTCTTTCAGCCATTGCTATTTCATTTATTCTAACCATTACAATTTCCATTACTCCAACCATTACAATTTCCATTACTCCAACCATTACAATTTCCATTACTCCAACTACTGCAATTGCGATACATCAACCATTTTAATTACCAAACAACATGAAAACGTACTAGACACAGTGACACATTCATAAACCAATAATCCATATAACGATCACTCTGTGATGAATGACACCTTGACAATGTACTGCTATTTGTAGCAGCAACAGCTGCAGCAACTGTAGTAGCTATAGCATTAATTAGCTGCAGCAGCTGTAGTAGCTATAGCAGTAGCAGCAGTGCCGGATTAACAATGTGTATGGCCTGGTACAAACTTTTTGTGGGGACTTAACCGAGTGCATGAAAGACGAAGATTGAGACGAGTGGTATTGACCATGGATGTAAACCCATACCTTAGCCCTTATTCAACTCTGCTTGACCACAAACATTCACAGATTGTTGTCGATGATGGCACACGAACATACATGCAAGAAAATACAGCTTATGACGACAAGCCAGAATTACAGCACATATTCTAAACCAGAAAATTCTACATAAAAATACAGTGCAAAATAAACACTGAAAAGTTTTCCTGAGCAACTAAATCAGTTACCAATAATTCTAGAGGTGCAATCGTGTGAATACTCAGGTTTTATGGGGGGGGACTGGTATGAGTGTACCACTTATATCATGGCTAATCCGGCAATGAATAGCAGTAGGTGTATTACCTTCTCCTGCAGGAGTTGGATCACCTTCTGCACACAGTCGTTGATGCTCTCCTGTCCAGCCTTGAGGACGAGCTCCGGGTCCTCCGGCTTCTCGTAGTCCTGGTCAATGCCAGTGAACCCTGCGACACACACACTTTGTGCTGGGTCAGTCTTATCTCACAGCAGATGTTCATGCACTATCATTTCAATAATATACACTCATTCAACGATACTGGGTTTTATGCACGAGTTGCTTCAGAATGTTGTATTGAGCAAGTTTGCGAGCACAATACAACATTCTAAAGCAATGAGTGTATTATATGGTTCAAAACTAACATTTCAAAACATAATGCAATCATGGTAAAAGGTAATTTACGCATCATAGGGGCTGCACCGTTTTAATTAATTGTTCAGCGCATGTGCATATATTTATAACAGTGTGATGCCAGTTTTTATCACGCTGGACATCATACCATGCAGGACAGTATATATAAGATAAGACAGAAGAACGTAAATCTAGATAAATCAATTCGGAGGCGTTTAAAATACATTTATATGCACAACATTCATAAGTTATGTAAATAATGATTAATTAATTCAGATATAAGAGAATATATTAAATTAAAAGAATAAGTTATATAGAAGATAATTATTAAATATATATGATAATAAATAAGTAAAAACATGGCGTAAAACTGATACAAAAACAGGTAAAGATAATAATAAAATTTTTTTATTAAATATAATTAAGTATTGAATATATATATATATATATATATATATATATATATATTATATATATATATTATATATATATATATATATAAAATATCAATATAGATAGTGCGTTATCAGTAGCAGTTACCCATATAATAAATATCTTTCTAAAGTTATACCAATGGACAACTTGGCTCAATCTTGGTTCAACAGTTTCATAAGCTGTATCCTTCTTCATTCTTCATCAAAACAACGCCTCATAATTTGTGAAAAAGGATGACAACATCATGATAAACACAAAATTAACAATCAAGTTTTGTTATTGTAGGAAACAAACATGCTTTGTAAACATCCTCGGACCCACCGTAGGGACTCTCAAATGGCAATTTGAACCTGGTTCCCTATTCAAATGGGAGAGACACTCAATTACTGTGTTACCTTGCTCCACAGAGAAGAGCGTGTTCAAAAGAGAGGGTAAATAAGACAGACATTAGTACCTTTGATCTTCCCTTCCCTAGCCTTCTTGTACAGGCCTTTCACATCCCTCTGTTCGCAGACCTCTAGTGACGTGTTGAGGAAGCACTCAAAGAACGGCAGACTATTGTCACTGTGCAGCAGTCTCGCGTTCTCTCGGTCCTTAACCAAACACCAGGTAAAAGTAAGTTCTTATATAGCGCAGTATCCAGTCCTTAGGACCCATCAGACCACTTTACACTTCACCCCCTGGCAGACCTGTTCCTTCCAACACCAACTCAACATCTCTGAGAACCATTCAGCCCTGCTGCAATTATTGATCCTTCACATACATCCACCACTGTCTACAAAGCCAGGTGTTCATTCAGACAGCTGACTGAACTGAGGCAACATGGAATGAACGAAATTACCCAAGCTTCACAAAGGCAGCAAGTGGATTCGAACCATGGTCCCCAACTAGCCCCACATCACAGTGTTATATGAGTCCTCCACTACTGTACACAGCAGTTTTTTTAATGTCAAAATGAAATAGCTGCTTCAAGAAATGCATAGAATAAAATATGATGTATTGAGAGCATATTAAAAATGATGGTGGTACTTTTGATAGTGTTGATGCCATGTCTATATTGAATGTGTATATGCACACACGTGCATGCATGCACGCTCCCATGCATGCATGCAAAGACACATTAATAAGTATGTAAAATAAAATAATTTTAACATAAACATGGTGTACATAGAAACTCAATGTCAAGCAAGCTACAAGATTATGTGTGTGTGCGTGCGTGCGTGCGTGCGTGCGTGCGTGTATAATTAATATACAATTATATAATTTTATTTTGTTTTTCTATGTATCTATAAATTATCTTAATTAATTAAAAATAATCATGATTGGTCGATCTTCTTCACTAAATGCAGTGCCCTCTGTTGGCAGCGAAAACTGGAACATATGAGCATACCTTCCTGAAGGGGCTGATGAAACTGGTGAGGCACACGATGCCACCGTCGGCAAACAGCTTAGCCACCTCGGAGATCCGCCGGATGTTCTCCTCGCGATCCTCGTGGGAGAAACTGAGATTCTTGTTGAGCCCGTGCCTGACGTTGTCCCCGTCGAGGCAGTAAGCAGGGATGCCATGTCCCACCAGGTACTCCTCCAACGCAAAGGCAATCGTCGTCTTTCCAGCTCCAGACAGTCCTGTAGAGTTAATACAAATGCTTTTAGCGCAAGTAAAAATACACTTTAAAAACAAATATGTTAGTAATAAATTAGTAAAAACACAGATAAGCAAAAAAATACGTTAATAAGTTAAAAATATATATAAAAATATATAAAAGAAAATGTAAATATAAAAAAAATGGGTTAAAAAATATATAATTAAATATCTATAAATGGGATCTAAAATCACCACTGTACACAATAAAGTGCTATTCATGTATGTATGTATTCAAATGATTTATTAGAACATCTACGTACACAGACCATAAATAATTACAAGTACAAGAGAGAAAGGGTTCACTGCATTGCATTGTTTATATTCTACAGCACAGACGTTGACTTTTTCTTTCACGAGAGCTTCATTTGCATTTCTCTAGAATGGTTAATTTGTCCACGTTAGGCTGGACATTTCCCTGGACAGTGCTTCTGGCATGAAGAATATGCAAAACTGCAGCAAATGAGTCTTGTTAAAAATAAAACTTGTATTTAATATACATGTACTGCACAAAATATATACTTTTTGCTTAGCAACAAAATAATTGCCTCCCCTTTTTATCTTAATATTACGATTGTTTTTACCGTTTTATTTGAATAAAAAACTATTTTAAAACTTTTATTGGCTTACGACTTGTTCAGTTATAAAATGTTAATCAATCACACTACATAACTGACAAGCAACTACATAAGTAAAGTCAACGAACATGAGACGGACAGACACTGGAAACAACCTTACTGTACTAGTGATTTATTACAGTCAACTGATATAATGAACATCAACAACACAAGATACAATATATTACATTGAGGATGATCTATGACAAAGATTCTAGCCACCGTCACGTCTCTCTGTGCAACAGCAGTTCATCAGGCCACCAGCGTGTGCCGGGAATGGATATATGGCGCAGCAATTCAGAAAGCCATGCAGTATTTGATCACCGTTTCTGCCCCATAAAACCAAGGCGAACCTAGCTAAGCATGAAACCGATCATCGGTGGGCATGTTACGCAGTCAAAGTGTCAATAAGCACCATGTGTCATGGCGATGCAGTGTACTGTGACAAACAGCGTCACACAGCAAGTGTTTGTGGGTCAAAAGGACACCAATGGAGTTGTTTGTGACATATGTTTGCAACAAGTTCACTTGGTCCAGTTTCTAGCTGCAAATACAAATTTTTTTCTTTCTGTTTATTGAATGATCCGAGATGTTTACAACTTAATTACTCATGTTCCTGGTTGGTATTTGGACAAAATAACAAAGCACAGAATCCACAAATTAAGGTGACTATTTTGTTATTTGTACTGTAAGTATTACAGTTATGTCCTCATTTGCATGTTAATTAATGTTTCCTATACCTAGCCATACCGACACACATATAGAAAATGTTATTAACAGGTACAAAACATGTGGACAATGTGTGTGTGCAAAAGCTGTGCATGCATGCACGTGCATGCGTGTGTACGTATATATGTACGTATGGATTAATAATTGCATGTACCTGCTTAGTTAATCACATCTTATGGATATCTGTATGAACATGCTGTCTGTATAAGCTTAGTCTGAACTAAAGATATTGAATGGAATTGCTTATCATGAAAACATGTGACATATCTTAGTTTTCCACAAAGGGACTGTCTGCCCTGTGACATTTTGTCTGTCACAAACAGCTGCAAGAGATGATGCATAGAAAGCCTCAGACAGTCCTAACAAGCACTAAACTTCCTGTTGAAAGACCACCATCCCAGTAATGTTGACATATGACGTCAAGCTTGCATCTCCATAATTCACCATCATGATCATTCAAAGCACTTACTTAAAATAGGTTTGCAATTTGCTGATTTTGCTGCATATTATATTTTATAGATTAATTGTAGCAAATAATTACAGTAAAAAAAACTACATGACATAATTTTTTTAATCTGGCAATTGCTACCAATTATTTGTATATAGATATAAGATTAAAATTAAATATAGTTATATACACATGCATATACATACATATATAAATATGTACATACGTACGTAGTACGTAGTACATACATACATACATACATACATACATACATACATACATACACATATACACACATACATACATGGAGTAATGTACATAAGTGTATGTATACATACACACATATATAAATGTAGACAAATTAGAGGACATGAAGTAACGTTAGTGAAGGAACAGTATAGATTAGATATCAGAAAGCACTCATTCTTACAGAGAACAATAAATGAATGGAACAAATTATCTACAGATTGTGTAAATGCTTGCAGCATGAACGCTTAAAGACAAAACTGACAAATATCTCAGAGGGGTGGGTTAAACACAGACGAACAATTGTTGGACTATCGATAAGCTAATGGCTTCCGTGTACACTTGTCATCTGGTTTTTTTGCTTTGGGTGGCAATCTTGATAAATCTTGTTAAAAATATGTACACACTGTGCTATTACTACATACATAGAAGACAAAAACCACAAAAAGTCATACTAATGCACGCACAGCCACCAAATTATTTGCCATTAGACCAGGGTTATACTGACTGCAACTACCAACCCGATCGATCGCCCACACAGCCGTGGCCAAGACGTGTTGTTTTCATGCATTTTTGCACCCATCATACTGTGGGCAAGCACTCGATGGACAGATCTACAATGAGCTAAATATAAAAATAAAGACCCCCCTCGCTAACAAGACACATAAATCTGCTGGTCAATCATCACTTGAGCCAATGTAATCCAGGTCTGGGCTGATACATGATGAAAGACAACTAGGGGAATAAAATTCACATAATGCGTGTCGCGTCCAATGCTGAAAGCGCCTGTAACTGTCAACGACGCCAGTGCACATATTCTGGAGTCTTATCTCTGTCACGCAGGAATAAGTCGAATGTATAAATCTTCATGGTTGGATGTTGGATGTGGATATCAGACAAATGACTTTGGTGTAGGAATACCAATGATGTGAGGCAGACGGCGTATCGCAGCATACACCCGGCGCATCAAATGCAGCACCATCACGGACATTAATTTGTAGGTTCACGGGTGTGAAAAGTGAGAACCGCTCCAAGGTAGTATGAGAATACGAGCATCAATCACCCTTCATTGTTTAGCATTACTGTCTAATAGTACTGACATAGTCTCATTAAGGAGGGTGCTCAAAACAGAGTTAATGAAGCATTTCAACCAACTACTAAAACTTTAGTGAGCTGTGCAAAATTTATATCCCACATAGAAGCCTTTTGAGAACATCAATTTATGAAGAATGCTTAGTGTAAATTAGTACCTCATTAAAATGTGTTCTTTTATAGCATTTCCTAATGTTGTAATGCTAATACTGATGTGTCTAATTGGGCAATAATCTGAAAAATTGGAAGTGCTAGTTTATCCACTGTTTCTCAGTTAACGCCAGTTACAAATGACTGAAACAGTAAACATAATTGTGTGATGTTGTTGTAGTAGGGCTAATTATAACGTTATGGTTAACTGTTATAATTGTTACATCATGATCAATCCATGAATGATTCAGGCCACACTGTAAAATAAAGTACCATCCATTATAAAATAGAAAAATTATTATTTATTTGTACACGCCATCATACATCTAGTGGAGCCTATATTTCAATCCAGACATTCCCTCAGTTTATATCATTTAAGGGTGGAATTTGAATTCATTCCTAGGCCTCCTCATGCACTAATCACCTGCTGAGCATGTGTATCTAAGCGATTAGACCACATTCATTCTTTGAATCCTGCCATGGACGTCCCATTACAAGAGGCACCAGGCAATATATCACTGCCTCTAATTAATGGATGACACTGACAACCAGTGATCCGGATTGGTAATTGAACATGCTGCCAAGGAACGTCCTAATATAATTGGCAATTACTTGACAGCATCACCCACGTGCAGTACACCACGCTCTTGGTGGCTACCCACGTTGTGTGTGTACCCTCCCTCGCATTAGGTGACCATCCATTTCCTTGCAGCTATGGTCACAATCAACTTCTTTTTCACTGTATCACAAGCAGGCCATCGTTAGAGTCTGCAGTCTTAAAATGGCAATATTATTTTATCAATGCCATATATTATATTTAAGTTTCAGGAAGTAACCTGACTCTGAAGTGATCGGTGCCCAGCTTTGGATGACCCAATCATACCAACATTAGCAAAATCTTAAGAACGTGGCCATATGATAATTGATAATGTCACATCTTAGATGTTCTAGATTTGAGATTATATGGCACTTTAAAAACGGCGGAAACCATAAACTGCATTTTGGACGTGGATGCTGATTTTTTTATCATGGTAACCTTTTAATAAAAATTGGAAATCTCTGCAGATGGAAAAAAGTGTACTCTATGTACAACTGAAACAAACGTATTTAGGGCATACCCAGGTAGACATGAGGCCCCTTCAGTTCAACTGAAAGCTACCAGAGTCCATGGTTTTGAAACTGTAAAAATTTTTACATACCAGTAAACCAGACTGTGCAGCCTCTGAAGCCACCCCTCTGGCCTAGGACTTGGCCTCTCTTGGCCCGAGAGACGTGCTGAGCCTGGTAGGTCACATTGGTAGCCCTCTGCACCGTCTGTCAAGGAGGCAAACCGGCAACAGTTAGTAATGCTAATAAAACACCATGTCCACCAGCATGTCTTTTTTATACAATTTCCCCCATAAAAATATTGCTCTGTAAGGCATGAAACAACTACGATCGAATATGGAATGTTTTCATTATCAGTATTCATGAGGAAGTTAGCTACACATTGAAAGCAATTTCAATGATGACATAGATCTTGTTAACTAAGTAAAACAGGCAATTATTGATATTGCACAATATTTATTATGCTAAAGATTTACATAATTGCATTCACATGAAGTATTTTCCAAGCTATTGCAAATCAGCCGTACCTACAAAGAGATAATATAATTCCACATTACTGTAGTTAAGATAATGTGCTGTTGATAAGGAAAATGCGGGCATATCAGCATTGAACAACAAATATATTTATTTTAGGGTAACATATTAAATCCATTTACAAAAAATAAATAGCTTCTACAAATTAGAGATCTTACCTATATATTTATGTTTAATTATCACACTTTTGCCATAAAATAAAAATATGTTGTAAGTATAAACAAATGTAAAACATTATACAATTGTAAATTAACAACATCTAGTATTAACCAGTAAAACTTATAACAAACCAAACCAATCATTTTAAATTCAACCTGTATTTTAAAATTAGGTTAAATGCAATGTGGGATTATTGTTAACTTGTAAGTAAATATACCACATGCACAAAGCATATTATGACAAAGTGTACACACTAACATTTGTCACAAGTCCCTCCTCCCCCTTCTCTCTCCCCCTCCCTCTCCCTCTCTCTCTCCCTCACCCTCCCCTCTCTATCTCTCTCTCTTTCACTCCCTCCCTTTCTCTCTCCCCCTCCCCTCTCTCCCTCTCTCTCTCCCCTCCCTCTCTCTCCCTCCCCTCTCCCTCCCTCCCACCCCCTCTCCCTCTGTCCCTCCATTCTCTCCCCTCCCCTCACCCCTATTCTACAAGCATTTTATTTTATGTCTAACATATTGTAAACACACAACAAACAAACAAAAATAAAAATTAACATGAGTATGAGTTTCAAATAACACAGCCTTTTAAAGAAAATAATTTATTTTTAGGATTTTTAACAACTAAGAAAAAAGCATCGTGGAGCATGAACTGTCAGGGAGCATGAAGTCTTAGGGAGCATGAAGTGTCAGGGAGCATAAAGTCATCATCAACAGGATGTGTCCTATAATATTTTACCACATGATATGGTCATAAAACAAACATAAGATCCAACCCAAGATTTATTTGATGAAAAATTAGCCAGTAATATGAACCATCCTTGCAAATAATTATACAGTGTTTGTCATATAACTTATAATATACATGACAATTCAAATGTGTCAATGTGTATAATGAGAATAATTTAATGTAAAACAAAATACAACATTACATTATTACATAAGTATTCATGTTATCAATAAGTCAATTAAATATCAATGAAATTAACCTCTGCTGACTACAGATAGCCTACACATTGTCGTTAACTATACCATCCATCCAGCATAGCACATGCACAAACAAAATGCTTCTAAAATCAGCCTTTGGGATGACCCAAAGCCTCCTGTCAGCGTTTCGTCATAAAAATCTCTCACAAAGCCATGGAAATCAATACTGCTTTGAAAGGAATCTGCTGCCTCCATGACTGCCCAAGCACCAGTTATCTTGCTGTTTACACAACTCCGGGCAACAAGCAGCAAGACAAACAGAATCAGCCAGCCTCAGGCAACAGCCTCTCCAACAGAGGAACACCGTCACTCGTCAATCAGCTGTAGGTCCTAGCTTTTTAAGAATCCACGACAAAGGGACAGCATGGCAGCTCACCAAGTAGCAGTGTCTGAAACCAGACAACTTATCAGGAATTGTGTCACTGTCGTTAATACAGGGATGAAATTCGCACAAAGTGGGTAATTCAGTGGGAAGATTTTTTCATCATATCTGATAGTTAGTCCATGGAGACAAGTTTTAATAAGATTTAACAAGATTGCCATCCAGAGCAATAAGTTCTAAATGGCAACTGGACAAGGAAGCCAACAAATGTTCCTCTACGTGTGGCCTGTCCTTGTGTTTAAGCACCCGATTCACTCTAGTGGCACATTTTAATTCAGTTTGAATAGACAATTCCGTCCTAGCCAATTTATTTGATTCAACTAAACAGCCGATTGTATTATCGGTGATTCTGCTAAGCGAAGTCCACTGGTACTTGGAATTTCTAATAGGGCACCTTTTCATTTCCTATTAGTACAACTGCGCAAAAATGTTACTGTCAGCAGCTACTCCAGACCTTCCGCATGAAAAAGACTGTGACCCATGAGTTTGATAGAAACACCACGCTGAGATGCTGTGTGTGTGTGTGTGTGTGTGCATGTGCGTGTGCGTGTGCGTGTGTGCAGTATAATCTGAAACAGGTGTGGCCAAAATAATAGGAAATCTGCAAGACACTGTTTAGTCAACAAACCTGGGTGTGCCGCACATACACATGAATGGGTCATTCATGCTGCTGTAAACTCAATTGAAATAATACAATGTACATTTATTAATAACTCATAACCTGTAGCACATAAACATGTCTCAAGTAAACAACAATTTCTATAGGGGCTACAGAAGACTGGCTGCAACTGTATAACAATTATGTGTACGCCGTCTGTGTACAATACAACATACACTAACCCGATTTGTCCAGCAAACAGGTTCACACAAGTTGATACATTACTGCCTTCATCTAGTGGTGTACTTAAACACTAAGCCATAACAGGCTAAATGAAAAGCTTGTCTGTATTAAATGTTTTCTGGTTGTATGCTGTTGATGAAATCAGTTATAAAACATACAACAGTGACATAATCAACATATACAAACAAAAGTTCGTGTTTCACCTGTTGGTTGGGGTTTAAAACAATGCCTGCAGTATCAGCAGGGAGTGACATTCAACGTGGCAACTAATAGCCTCATTGTCATCCACGGATAAACGTTGACCACTCATCGTCACGCTTGACTGACTTCAAATTGAAACAACACATAGCATAAAGTTTTATACACACAGATACACACATGTCACCAACTACACAGACACCACCACATACCATGTACTTCTCAATGAAATCCATCGTGTCTTCTCTCCGTAACAACTGTTATGTCAGTAGCGTAACCTCAGGCAGTAATGGGGCTGGGTAGGACTCTGATTGCCCTTCCTGTTTACAAAGCTTGCGCCACACTGATGAACCACACGGCAACTGAGGCTGAACTACGGTTTATGCTGAAGATCCGCCCACGACACGTTGCATGTCTATTAGACGACACGTGGCCACAGAGCCACGACCAAGGACGAGTCACAATGGTCGTGACAGCAAAGTTGCTCTCGATCAATGAACTGGGGGATGGCGCTGGACTGGACCTGAATGAAGCATGTCTACAGATGGACAAGCCACACTTAGTCCACTTCAGCTGCTGCACACACCCCTCATTATAGAGATGCAGTTTGGAAATTGTCATTTGGCTGACCTGTGCGGCCATGTGGAACGATAGTGGATTTGGAGAACAGGCTGAATCATAGTGAACCATTAATATGTTGTCGAACACAATGTAGTCATGCCTTGAGGTCAGCAGGAATAAGTGATGCACGAACTTCTAAATATAAAATTGGGAAACAATGAAGCATATGCACCACACTGGATAGCTGGTCGGTTTTTAATAATAATTATGTGTCACGCTTTGTCAGGTATTCTATTAGTCTATATGCTCAATGCCTCTGGAGCTATGTACTGACTGCACTGAAAGTTGAGTTGTCACTGCTGGACTAGTGGGCAGGTACTTGGTTGGAAGGCTGGATGGTGGGAAGATGGTTGGTTGACAGGTTGGGTGGAAGGCTGGATGGTGGGAAGATGGCTGGTTGACAGGCTAGATGGTGGGTCGATGTTTGGTTGACAGGACGGATAGTGGGAAAATGGTTGTTTGACAGGTTGGATGGTGGGAAGATGGTTGGCTGACAGACTAGATAGTGGGAAGATGACTGGATGATAGGATGGATGGTGGGAAGTTGGTTGGTTGACAGGCTGGGTCGTGGGAAGATGGTTGGTTGACAGGATGGATGGTGGGAAGATGGTTGGCTGACAGACTAGATAGTGGGAAGATGACTGGATGATAGGCTGGATGGTGGGAAGATGGTTAGGTGACAGGCTGGATGGTGGGAAGATGGTTGGTTGACACACTGGATAGTGGGAAGATGACTGGATGATAGGCTGGACGGTGGGAAGTTGGTTCGTTGACAGGCTGGGTCGTGGGAAGATGGTTGGTTGACAGGCTGGATGGTGGGAAGATGGTTGGTTGACAGACTAGATCGAGGGAAGATAGTTGGTTGACAGACTGGATGGTGGGAAGATGGTTGGTTGACAGACTGGATGGTGGGAAGTTGGTTGGTTGACAGACTGGATGGGTGGATGATAGTTGGTTGACAGATTGGATGGTGGGAAGATGGTTGGTCAACAGACTGTCAGTATCCATCATCTTTCTTTATTGATCTCTCCATCATTATTTGATGTCTCCATCATTATTGATGTCACACACAAACAGTGTGAAAGTGTCACTAAATATGCTACAAATAGTAACGTACATGTTCCTTGGATCAAATGACACATTAATTGAACGAGACGAGTCCAAGTGTGATGTGCGTAGGCTAGCAGAGGGCATAGTATTAAGACCTAGCTGTTTCAAACATATGGTTATTAAATCCTAAATGGTATTTGGTCACTGACCATAACAAACTATGTAATTAAATAAATACACACAACATACTCTGTAGGGTAACATCTATTAAACTTGCCAAGAACCTCAAGAAAAAAATTATGTACATAGAGTGGTGATATTTCACAGATGATGTTTCCAGCACTCAGCAAATGTCTAGTCTATATGTTGCGGTTACTACAATTGTATGGTGTTTCGAGGTCTCATTCAATTAGCCAGCCTTTTTCAGAACATTATCGCCAAGCCGACCTTTATATGCTGGCATTGAGGGTGGTCACTGCCAGGGTGGTCAGAGCCAGGTTTTTATACCAAAGATACCCATGCCCGGTCCAGGTTTTGAACTCAGAACTCTTTCATGTAAAGCAGATGTGCTAACGACTACGCTACTGTACTACTTGCATGATGATCTTATTGTATGCATTGACTGCAACATTTGGTGAAAGAAAATGTATAGATTGACCTTGATGGTCATATCTAGTGGAAAAAATGTAAATACTGGCATTGAGTTGATAGTTGCCAATGAGTCAATAGTTCCACAAGCCAAACCTGTTAGCGACTGGTAACCCATCCATAATGGTAATCCATCTACACGTGAACTGCTTTGATCAAACCATACTCAGGGTCATTATAAAATAATCGTTTAGAAACAGTCACAGAAAAACAAAGACCAATAAATTCAATTTTTTTATGAAACTACTCATAAGGCTTTATGAGTAATGGTGTCCTTGTGTCTCATTAAAACACAGTTAAGTCACTGATGTGATATATTACAGAAACATGTCTTCATCATGAGCGATTGCTGTGCCAGGCAGAAGACAAACTGTGTGGGCATTGACATGTGGGGCATTGACATGTGGGGAAAGATCACTATTTATTTTCCTATTGGCAACAATGTAAAAATGCTGTTTGAAAATTTTTATTTTGAATATTTAGAAAATAAATTATGTTAATATTTATTCACTATGAAATATGTAGTCTTTGCTGAAACAGTAATTTTTTTACTCTTTGCGTTCTTGTCGTTGTCATGGATACAGCATTGTTCTGACTCTTCAATTTAAACACTAGTTATCTATACTGATCAAAAACATGATATTCAAGGTACTGATGTATTAAGATGTCTGAACTTCCTAGATGATTTGAAGATGAGGACAAATCATATACCAGGGAAATGAATCAGCATGTCGACATGAGTAAGTGGTATTTATTGGGATGGAACTGTGGCCACCATTTTCTTGTGTCAAATTATAAATTAACAACAGTGACTGAGGTGAACAGGACTTCAATACTTTGCTGTTCGATGATTGAAAGAAAACAAGTTTTAAAGTCGAATCAAACCAACACAAGAACCAGATTTCATTGCAGTTTCGGAATTCAGTGTCTTACAACAGATCGTCTTGAACACAACATACACATAAGACCAAAATTTTAGTGGGATCACAGTAAAAGTGATCACCACCACAGTCTAAATTGCTCCATCACTGAAAATCCAATATTCTATTTTAACCAAACGAAGCTTCGTAATGTCTTTGTAAGAGAAGAAATAACAAAATAATTGAGCCCCACGTCAGTGGCGCTGTCATCAGCAAAATCTCTGTGTAGTTAATCACCATCATTATCGTCTACTTGATGTTGGTAAATCACAACTCTGGCAAGTGACACTGACAACTGGAAGTAAAAACAGAATCTGGCACCCAGAAACTTATAAAAAATACTTGAATAGCATTTATAGCTGTTTCACACTGTGGAATAGAAGACTATAATGAGTATCTTGCAGACTGGGCATGCATGTGTGCGTGTATGCATTGCTTCGTGGGTTTGTGTGTGCGTGCATGCATTGCTTTGTGTGTGTGCATGCATGCATGCGTGCGTGCGTGCGTGCGTGCGTGCGTGCGTGCGTGCGTGCGTGCGTGTGTTAATGAACTAAGAACATTTGATAAATATATTATACGTTTTTTGAAGAGATGTCATAACCCGAATAAATTTTTTATTTAAACTATCTATCTACTGTGTCGGTGTTATAGCTGTCATAAATCGTCATACATCAACGCAATTAAGCATTTAATCAACAGTGTCCAATAGTTGGACAGAGGACAGAAACATCAAATTTCTTGCTGTAAATTGTGCTAGTTGCAGAGATCAGTGTCTGTCTCGCAAGCTACATAAGATTGGTCAACCATAATTTATCTGATCTGTGATTGTTTGATGATCGAGACACCTCAAACAACTACTGCAGCGGCACTTCAGTCCAGAGTGTGGGTAATCTCAGTGTAAACTAAATGGCAAATGTTCCTTCTGTAATGATTCTAGGCAGATGGATAAGAGTCAATATTACATATTTTTAGCAAGCAAAAGTCATAGGTGTATATATCTAAAAATAGTCACAATAAACAAAGACATTGGCTAATCAACCCCTGTGGCAGACGGAACATATTTTGCACCCAGAAGTAAAGGGGTGGATTATTGACCAATGAGAGAGTACCAGGGAAGAGATCACTCCTGTAAGACATGACAACCATTTACTGTCCATGGTTCGTCTAATCACTGGTCAATTGGCTTGTCCTTCCAAGCAATCTCCACATTAACTCAGCTGGACAATCAATCAATGCACATGCAATGGAGACAAATAGGCTCTCCACAATACAGCAATTACATTGCCAGATCATCGCACTCTCTTGTTTAAAGGGAATGTAAAGGGATTTTCATTGGCCAACTGATACACTCTTTCAGAGATAGTTAGGGGGGTTGTATAATTAAAATGCAGAAATTCTTGGAATTTTTCGATCTCAAAATACATCTTAATTAACAACGTTGTTATATTTCATGTTTTAATATTTATTGGCATCGTACATTTCCACCAGAACTGCACGAAAAGGGAATTTAACAGATCAATACATCACCCAGCAAGAAAAAAAAATTAGCAAGATTTACAGAGTCCAAAAGTGTTTCATCTATACTGGGTGTATGCATCTTCTGAGATCTGTACCGGGTGTATGTAGCCCACCTTCTGAGATCTATACTGAGTGTACGTAGCCCACCTTCTAAGATCTATACCAGGTGTATGTAGCCCACCTTTTGAGATCTATACCAGGTGTATGTAGCCCACCTTCTGAGATCTATACCAGGTGTATGTAGCCCACCTTTTGAGATCTATACCAGGTGTATGTAGCCCACCTTCTGAGATATTAGTCAAGTCTGTTTTTAAACATATTCATGCTGCTAGCATTTACACAATTTATAGAAAATGAGTTATTTGTAGATAATTTATAAACATTGTTTCATGTTCAAAGGTGAATATTTAATGGTCTGTTGTTAACTGATGTATTTAGTAAACGATCTCTCTCTATATATAATAAAAAATAGCATATTTCATTTCGTTGCAAGTATTTATTTTGGAAATATTAATAGATGAAAGATCACTACGGTGACACTTTTTGCATGGGTGTTATTTTTAACCAACCATTATGTTATAAATACTAATAAATTAAGCGTCACAATGTCTCATAAAACAGTCAATGTCTCATAAAACAGTCATACTTTATTGCAGTGTACCACGGCTATCATAAATTACATTAAGAGGTTAACCATGTTCCGGGGCCTATCATAAATGATATACCGCAGGTAAATGTTTGGCATAAGTAATGAAATTTGAACTGCCTTTTACCGTGAAAGAAACCAGATAGGTCCACATTCTGAAGTTTAACTTGTCACCGACAGGTTGTCTTCATGTAAGCACCGCTGATTGTCACTAGTGGTCTTTGCCGTCCAAGGCACATGGGTTGGTACAAAGATGGACAAACCTTTGTGGCATCTGCTAAATGAACCTGTGACCACCTCAGACTGTCTATGTTAGGTCATTAGTTTCAGCATGAATAATTGAAATCAACATGACAATTAGACTGACCAATTACACTGTGCTCTGGAAACAGACTTGAAGGTATCATAAACTGTCAGATTTACTACAGGCCACACAGAAAATGACTATTCTATATTTTGTATTGTTGTCGTTGCCATCATCATCACTGTCAGTCATCCACAGACAGAATAGAAGCAGCAACTACCTCATATTCCCTCCACACTTTCTTGTTGTACAACAGTGAGTCTTCAGCTGGTTCATGGCCCACATCTTTGTCAGTTTGCTGGATTTTAACTATTTTTCTTACAAGTGATATTTTTATTTTTACTTTGAATTACCGTTTCACATTTTCATTAATAAATTTTCAATTTAATATCTGGACAACTGGAACGAGAAATGCATACACTGTAAACTTACTGTTGCGTAACACATAACAAATGTCATACCATGAATTCTGTGTATTTGAATTACTATGTTAGACGTGTAGCACTAATCCGGACAACCTCTGTAATGTTAGCCTACTAGTAACACATTATTAAACAACATATAAGCTATAAAAATATCATACATCACCCCTTAACAACATACATGCATGCAGTGAGAGGGCATTCTTGCCATCTATGATGTTTAAACCTGACCTGAGAAGATTGCAAAATGTTGATTTTTCTACAACCTACGTGAAACACCAACATGACTTCTAACCAGATTGCCACCTAAAACAACACGATCCAAATGGCATGTCAACAAGAGAATCATGGCCATTGCAGTTTTTCATTTATTAGCAGCCCCCCATTTCATATATTTGCATGTTTTTTTTTAAATACTGTATATATATATATATAGCGCTAGCATTTACGCAGACAGTAGCTGATAGCAGCTGATCTGTTCCATTCATTTATCATTTTCTGCAAAAACTGTACTTTATATACCCACAATACACTGTCCTACAGTTCTGTACTTCAGTCGCATACTTCTATTACTTTCTTTTAGTTTCAAGATAATATTACTTTAATTTACCACCTGTAAATGTCTTCATCAATCATTAAATGATCTAAACCTTCCCATCTTAATTTGCATGTATTTAGTTTTCTCAAACTGCATCCTTTCAGGTGTTTAATCAGTCTCTCTCAATCAAATTTAACTTATTAAAATAAACCACTTTAACAAACCATAAAACTCTAGTTTTCTAGATAGCGGAACAGTTAGGCCAGACTGTTTTATTTAATGTTTTATAGGCATATTTTTCCAGAAAGCAGTGTCGGGAAAGGGAATAAAAATTAAATAAAAATATTAAGGAAATCATAGTGTCACATGATATAAGGGTTTAGACTGCACTCATCTAGCGAAGAAGACACAGTGTCCCAAGAAAGCAAACTTGTTAAACACTTATTTGGGTGGTCATCCTACTAAAACAAGAACTATCTTCAAAAATACAGCATTGAAAATGTACAAATCCGTACAACTTAAATTCAAGATTCTTTCCTTCCTTTTTTCTAGGCTACCTGTTGTCTCTGATATCTAGCATGACATTTCTAGGGAGGCATTAAAAACGAGGGAAAGAGGTTGTTTTTCAAAGGATGAAAAAGTGGTTTTGAGATCCAGATGGGGGTGTTTTTGAAGAAAGTCTGGCCTTAACGTTCATTCGAAATCATTAAAATAAAAAACTCCATCAAACTCTACAGTTTGTCTAGATAACGTAACAGTTAATGTTAGTAAAATGAAAACTTTTCCCACCTGTCTCATTCCATATGGATCAGGATCAACAGGCATTATCCTGGGATTATAATGATCAAATCTTCAACAAAAAGTCTGGTGCAGTTTCTTGCCTATAACCTGTGAAGACGTCTCTCTCTCTGTCTCCTCCTACTTCACTTCTGTACTCCGTCTCCCTTGGTGAACACACGATCCAACTCAGGCCACGACACGTGTGTATGTGTGTGTGTGTGAGCAGTTAAATAACATTCCCCGTATTGGAAAGTCGCCAAACAGACTTAGGTGAAATCAGTAGGCGGAGAAGCACCAGCTGATGTCAACTTTGCGGCCAATAAGAGTAATGCATGACAGTGACGCAAATTGTGATAGATGACAATGAAGTATCAATGTGGCCACTTTAAAACACTGGTCACATGAATGCGAGCAGAGGATCACCGATTGCTGGAGGAACAGTCAGTGTGTCATTGTGGGTGGTTTAGAGACGTCACTAGTCACAATCCCCCGCAGCCTTGCCATGTACATGGTGACTGCACTCACCCATACAGGAATAGATACGCAGTGCCCACAGATTTTGTGATGCCCATGAATAGGTTATAATAATAGGATTTCTTATAATGTGCTGGACTGAAGTTGCTTAAATGTTTCCATTATATTGAGTTGTGTTATTAGCTGAGTTGTAGTACAAAAACGTACATGCGCTGTAAGTTGTAGCCTCCCACATGAAATGTCCAACGAAACAAAACCATCATCATTTTTATATACCTGTACTTTAGAACACATAACAGCACTTAAACCTGAATATGCTGTCCATGACTGTCACATCCTTGCCTAGTGCACATGCGTTTTACGCATTACAATGATCAATGTAATATATAACCCATCCCAGTGATGTGATAGTGTTCAATAATCAACGAGATAATTAAAATGAGATAATTATATTAAATTTGATCTCTCTGACATGGCGCAATAATGCGGCAACAGAGCTGGGTGGCAGTTATGATGATGATGATGACGAGTCGACGACAATTATGATGTTAATCTATCGCTGCTGCAAAGAAGGGACTGCTGGCATTTGCCAGGATTATTGTTTCTTGAAATAGAACAACATAGCATAATAACAAAAAAATCAAACAAACTGTTACATGCCCTATGTCACAGAGTCATGTAGCGGAAAATTATAATCTGTAATCACAAATGTCAATTGTGTTGAAAGCTTTGTAGGAATGTGGAATGGTGGCTAGTGACAAGTCACGCATTTCCAGATAATCCTGTACAATTAGCCAAATATCGAGTCAGTCACACTGGCTCACAATTACACCACAGACAATCATGCAGAAGTGGCTAAATCACACCAACGCTCACAAAGACGAGTGGCTGCAAGTCTTAATTAGGCATGAAGAAATATCTTTGTCGACGTTACTAATTACTTGGTGTGAATGGGTTATAACATTTAAAGGTGTCTCCTCAATTAGATTTTTTTGCTTGTCTCATTTAAGAAAAAATACAACCAATTATGTGTATATGTATGTACGTACGTACGTACGTACGTACGTACATATGTATGTAATTATGCATACATGCATACCCACAGAGGGAGGCACCCAAAAACAAACCCCCATACATAACAGACATAAAAACAAACAACCACATACCCTAAAATCACACGTCAGTGATGTAGACAAGTAATGCAGCATCCGCAGAGACAATACCAGTGATGGACTTCACCTTACAGCCTACGTACGTGCGTGCATGCGTGCAAACATCACATACTAGATTCTGATAAATTCAGAGAGCATATCAGTTACGCTCACAAATAAGACTAACAAAGAAAACATGTTATAGTTCACCAGTTTCAAATGTTATTTAAAACTATTCCTCAACAGACGTCAGACTGGAGCTGGGTGGACATCTCCTGAAAAAGTGACAAGCATCTTACTTCAGATCAATGGTCTTTTTCCAGTTGTATTGTAGATGAACCACCCGTAGAGCAGATTGGTGTATGGCGATATCACAAGGCCACTGGCCTCACAAAAAGGCACAGCGCAAGGCTAGCGAAAGAGATGCAGGCAGAAAAAGAATTGGACGGAAAACATAAAACCTGAAAAAAATAAACCATTTCTCTGTGATTTCAGCATATGCATTGACAAACTGCATAGGATCTAACGGGCTATAGAAGTTAATACAAGTGTACTGGCCAGAGACCATCTCCAACACCAGATTTCACCAAACAACAAGACAAGAGAATCTTGCTTCATCTAGAACAGGTGAAGATGGAAATGGCTCGGATGTCTTCAGAATTACCAATGAGCTGCCAGCGAAACCACTGAAGAACTGAAGGCTGCTGGGAGAGATCTTGTGCAAGCCTTATGTGCCATACCCAGGGATGAATAGCATAAGTAAGTAATACATCTATACACAAAAATTAAACAATATTGGACTTTCAATAATAACTTCCTTGCCTACATGCTATTAGAGGCATGTCACTTTGGTTCTTGTATGGCAAGCTTGTTAATCATGTTTAGTTGCATTAAATAATGCACTCTTACAATCAAACAGGGTATTTTAAACACACAATCACCCACCATTAAGAGGCATGTCGCTTCATTATATTGTTTAACTTTTGTATTAAATATTAGTACACATAATATATTAAATGTTAGTTTTGGAATGTAAATATGTAACTGCAAAATTTGCAGATAAAAATGCTTAACATACAGGTTGTCATTAGTAGTCACAGTGCTAAATGTAAAATAAAATCAAGAATAATTTAAGCAAGTGAAAGAGCATGTATGAAATGGAGTGAAATGTCAATGTTGTTGTCAGTATACAACAAAACCCATTGAAATGAATAATCTGACATTTTGTATCTGATGCTAATGAATACAACCAACAACAAGTACTAATTAGCTACTTTACTTGGTGCTTTGATTGCAATAGACAAAAGCCAAGACATATGAGATAATTGGCAATCATGGCTTTCAAATGTACAGAGGGGTCATTATGAAGTACCACGGTACACTGTATACAATATATTTCATGTACAGGCTGTACACGCAAATATCCCAAACCCTTACGTAGGACAATCCGGACGAGGGCCTGATGTCCCACTGAATTTTACTTGGCTGGCAAATACATTATATGCTAAATATAAATAAATATCATAATATTTGAACATTTGTCATTATTCATTGACATTGCAAATGTTGTATCACATACCGCAGAGATGACAATTTTGCCAACTAAATATACAATTTGGTAACAAATGATAAGCCTAAAATATAATGTTTGTCAAATAAGCCATACTAGAAAGCATATTAACAAGGACATTGGGAAACAGTGATGCAAACAGTAATTAACTGACCAAATTAACTGACCACACCTTCCAGTAAGTTAACTCAACGGCACGAAAATTAATTTGCCATGCCATCTACATTTATTACATGCTCCTTGCACAATGCTATATTACAAAGTTTTAACGTACATTATCTATGTGTGTGTGCGAAACCAAGCTATTTGGCTGTCCATGTCCTAGACTGTGTTCTCGAGTACTGGACATGACTGAGAAAATTCTAAAAATATCAACTGTAAATGTACAAATGTGTCATTTGTGGACGTATCTGTTCTTCAAACGAAATACTAAAAATTATCTTAAATAAAACAGCCCAATAAACTCAACACTTCCAGGAACTTGAAAGCATATTTGCACAAGCAAACAAAAACAGGGTTTAGCAATTTAACAAGACTGCATAGTGAAGACCATACATGTGTATATGTATATGTATATGTATATGTATATGTATATGTATATATATATATATATATATATATATATATATATATAGCACATGTAGTAGCAAAATTAAGCATAGATACTAATCTTTGTATAGCTTTGTATATATTTGTACACAGTAGGTCAGGAGCAGACAGACAGACATAGTGTACATGCATGCACACATACATGTATATACATGTATAATTTATATACATGTACAGACACCTACCTCTACCTATGCACAGCACTTGGCCTACAGAAATGTTAGAGTGGGATACTGGTAATTGCAATGCTGGATAACACTGGATTAGTGTTGTTAGCAACTAACCTGGCCCTTTATGGGAGCCTTTCAATATTATGTGTCCTTCACGAACGATTACATTTTGTGGTCAAAGACAACGGGGAGACAAGTTGGCAAGATCTCCTACTGTCTTACTCTGATTCAACAATATATGCAGCAATCCACAATAATACAAATACACATATATATTTTGTAGACTTTCGTGAATTTTATTAAAAATGACAGTTTATCGGAATCAATACATCCCAACTTTTGTCAGTTTGCTTTAGTATTTCCCAAACATACTCAGTCCAACTTCAAATGCCTTTAAAGTTTAGCATTGCAGTTGACCTAGTCAATAAACGTGCCTATGTGGGAAAGACAGGAGGAAAATCCTGGTTGCCTAAATGAAATGTCTGCTCCTGTGTAGTTCCCTATGTGGTTGGGATAACACAAGGTTCCTGTCTCCTGTCTGCTGCAGACACACTATGGGGAGCTTCCTGGGTCTGAGGGCATCTCGGGTTACATGGAACACATGGTCAATTGGTACACTGTGAATGTTAAACCTTTAAAAAGTTGGAACAGACTACTACTGCACTGGTACTACTGTCGATGTGTACAGTAGTATGGTTTGCATAACCCCATTTTTAATTGACTTTAATGGGATTATGTACCATGAACCTTTTTATTTCTTACAAACTGTTTTGTCAAATGTTTTTTCATTACTTTTATAAATTCTGGTCCCATGGTTTTCTCTTACATGCAAAGGTAATATAAGTGAGTTGCAGACTCATTCCTTAATATTACAACTATAAGGAGTGTTCCATAGACATTTGCACATAATGGTTCATTACAGAATAAGCATTTACACTGACCTAGATAAATTTATTAACATAAGTAGTTCACAATATTATAGCAATATCCAGATGTATACTACGTAGTTGGAGATGTGAAGGTAGGCTTATTTGATGGTGATTTTAGGAGAATTTTGACTGACAGGAGTAATCGTAGATGGGGTCCAAGGTACTCATTATTTGCACAACGTTCATGAGATACTATGTTACATTACTAACAACACCGTTCTATCAACATTTCCAATCTTGCTTTTTGAAAGGTCAAAACAACAAAGTCCTACCTTTCTAGGCTGAACTTCAGGAGAAACCAGGGTGTGACATTTATAGATTCACACGTTGTGTGCACATATATCAGTGATATCTTATAAGGAATCAGTCTATTGCTGCTGATATGGGGAAGCGATTTTTAGCCCCTGTGACTTCCATTCTCCCCTACTCAGGTAGCCATATAGGCAAGAGACTCATAAATTGTAATGAAAGTTGAGGATCCATGCCACCGAAAACTAACTCGTATAGGATATATGCAATAAACACACACAATAAACATGTATTTCGCATGCATGTATACAGAGTCGTTATTATATGTATAATATCACTAAAGTCACTTGACAATAATCATGTATATTATGATGTTTTGGGATGAAAACTGTAACATCACGTGACGTTGTGTGCACATTAATTTCGGACAATATCCACTATTAGTCGATAAACTTACTCATAATCAATTATTTGGAGAACATTTATTTTGCTTTTTATATATGCTCCTATTAGGGCGTTGACTGTGCCTAGTACTAGACTACTAGTAGTCATATTACAAGGCTGACATCTTGTTCTTCTACTTCTACCAGATATGAGTCAACGCTCTCTTCCAGGTTTAAAGACTCGGTGTGCGTGCACATGTGCTGTAAAGTTAGAAGTAATCAAATATTGTATTGTGGTGTGTTGAAAGTTTATCGATGCAGTACTGTGCCAGGAGACACTACACTATATGTTTATTGTTCTTTATTACATGCAACTAATGATACCCAGGTAGGTATACTATTTTGCAATTTAAAGGTAAAAAAAAGTTTGGAATTATGCAGGGGAGAATATCTACACGACTCAGTCTCAGAAAACTTCTTCCGAGTACGAGAAAGAATAAACTGAATACCATCATGATCATAATGACCCAAGTTTCAAGTCACACACTTAGTCCCAAACAAACATGACTAAATAGCATGCGCACCCAACCCTGACCGTTTGACTCCATAGTCTATAGACTAGGACTCGGAGTGTTGGCCAGTATTACTACAAGACAAGACAAGACAAGTCTGACGACAGAGAGAACGCAACTTGCAAGTGTAACACTAGTTACTACTCGGGTATAGGTTAGAGTCTAGCTAGGGTCCAGAGACCGAGTGACAGTCCCATTGGCTTTAGCATTGGCATTGCCATTGGCATTCATATCCTGACTTATGTTTATGGACGCTGCCAGTTAATTGAATTAACTACATTGGCTATAATAACAGACACATAACTTCAACTTTTTTTCAGTAAGAGAAATATATACTCACAATGCGCTGCTTCTTTAATTCACGTTCAATTATCTCGGATTTATCAGCTTCATACATTTCTTAAGAGTAGTTTGCTCAGTCACGGGAAGCTAGTCAGACACCCCAACGTCACAAAAACGGCTTTCCTGGTGAACCCGTCTGACCCCGAATTGCCCCAAAATAGCATGGAGTTTTTAAATAACAAATAAATATGTATAATTAATCAATATAGTGTAGCTTGATATACTAAGATATTTTTCGTGCACACACAGTTAAGAGATATATCTTTCGTCACAACATAATTACAATGATGGTCAGCGATATAAATTCAAGCAATTACGAACCGAAATCGTATTTGCTGCGTTATGTAAAGATGTCAGCTTCCACGAAAGTGTCTCTTTTGTGGTTACACCTCTCGATTGTTCTACTGTTGCTACATCTAGCCATTCTTATTGATTCCCATGCAACGCAGGACTTTAGACATATTCTTTCGGTGAAGACAACGTACAACAATTCCTTTAGCAACAATGAAATCAGAATTAGAGATACTTCGTATTCTATCATCAATAAATTATGCAAACCTGTTCAGTTCAATGGAATTTATCGTCACGGAATACGCAATCCTAGCAAAAAAGACATAGATAAAATCCATGCATTTTATAACCGAGTTGTCAACGCAGTAAATAACACTGGTATCCACATTACGCTGCCGTTACCCTTTCAAACAGAATCAGCAAAGCTGTTATCAATGCCTGGCAAAATTGAGTTGCAAAGCATTCAGAGACGTGTTGTAAAACGGTTTGACAGTTTACTTGCTCGTGCAGCACCTGACGAGTTGGAATTTTTTTCCAGTAGTCTAAGCAGAGCTATAGGAAGTAGGGATGCCTTCAGTAGCACCTTCCACCAATTCAAACACCGTGCACCAATAAGCCAGACAGTCAGAGATGATTTAATACGATATTATCACACTTGTCAAAAATATATGTTGCCACATAGAAAGTCTGGTAAAGAAGCAAAATATCAGTTTGAACAGTTTTGGAGCAAGTCTAAATCAGAAAAGGTAGCCAGTAGCATCCGCAAAGGACTAGGAATAGAGAAGATGGAAGTCACTGCTGGTAAGCATATACCTAGGGCTAGGCTCACTAATTATTTGCCAATGGCCAAAAATATATATTTTGGCTAACAAAAATATATGATATTTCATCAATTTGGCTGGGAAAAAGAAAAGTAAATTGGCCAAGAAAAAATAAGACCACATCAGCCAAATGCCTAAATGATAAAATATGTTAAAGGACGTAAGCCCAGCATATCAAATAGTATTAATATATAACAAGACATTTTAACATTTTATTTTGACATTTTGTCTATATATATATATATATATATATATATATATATATATATATATATATATATATGTGGGTCCTGAACATTTCAACCCTGGACAATTTCCTGTGTAGCATTGTTAATTGGCACAGTATTGGGACAGTTTTAGTAGCCAGCATTGGTAAAACACTGTCCAGGCTAAAGTATGGACCAACGTTGGTTGCCACTCATTAGAACTGGTAATTTTTGTAGACCTGTAGTTTGACCCCACACAACACCGACTGAGGGTAACATCGGTCTGGGCAATTTTCTTCACCCCACTTCGTCTGGGTCTTTCGGAACTGACAATAAAAGCTGTTAGTCCTTTCTACCTGTCAGAGTCTATGCCAGGGGAAATAAAAGATCCCACACGGGGCAAAGGTGTAACCTGTTGTAGTGTCACAGAATTGTGGTCTGTTTCTCTAACCCACTGATTCCAGTACTGCAATAGCTGACTCCCTACAGGGTCAACAGCAGTATGTGCATAGTGTGATACATAATCAACAATATTTGATTAAGAAATTTTGGACTTAAAAGCTGAGATATACATTGTTTATTAAACAAAATATTTACCCAAATGAAACCGTGTGAGATATCAGGTTGACAATTTAGATTCATCCATAAATAGCTGTCGTGTGCATTGTTGAATGATGACCTTTTTTGATCCACTTATGAGGGTTGTATGGCAGGGGTGGGTCTCAGCCAGTCAGCCACCCATCTCCTACCTGTTGTGGGGACCAACCTCCCATCTCACACCTGTTGTGGGGACCAACCTCCCATCTCACACCTGTTGTGGGGACCAACCTCCCATCTCACACTTGTTGTGGGGACCAACCTCCCATCTCACACCTGTTGTGGGGACCAACCTCCCATCTCACACCTGTTGTGGGGACCAACCTCCCAACTCACACCTGTTGTGGGGACCAACCTCCCATCTCACACCTGTTGTGGGGACCAACCTCCCATCTCACACCTGTTGTGGGGACCAACCTCCCATCTCACACCTGTTTTGGGGGCCAACCTCCCATCTCACACCTGTTGTGGGGACCAACCTCCCATCTCACACCTGTTGTGGGGACCAACCTCCCATCTCACACCTGTTTTGGTGGCCAGCCTCCCATCTCACACCTGTTGTGGGGACCAACCTCCCATCTCACACCTGTTGTGGGGACCAACCTCCCATCTCCTACCTGTTGTGGGGACCAACCTCCCATCTCACACCTGTTGTGGGGACCAACCTCCCATCTCACACCTGTTGTGGGGGCCAACCTCCCATCTCACACCTGTTGTGGGGACCAACCTCCCATCTCACACCTGTTGTGGGGACCAACCTCCCATCTCACATCTGTTGTGGGGACCAACCTCCCATCTCACACCTGTTGTGGGGACCAACCTCCCATCTCACACCTGTTTTGGTGGCCAGCCTCCCATTTCCCAACTGTTTGGTGGGCAAAAATCTAAAAAAAAATTGAGAGTCCACCTCCCACCAATCCCACTTTCCCCTATTTTTTAGGCCAATCTACCATAAATTTTTTATCTCCTACCTCCCACTTTCTGCCACATCCCCTTACTTATATTTCCTGCTTTCATACTGCTCATTCATTCAGTTATCTGGCCATCTACAGCAGCCAACATTGTTCAAGTAAAATTATTAATGCTGTTTGTCAGAAAAGAGTTGTGGTTTTACCAGAAAAAAACAAATCTATTTTGCTCGGATGGTCAGTAAAAACTGGCAAACTGGCAGAAACTCTACAAACATGAAACAATGCTGGCAAAACTGACAAAATCCACAAGGATAATGGTAATAGTAGTCACTCATTTAAAAAAAAAACATATTTTTCAGTGTCAATTTATTTTGACAACAGATTCAGTTAAGCAGGGTTGGGTTTATACCAGCAGAAACCTGTTTTGCCAGGACAGTCTATAAAAACTGGTAAAACATGTTTTTGCTGTTTATGCTATTCTGGATGAAAAAAACCTGTGTTTTCCAGGACGATTTTTATTACAGTAAACCAGTTTTACTAAATGATGGTAAAAACCTGCCAACCCTGGCCTGAAATTACCTGACATGGCAATGACACCAGTAATAGTACAGAGAAATTAAGTTAAACCGTTCAAGGCCAAATAGTCTAGACAATAGACATTCCTTTTGCTAAATGCTGGTGTACTTCTAATATAAATGTATACGGAATCAAATGCGGGACTGGCTATGAATATACATTGAATATATACTTAATTTCTACAACTTGGTACACATGCTTGTCCTCAGGGGGTTCAAACAAACCCCCTATTTGAAATAATTCTTTTTATCTGGAAATTTGTTTAGAAATGATCCAAGATATCCCTAGTTGATTGTTTATTCCCGAACCCCTTTCAAAACCCTAAATCAGATTTTATTTGAATATAAATGTTAGGTTTTTGTTGATCATCTCATGTGTTTTGTATCAAAATAAATTGTCTGAAAACATTAAATTGTTATTACTGTATTTGGGTTTATATTTTGTTGTATTTCAGAAGACTTGCATGCTATATATGCATACGGTGCAACAGTGGAAGCAACATTTGGACAGTCACAATGGCTGAAGCTATTTGATCATGTTGATCTGAAAATATTGGAGTATGCAAATGATCTAAAGGTAAGCATTTGTCATGATCCACCAGAATAAAAAAATTGGCCATGGAAAAAGTGTCAAGCCATCTGTTCTTATCAACATACACCAAAATGTGTTTCTCTAGACAATAAGGTAACTGTTTAACACTAGTTGGTGACACTTTTTAGTTGTTCCACACTAGTAACATTACAATAGTTATGAATCCTGCTGATTAAAAAGGGGGTGTACAGCACTGTACGCTAATTAGGGCATGTATGCTGAACATAAAATACACTCCATGAATGATTTGATGCACAAATCCAATACTTTAAATGATGTGGCATATAAGTTTTGTATAAATTATCTGCCTCTATTGGGAAAGGTTATTAGTTCAGAACCCATTCACCACCATTTAGAATCAGGGCAAATTCTCTTGGTTATAACATTGAGAACCAGAATTAAAATCTTGTTCCGTTGTTCTTAATCTGGGCAATTTCACCACAGTGGTGGGAGTATGTAAACAAGTAGTTTTCACACAGTAATTGCAGCTTGGCTGAATGCTTCCCAGAGAAGTTGAGTATGTGTTAGAATGAACACGTCTGCCAGGGGTGAAATGTATAACACTCTGAGTGGTCCAAATAAAAAGGACTGGATGCCACATTATATAAGAACACATTTATAAATAACCTTTTGTCCTCAATGAATTACGAATATGTCCAGATTTTGTTTGTTACTGAGCCAGTGGTATACGGTGTAGGGCCTCTACAATTTGGACACTTTGGACTATATATATATATATATATATATATATATAGTATGCAAATGATCTAAAGATGAGCATTGTCATGATCCACCAGAAGATGTTCCAAATAATACGATTATTATTTGAATGTACAGGAAGTGCAGATACTGTATTCAACTGCCCACTTTCCTTTCAACTGTGTATAAAACCAGTAACCTGTTGCTAGTCTTGTGTTGAAAGGAGACTGTATTTTCTTGTAATAAACACATAAATTAGTCATCTCTGCTTCAGTTGTCAGTCTTCTTTTGCACGTTTTCTGGGCCAGTTAGTCTCATTTGTAAACTGACTACATTATTTCAACAGTGGTCTTACAGACCTGTGTCCAGTGTCGTCAGTTTATTTTTTTCCTATACGCCTGCCTGTTTCATCACTGGAGTTGTTGCTGAGATAATATACATGTATGATCATTTTGGACCCCTCTAATAATGATTTGCAATTGCAAAAAATAGACACCTGTCATGCATAAAAATAATTAAACGTCTCTGTGCAGACAAAAAAGATTCAGTTTAGTGTTTTCCATTTATTCTGTTGCTTAAGTTTTGTTCCTGTGCATATGCTGCAATGGTTGTGTGTCATTTTTAGAAATATTGGAAGAAAGCATATGGACATAAACTGAATTACGAGCAGAGTTGTCCGCTACTCAGCGAGATATTCCATCGTATGGATGATGTGGTCAATGGAAATGCGTAAGTGTTCATTGAACATTTCTCTCTCAGTGTGTTGTTTGAAGATTTAGAAGTTCTTTGTTTGGATAAAATTGTATTACAACAGATTCTGAAAACATTCTAACATCTACTCTAGACTGCCGAGATGTGTTTTAGTGAACCAGAATTTTTAATATGATTTCTGCATTATCTGTTTTATTACTTTTATTTGAAAGATTTCCACAAATATCAAGTAAACTTTTCATGCTGAATGGCAAGGTCAATAATCATAAACATATTCGTAAGATAATGGTGAAATTATATTAACAACTGTGGTTCACTAAAATATATTTGGGCGGTCTAGATGTAGGAATAGATAGATTTTTATACAGTAGAACATGATTTTGTCATCAGACTTTGTATTTTTATATTATGGATGCCTTACTTTGACTTTTAAGCCTTTTAATTCCCTAGCAAAGCAAAGGTTATTAAAGGCTCCTTTCACCTGACACGGTTTTGGACTCACATTTCCAGTATTTCCATCTACATCCTGCTTTTGTCATCTCTGTTTCTCTTTGTCTTTCGTGTTTCTTTACCTTCCCCTCTTGCCCTGGGAATTCCATGTCTTGTGTTGTGTTCTTTTCAAGATAGTCTACCCAGTCCATCACTACTTCCTCCTTCTATTTGCTGTTCAATATTTCATATATTGTGTATGAAAGATGCCTGTGATGAACAGGATAAGATTGTTAACAGACACTGGCACAGGATGGCTGTCATAGAGATCTGTTAAAGTAGTTAAGTTGCCAAATGTATGAATTCCAATATTCTGTCGCATTGACTGCTGAGTGCCATTTCTCGTTTTACAGGTCCAAGAAAGGCATATTCCGATTTGGCCATTACGGCACCGTGGTACGATTACTTAGTCTCCTGGGACTCTTCAAGGACGACGAACCGCTCAAAGCAAACAACTTCGAACGGCACACAAACCGAAAGTTCCGAAACAGCCGCATTGGGCCATTCTCTACTAATCTCGCATTTGTTCTGTACGAATGCCCACGAGGTGTCAGTCCTGCTGTAGATTCCAAGGAAGCCATTCAGTTGCCTCCCACATTGGAACGTTACATGGTGCAGCTGTTGTTTAAAGAACTGCCAGAGCGTTTTCCGTTTTGCTTATACGATCTGTGTCCATATGACCAAGTGCGGAACCACTATAAAAGACACATTGATCACTGTAGCTTGGAGCGCATATGTTCTCAGCATGACGAACTATAGCATTGCTTACCAACCAGATCAAATAGGCTTATATTTGTAAAGTTGTCAAACATATTTTAATCTGTTTCTCAGTTTTGTCTCCTATGAATCAGTGATTTGTTGGCTGATTCTTATAATTCATCACCCAACCTTAAATACTTAACTAAGGTATTTAACCTGGTCCTTATTATAAATCAACTTGTCACAAAGCACTTTTATTTGGAGATACAGGGTACCATATGGTATGTTAAAAGTGTTATATAAGAACCAGCATCATTATTATGCATTTGTTATTTTTTACATAAACATAATTTGATGATATTTTTGTAATATATACTCATCATTTTGAGGCATCAGAAATGCTACTACAGGTTTGATTACCAATAAAGGAATAATAAAGGAATTATGTTAAAATTCTCCTGTTTTTTCTTCTTCCTTTACACTGTGTATTTAGCCATATTGTGATGCATGTCGTGGGGTACAACAGCATGAATGCCATATAGTTCAGATTAAAACCAAGGTAGTTTAAAAACGGTTAAAAGTATATACACAGTCATGGGGTCATAGATGCTCGCGGCTGAAGGTTTTGGAATCTACAGCCGAGTTTTTCCAAGAAAGTTTGATGTGAAGTTATTAAAAGATTTGTCATTTATACAATCTGCACTGCTGAAGATAACAGCAACTAACTGAAACAATTAATTGGCAGAATGAAACCGATTCAGTTTGTTAATGCTTTTTATTCTCGTTGAATGAACCACATTTTAAGGTACCAAGTTGCTATGACTAAACAATGCGCTGATGCTCCTCTGGTTGTGTAGTGTGTAGGTGGTTTATCTCTTCTAACTGTGACTGCGATTCTCCTACATTGCTGCTGCTGGGCTGAAAGAGAGAACACACGTTTCACGCTTCATAATGCTGTTCTGTACACCCCCAAAGCTACTACATTTGTTTTGAGAAAGACCCCTCCCAACCTATTATTGTTTTGAGAAAGACCCCTCCCGACCTATTATTGTTTTGAGAAAGACCCCTTCCAGACCTATTATTGTTTTGAGAAAGACCCCTCCCGACCTACTATTGTTTTGAGAAAGACCCCTCCCCTCCCTATTATTGTTTTGAGAAAGACCCCTCCCTATTATTGTTTTGAGAAAGACCCCTTCCCGATCTATTATTCATACACCTATTTTTACATTACTTGCAATTCGTAATTCACATGTAGAATATAGGTCTGCATAACTAATAATAAATCAAAGATCTATGCATGGCAGAGTCCCATTCCTTTTTCCGTTTTAATTCAGTTGAAATATCCACGAAAACTTGCATAGCAATCAATGTTAGTCTGATATATCGACAGCTAGACAGACAAAAATAACTTTTTTAATAATGATGGTAACGATCACCAAGACCCCCATCTCCGTAATGCTTACCCGGTAAACAGAGATGGGGGGTCTTACTTACCCGGACACCCCCAGAGTGTGACATGTTATGGATTGCCCCTAGCCAGAGTACGAGGGGTAAATTTCAGAGAGTATAAAAATCATATTTACAGATGTTATTATTGACAAAGTATAAAAATTGTGACACGGAGAAGAACATACAAACAGTGAATATGACTTCACCAATTGCCAAACAGGCAGGTTATTGGAAGAATTGGGGTGAAATACATTTTATGCGTTCAAATACTTTGCATTTCAAATATCTAAATTTTAAAATACAAGTACAAATACACTTGATTCTAAAATGTTCATGTGGATCAAATGCACCAAATACTAGATGTATTATGTATATTATGTATACACCAAAAATGAAATACAAGTACAGACTTCCAGAAGAGTCGAATACGATTACGCAAAATTATAATGTTTATACAAATAGGCATTTGACCTCAATCCAGTCACTGGTTACTTAGCAAACTAGTTGAAGACATCTGTCAAAAGTGGCAGTTTTAACTTTAAAAAAATGAATAGTACGATATAAAAATGACAGCTGTGGATACATATTTGTGTTTACCTTAACTGTGTTTGTTACCTGCTGTGAACCGGCTGCTTCACTTTCTGTCAAACAGAATATATGTTAGTTTAATTATAAAATTATACTTAAAACCCTGAAGATAAGGTTATAGTTGAACCCTGAACTTGAATGGACATCACTGTAATGCTTACAACTTTGGTGTGGATTACCACAGCATTTACTGACCGTAGTCCTCTATCCATTGATGACAATCACACTATGCAACTATGATAACATTTCATCATGAACTGTTGAACTGTATCCACTGACTTATTTACTTTACTAATTAATATAAGTCATTAATATAATATACAGTAATATAAGTAATATATGTACGTCGTGAATATCCAAGCAATAATGGCAATGGAATTAACTGCAGATATGCAGCAATATATACGGTTGTTCAATATTGCAAACAAAAAAGCTGTATTTTGGACCACATTCTACCTCTCCCACATAGAACACTCTTTTATGTCGACTCCTGGTGTATATAATCTCTTTTAAAAAGTCGGTAGGTCTGCTGACTTGGAGATATATGTGACGAGGTACGTTGGCATCAGCATTTAAAAAACAGGTACAGGCTTAAACACCTACCCCTAGTATAAGCTTTTGAAGCTGTTGAACCATTCCATACATTTGTAGTAGATTCCAAACAGTGAGATTTTAAAGAACATAATGTCAGTGTTACAGACATGTCTCATTTATCCATTCTTCAATAATCTATTTTTTTCAGTCATACTCATTTAACAAGATTTAACAAGATTGCCATCCCAAACAACAAGTTCCAGATGGCAAGTGGACAAGGAAGCCATTGGCTTATCGAGAGTACAACAATTTTATCATCTGTGTAGCCCGCTCTTATCATATATTTGTCAATTCTATTTTTAAACATATTCACACTACTAGCATTAACACAATCATTTGGCAGTTTGTTCCATTCATTTATCACCCTCTGTGAGAAAGAGTACTTTCTCATGTCCAACCTACACTGTTCCTGAACTAATGCTGCTTGATGTCCTCTGGTTCTACTGCCTTCTTTAAGTTCTTTAAGAACATATTCCTATTAACATCCTCATAACTGTTCACTATTTTAAACACTTCTGTTTGGTCTCCCCTTAGTCTCCTGGTCTCTAGTGTTGTCATACCACCTTGTAATAAGCGGCTTTCATAGTTAAGGTCTCTCAATTCTGGAATCAATTTAGTTGCTCTTCGTTGTATTCTTTCTAGCTTGTCTATGTCCTTCTTACGATATGGCCTCCATGTTTGTATACAATATTCCAAATGTGGTCTAACTATTGCTTTGTACAGGGGTACAATTAGCTGTTTCTCCTTATACATGATAGTTCTCCTAATTAGCCCTAGAATTTGATTTCCTTTCGAAGCAGCTTTGTTTATCTGAATCATTAGTAACCTTTCTGAATACTTTTGTGTCATCTGCAAATGTAAGTACTTTGCTAGATATGTCATCTTCCAAATCATTTATATATATTAAAAACAGTATAGGGTCTAATACTGATCCCTATGGTACCCCACTCAGAACAGATTTCCAGTTTTTTATGCTGGAAACAATCTCAATACACTATAAATTGCTTCATTAATCCGTTTTTTCATGTTTCCGCACACCGTTTTGGAGATTCTACAATCAGATCCACTAAATCAGACAATTAGCTGCATGATGATTGCTATTATGTGGAACTGCCGTTGTTGCTGGTAAACATTGGATTCGAGCCAAAACGGTCAAATTGCAAAACATTTTTCAGGCCTATTAAACACACTTTGGCGGGCAGTGCATCAGAAACGTATTTATTCTAGTTTCAAGAAGTGAGGAACAGACAGCCTACTTTTAACCGTACCTTCAATGTGGTCGTCAATGCCCATCTTCTGCATTGTGGTCTCAAGGTCTCGGAACAGTTCCATGAGTGCTACCTTGCACTTCACAAGGCTCCTGCCAAATATAAATGTATTGTACTAATATTGAAGGACATGGTACAATGGACTCCACTTAATGGGACCAGAGCAATTTGATTCTATTAAGCAGCTAGTTCTCTTATGTAGTGCAATTTATTACAGTGGGAATACGGAATGATTCCGTCCCAGCCAATATATTTGATTCTATTACACAGCTGATTATGTTATGTGATTCTATTAAGCAAAGTCCACTGTTCTGTATCACTGCACCATCACAGCTGTGAATCTATTAAGCATAGTCAACTGTTCTGTGTCACTGCACCAGCACAGCTCATTATGTTATATGTGAATCTATTAAGCATAGTCCACTGTTCTACGTCACTGCACCATCATAGCTGATTATGTTATATGTGATTCTATTAAGCATAGTTCACTGTTCTGCATCACTACACCATCACTATCCAACACCACGTCTTTCCACAGCTTTTATTTTCTACTATGCAACATTTTGTCACCTTAATAATATTTAGCTAAATTACACATGTTGGTACTCACCTGTTTGACACCTGCCTGCATATTATTTAAACAAATTCACGTGCAAGATTTACATTTTTTACAGCTAAATTAATTGGTAAACAGGTTGACTGTGATGAGGGACACAAGCACTGTGGACATCCTCACTACGTGATGCTTTCCTTACCCAAACTGAGTGAAGAGTTCTGCATACAGATGCATCTGCACCCTCTGGAACTCCACCACCAGTGGTTTCAGTAGGCCCCTGCCAGCTAGCAATCGCAACAGACATACACTGTATATTATTGTATATTCCTTTGAGAATGATTTTATTAATCTTTGTATAGTGTTTCCAATATCCAATTTGTACTCTTTAATCAATGTAAATATTTATGTTCACAATGCAAATGCAAACGAGTGATACAGATTATCTGTATTACAACAATATATACATACGCACGTACGCACGCACGCACGCACGCACACACGCACACACACACAATTTATAATATTGTTGTTATTATACTATGCAGAATTGGACAAATAAACAAGTGTCTGTCTGTCTGTCTGACCGTTCATTACTTGCTGGGAAATGCCCATAGTGTGTGGCAAGCCTGGGGCTAAGCCACAGACATATTACTCACTGGGAAATGTCTATGTGGGCACAAACATATTGCTGAACGTAGCATGCCTGGATGTGAGCGTGAGAAATGCGAGCAGTGTTTCATCATTTGATATGACAACTGGGACACCGTTCAATCCAGGGTATCCCATGTTTATGTTGGCGCATCCAATAGGTTTTTTATAACAAAACATCACCATTAGTTCACATGGCTGAAAAAACGACATCTGCAACTGGGCGAACTCACGTAAAGTTATACGTACGCTTCAAACTCTTGTCCAGGATGACTCGGTTGAGCAAGTTTGAACATTTAACTGCTCTGAAAAAGAAAGTCTATGGGAACATTCTGTTTACAGTATACAGACACCAAAAATTCAACAGAATTTACAATATCAAAGGATGTTGTGACTATCATAAGAGTGACTTGTCCAACTTAAACCTAACATTTCAGAGTAAATAATACCATAACTTTGAGGTAACTGAAATATGCATACAGAATTAATTAGGTAGTTTTTGTTCTGTCATTTTCATACATCAATGTGAAGTGCCAGTGTTTTATGAAATTGCCCAGCAAAGACGACAAGATGATTTACCTGGCCTTACACCAGTCGTTCTGTTTTAAAAATCAAACAAGAGTGGTAAATTGCTCTCTTGGAAGATCTAAGGAGAGTGAGTCACTCACCAGGACATTTTGGGAACTGACAGATATGGCACAAATTCACCAGACTCATAGTGACATACTCAACTTCAATAATTAATATCAAGGCCTGGTATCAATTAGACATTTGTTGAATTAGCCTAGCAATATCTAATGACGTACGGCAAGCACAATGACGCCCCCACACTAGGTGCGGGTAAACAGGAACCACTGCTGAATGGCAGTGTTTTTACCGTGACCTTCCACACAAAATGCTGATTTATCTGCATTAAATCATTCGTTTGCTTACTCAAACGAACAAGACATGTTATGCCAATCACCCTCCTGAGATTTGATTGGTATTTTGCAAAGAACAAGATCAATAATGCTCCTAAGACCGATGCCAGGAGGGCAAAGCAACACCAGCACAACTGTACTCCTTGGAAGGTCTGAACTGCTTATACAAATGCCTTACATGTCGTTGAGTGTGGCCAGGTGTGCCTTGTTGTCGTTGTCTTTGGGCGTCTGCAGCCTCTTGATGGATTTTTTCATCAACATGTTCTCCCTGCTCAGTCGCTGCACCTTGGGAATCTGGTAGTCCACACCAAACAAAAATCAAAACTCCACTTAAAAGTTTGAATGACTACTGAATTATATTTAACTAATTATTAACAAAACAAATATAAGTGCAAT
Source organism: Lamellibrachia satsuma (assembly GCA_033239005.1). Taxonomy (NCBI): domain Eukaryota; kingdom Metazoa; phylum Annelida; class Polychaeta; order Sabellida; family Siboglinidae; genus Lamellibrachia; species Lamellibrachia satsuma. The sequence goes on from BSQZ01000023.1 coordinate 6,641,937, forward strand.
GTTATAAAAAAAATTAATTTATATAATATTTGCATGTACACAAAGCATGCCACATGCACGCACACACTCTTAATTGATGTTAACACATGTAACACACCTTGACAATCAAATTTTATTTGATCAAAGAATAATAATCCTTATAATTAACAGCACGATATTGACAAAAGTGCACATTGGAGTAAAACGGAAAACCTTACCAGTTCCAACACATTCTTGTTTGCTCTCTCGTCTTTTGCATCTGATGCTATAAAAACAAATGTATTCAATGTTCATTTATAAAATGCAGCATTAGTGAACAGCTTTGTCTGCTGCTCATTGTTAGATGACTATGCAGTTACTCAGATGCTGGATGGACATTGATAAATCATAAAGAATTCACTGTCACATCCAATCATAGATGATAGTTACACGTGTGGTAAAACTGGTAGGTAAAAGCTTTATTTCACGATGGTGACAATGTCACGTTTATATTGTGATTTTCAATGGGCCATCAATCACATGCACTCTTACATCCACAGCTCTCTCTTTTAGGCGTGCTCTGTTAGGGTAATACAATATTACAACCGGAACATAAACCCACCTAATCCGCCCATACCAATATCAAGTGAACGGGAGTTGGTAATCCATGAAAATTCTATCTATGGTCCAGTGTCCTGTCAAAGCGAGTGAAACTTAATTGTGTATTCAGTATTGGGCAATATTAGTTAGGTCCACGGGTAATGTTATGCATACACATTTTAATCAGGGAAAAAAATGCATACATTTAACTGATGCATAAGCCACCCCAGCCACTTAACCACGTATACACCACGCCATATACACAATTTAAGTGCCTTCAGCTGCAGATGAGCTGGGAAAACCCAATAACCCTTCTTTTGGCATGTTGCTTAGCTTGGGTTTCCCGAGGATCTTAGCACAACAGAAGTGTCTTTATTGTATTGTATACCTACCAGTATTTCAAATAACTAATTATATTACTCACGTTTCCCTGGTAAGTGTTTCTTGCCAATGGAAACAATACTGTAAATGAAGTAAGGATGCAATCAAACATGTGCAAATGAAGTAAGGATGCAATCAAACATGTGCAAATGAAGTAAGGATGCAATCAAACATGTGCAAATGAAGTAAGGATGCAATCAAACATGTGCAAATGCTTAAATGTTAACAGTCTGTTGAGAACTTCTTTCATATCATATTTAAAGCGAAACAAGGCATGGTTTTGGGGCTATGCACCTAAGAGTTAATAAAAACTAAGCACATGCAACTACTATCAAGAATACTGTGCCAATAGTTTACTCAGAAGTTGTTCTAACAATAGGACATTCTTGTGATCTGGAAAAATCTCGGTTTTCCTGGCAGCTGACATGTTGACCAGGGTGATGCAAGCACCTCACACGTCACAGTTCTAAGAAATCGATACAACTAGACTTCGGCTGCGACGTGTTAAGTGCTTTCGATTTCAACTGAAATCGAAGGACCAACAGGTATACACCAAAGCAATGCAAACTCTCAATCAAGCAAGCTGCTAAGTCAGAATAGGGTAAGCTTAGTAAACAAAGACCAAAATATGTTGCATAAGTTGATATCCTATTGGCAAGTATTGGACTAGGTGTTAAAAAAAAAATAATTTGGTGAGCGAATATTGCCAGACGACAAGCACGCATGACGTAGTGTTATCTAACAGTATGCTGTGGCTCATGGAATTAAGATGCTGTGTGTTCAACAAGGTTTTCCTAGGAAATCTTTGGCATGATATTCTTGATTGCAGTTGCAAATAGTAATGTTTTAATGCAAAAGCCCAAAACCATGACTTCTGTTTCCCTTTAAAATAAAAAACTTTTTTGCCAACGAAAATATATCAAAACTACATGTCTTTATTTTATTACGCACAGCCTATTCTGCTACAGTTTTATGCTTCATTAATTAAGCATTTGCTTAGTTTCTAGTACCTGTGTTTGATCTTTGAAAGGCGTGATTGCATGTTCTGCCAATGACACAACATCTGGTCTTGTTTCTTCATCTGAACCAAATGGTGCTGAAGTAGATTCAGCCTGAAAGTACCATTTAAAAGCAGGCTTATTTATATTCCTGTGCGCGTGCGTGCATGCATGTGTGCATTCAATACATCATGTGGAGCTGTTTTTTAAGTGTGGGTTTAAATTGAAGCAGATTATTATGAAACATTAATCAGCAGTGTCATAAGTTAACTCATAACAATGTGGAATGATGGATGAAAGAAATTCATACATAGCAGCATTTTTAGCATGTAGTAATTGCTTGTAGTTTTTCACAACTTCGTTGCAGTAGAAGAGGTATTCTGACCACGCAGTCTGCAATGCCTGAAATACAGACCATATTCCAAAAAAGTTCTACAAATACAAAATAAAACCGCAAATATGTGTACGTGTTAGTGATATAGTTATTTATATACAATAACAAACTGAAATTCCAATAAAGTCATAATGTATCATCAAGTAAATGCCTAATAAATTGTGACTGTAGGTATGTACTGTAATCAAGTACGGTTACAATTAGCAATAAAAAACAAGAGAAACATGATCATTCATAACCATGTTACGTAGCATAAACTATGTCTATTCCAACTTAATTACTTAATGTATGTGTTTCACTGAACCACAATTTTTTCTTATAATTTGACCATCATCTCTTAATTTGAATGTTGTAACTGGAATATCATTTATGCAATCAACAACACAACACAGATATAGAGATATGAAAAGGCCAAATAAATGACATTTATTGTGGGGATTAAGGGTAAGCCCACTTTTCAAAGAAATGTAAAACAAAGAAATGTGGGCTCCACAACCCAACGCCAGGCTGACTACGCCCCATGCGAGCCTCCTGGACGTCGGGTTCAATAGAGCCCACATTTCACCACAAAGCAGTAGCAGTATATCATGTTTACACTGCATGCTGAACAGCAAGATAAACAGATAATAGTAAAGTCTAGTTCATTCAGTCTGGGTCGTCAAGATGGTAGAATATTAACAATATCAATTATGATCTTCAATTTTGGAGTTTAATTTGATTCTACGGATTAGATCAATCATGAATGCGAGTAATGGCAGAAGACACATACGTGATGGTTCTTTTGTTTATGCCCGTGTAGCATGAGTTCTGTCGACTTGAACAATGGCTGTTCATTCATTGGCTGCCAATGACTCATGGTGCATTTAGGGAAGAGGAATAACAACATCTTGTTGTCTCCCTGCTCAAACACAAGCATGTACTCATTTATACATCAAAGAAGTATCTTGAAAATGCAGAAAACTAAAACTACATTAAGATTATATATTTATTTCAGACGGAGTGCTTGAAATTTGTAATAATAAATAAATAAAATAGCCCCGTTGTGACAAAATTAATTAGTTTAACTTAATTAAATCACTAGTTAATTAACAATTATAATTAATTGAATGCCTGATATGAACCGTACCTTTATCTTTCATTAATTCAGGTTCATGTATGAACAATGGCAACATCCTTACATGTTCCCCTGTAACGTCCTTGATTAGTTCACTTTCTCCGAGTTCCTCTCCACTCGAACTGATCAACTCCTGCAGCTCTACTGGTATGGTGGTTTCTCCTTTAACGCGCAACTTTAAGTCATGTATTGTCTCGTCCTCTTTCAGAGACGAATACGACAACAACTGATTTGTCGGAACGCTCAAAATATGGACGATCTGAAAGAAAAAATATCACTTATCCTTATCAAACAAACACATTTGTCTTTATATACAAGAGCATCGGATTTTTAAATAAACATTTAGAAGCAGCCTTCTTTTAGGAAACTACAAAAAACATTTCAGCTATTCCAAAATAGCAGCTAGTAGTTCAAGCTGATAACTGAATGCACTAATGTTAAATGTTAATCTGTTACATCACAAATGAAGCCAAATGATATAAACATTGTTTTGAGCATTGGCTTGAAGCACAGAATCTAACAAGTTTTTCACATTTACTGATTAAAGTTCCATCCTCAATTAATTTAGCCCACTGCGAATCAGGTTCGTTGATGGTCAAATGTGTAGTGTGTGAATAGTTCAGTTTAACAAAAAATATCAATAGCCTTATGTCATAGTATATAGAGGCAGAGCCATATTTGTCTAGTTTGTACAATGATTTCATCAAAATGAAATAAAACATTTGTACAAGCGAGCTAGCATGTCGAGTGGATACAAGGGAGGTTAGATTTTTCGCAAAATGATTCTGAAACAAGACTAGCGAAAAATAGAATTAGGGAGGAAGCTTTAAAGAGTTATTACTAATGAACTAACTTTAGTGGCTATAATTTCGTCAAGTACAACAAAGCACACTGGCCTACTGTCAAGTGTCAGGTCGCCACCTCGACAGCACCCATTAGCATCCAGCATGAGACACAGCCACTTCTCAAGCTTATTCTGTGTCACCCTGGGCAGAGAACATCACAGATATTCTCAATCAGGGAAGTGCCGGGTAATATTAAAATGGCAACAAAAGTCATGGTTTTGGGCCTATGTACCCCATAAGTTACTATAGCAATTAAGAATATCATGGCAGTGGTTTATTAGGAAAACCTTGTTGAACACACAGCATTTTAATTTCATGGGCTGCACCATACTATTATGTAACCCTATGTCACAAGTGTATGTTCCACAATAATCAGGTGTTTGATTTAACTCGTTTTTCTGCAATGGTAAATGGTGTGTTAGCTTAAAAGTAATGAGTTGTGTGTGCAAATGTCGTTGTTCCATATCAAAGTAACCGTTCCGCACGTCCCTATATGGTTGTCACCAGATATAGCCAAATGGCCAAACAAAAAGTTAATATTTGATCAATAGCAAAACAAAAGATTCTGAAAATGTAAAAATCATATGAGAAGTCGATATGAACTACACAATTATATAAAGCATGAAATTAGTATATAAAATACGTTAATTACATAACGACATATCATACTGTGTGAAGTGTCAATCAAAACCGTCATTCAATAATTCACTGTGACAATTAAGTGGGCATGTTGTGTAGGGTTCTGAGTAAGAGTAAATACACACTTACCTGCACAGTTGATTTGGATATGGAATGCTGGATGACGACTCTATATCTCCAGAATCATCCATGTACACGTGAATGATGTCAGAAGGCTTATCCAGAACAAAGTCGTGCCTCCAATCAACCAACACAAATTAATACATTTAATCGATAATGTGTGTATGTGCAGGTGTGCATGCAAGTGCATACACACCTGCAAAATAAATGCAAAGAAACGAAAAAAGCCGAGTTCCTACCAGTATTTTCCTTTAGCCATTCTGTAATGAGGAAATGGGATTTCTCCAGTGATACACTTGAAAATAACACATCCGAGAGACCAGTAATCAACGGAGAAGGTATATTTAGCATCTTTTACTACCTCGGGTGCCTGCAATAAAGGTTCATCATAAACACAGAAATGTCACAAATGTTGCATGCTTCATTAACAGTACACATTGTAATACTTACAATGAGAGTATATCAATGAATATTCATGAGTTTCAACTATAGTACGTGCCTGTTCAGTAACCTTTAGTACATGTCTGCTCACATATGTATTGTAACAATATTTGGACAGAAGTTTGTATATTTTTTGTATTTGTGTAATTCCATGTCAAATCATTCAATGAACAAAAAGTTCATATCTCAGAATTTGCTTAAATCTCAACCAATGAATAAGTAGCTATGCGTGAGTATTCTACAAAAAAATTGTGTCTGTGATGCCCTATAATTACATGTGTTAACCAATTTGGATTTAAAAAGCATCACTCAACTGTAATGCTCATATTTTTAGTTGTAGTGCAAGTTATATGTTCGCTACAAATTATGCAAAATCTTTTAACGAATGCATTCACTTGTCAATATTTAGCCTTTTATGCCGGTTAGAAAAGTCTGAGAATCTACTTTTTGTGAATTATTTTCACTTTTATTTACTATCCAATTCCAATGATTAAACATTGGATTGATCAACTGTATACTTTTAATACATGATGTTTGTACATTTCAGGCATGGGGCAATTAACTTGGAATGTTAATTAATTAAATTACAATTAACCCATACATTTCCCAATTAAATTAAATTAACCTTACCCATTTATAAGGTAAATTAAATTAAATTAAATTAACCTCCCATATAGTTCAATTAAATTAACAATTAACTTTCATTCAATTAACAATTAATTTTAATTAACTTCAATTAAATTACCAATACCATATCATTGGTTTGTTTTACCAGATGGTCACTATACTTGCCACACATACAAAGAGGTCTTGTGGGCGCCATGGAAGCCACTACTCCCAAGAAGATTACTGCCAACAGTTGCCATGCAAGATAACAAGACAAACAAGAAGCCACTATCTACTACGGGGTGGGGAGGGCTAACTGGTGTCCCTGTCTGCAACATGGCAAGCAAGTTAACGAAACATAATTACACTGCCCAAATGTCTCTAAAACTTGAAAGCACAAATTCAAAGCACATTTCAAGAATTTAAGTTAAATATTAAAGAATTTAAGTTAAATATTGTATTTCGTTTCGTTCACTTTTTACATTTGTTCTGTTGGATTTTTTCATGTTTATGTCTTATGTCTAGAAAAAATAGCCTCCAGATACACTTTGTATTGCATCGTTTTTCATCATAACTACCACAACTTAAAATTCAAAATGGCCACCTTGCCATGGAAAACCCAGATGAAAAATTCTGAAAAAATTCACATTTACTTTGACACACCATAAAATCTCTGAAAATTTCAGTTCTCTAAGTAAAAAATATATATGAGGTGATTTTCCGAGTAACGTCTCACCCTAAACAGTTGCACTGGATTTCACTTACTTCCTGAATCAATTTTAAACTGTCCACTCTTACATATCATGCTCTAGCTACACAACAACCACTAAACTTACTGTTCCTAAAACTAAACTTAAACTAGGCAAATGTGCTTTCTCTGTCGCGGCGCCTAGGATCTGGAATGAACTCCCCATCACTTTGAAAACATCTGAAACTATAACGACCCTCTAAAAAAAACTCAAGATATATTTATTCCAAATTGCATTTCCACCACAAACCTTCGTTATCCCTCGTTCTGATAATGTACTTTGTGTGCCCCTGTTTATGATTATGCTGAATGATTCTGTTTTTTTGCACCTCTGAGCTCAGGTTCCTGAGGATGTATGAACTATAAAAGTTTACTGTTATTATTATTAAACATCAAAGTGTTGATTTCAAACTTTTCTTCAAAGCATTTGGGCAGTCAGTATTATAATAGAATATATATAGTTTATAATATATAACATGATTTTACGATAAAACGAGCAGACATTGTAACTTTAAACAATTATGAGTGACTTAAAGCTGCACCTACAATGTACATAGGAGTTCCACAGACGGAGCGAGTGCTGCCGTTTCCCATCATATCCTTGGCAAAGCCAAAGTCAATCAACTTGTAGGTCGTCTGCAACACACACAACACAAACAATATGTTCAGTTGGATGAGGTGCAGGATTGAACAACATCAAATATAAACGCATCTGTATATTTGAATTTAATGAATACTGCAATGTGAAAACATGTTCATTTATATATAATATAATATATATATACAAACATATATATATATATATATATATATATATATATATATATATATATATATATATATATAAAAATTTTATCTTAATGTGACATTAAAAATCACTAAACTGATTTACAGTCATGTTATGACACTTTTTAAATACTGGCCATATTATTATCAATAAATGATATGACAAATGTATTCAAATGAAATAAAGTACTACGGTAAATAAATAAAGGTTAGAATCAGAAATGATATTTTATGTTTGTCAGCAACAAGGAATGGTGATTAGAATACATTAACAAGAAGAAAACTATTGCACCAAAATCCACAGAGCTCGAGCTCAGAGGCATATAAAAACAAAAAGTGTTAGGCAACCACAAAATCAGCATGCAATGCTCAAGCTGTCAACAAACGGATGAAAATGCGCCTTAGGCACAGCGAAAAAGATAAGTCTTGAGATGATGGTGAAATGTTACTATGCTTCCTACGACCTCACAACAACAGGGAGTGAATTCCAAAAGGTTGTTTCAACTCTTTGTTTGTTTCAACTTTGGTAGCAAAGAGTAGATCTGAACTATGCTGTATTTAATTACCCACCCTTTCTGCCTTGTCTTTTAGAATAATGTTTCCGGGTTTTATATCACGGTGGATGATCTGTTTTATGTGCAAGTACTCCACAGCACTACTGATGTCGTGAGCGATCTTGATGACCCTAAACTCAGGAAGACCACAGCAGTTTTCCGGAACAAGTAGCAACTGAAACGACAAAAAAAATTACCTATCAATGCTATCAAAAGGTCTAAAGAAATTAGTGTTAATTTATATTGTAAACGTGTAAAACAATCTTACTGTTCTTATTTGCTGCAACATTTTGGTATTTAGAAATCTCGCCTCCACTCGTCAGCCCAAAGTGAATCATGTTCACTGATGTTCAAATGTTTAGTGCATGAATTGTTTAAAGGTGATTAATAAAAAAACCAAACCTACCTAGTATCCACTGCAACATGCTAGCTCGTTTGTGCAACTTTTGTTTTTGTGAAATCATCAAACAAACTATTAAATCAGTTAATGCTTGTCCAAGTGTTAACTGAAGTGAACATCGAAATGCTGAAAAATCACAATTTTCTACCTTGGTGAAATTTTATAACTTTGTCACGTGATCGGCATTGACCCACACAGTGTTTACCATTTTGGATTTCCACTATTTTGATCCTTACCAGATCTAACAACTAAAGTCAATTCTTTTGATGATTTGAAAAAAATAGTCATTTTTATTAAACAGACTGTGCACATTACTTAAACTACCCGGGGTAGTCACACACTACACATCTGGACATAAGTGAAGCGGATTCGCAATGGACTGAAACATTTGAGGAAGCAGTTGGTTTAATAAAAGAGAGTGTTCTTTTGTTAAAATCTTAGATATAATTGACTTTGATTGTTAGACCGGGTAACTTGCAAATGTTTGAATACACATTACATTACATAGAACCAGACCTAGCATGTCATAGTGGATAACAGGTAGGTTAAATTTTTCACGAAATGAGTCTGAACTAGACGATCAAAATAATTGAATCGAGGCAAAGTAATTGAATCGAGGAAGGACCTTTACCAATCGTGATAGTGAATGGGGTAGCGATAAGCAAGCAATGTTCTGCAATACATCTTGGTCATCATAACTTTAAAAACAGGCCTGAATCAGCAGCATTGGCCAGTTTTTGCAAAAGTTGTACTACAGGCAGACTTTGGTGAAATAGTGTTACTTATGAAGTAAACTCTTTAAACAATTTTGCTATTCTTATTATGATGCTCTATTATGGCATTTAAGCAGTAGCACAGTATATAATATACGCATTGCATGGAGAAAATCTCTGCAATGCAAGTGGTGGTTGCCTCCCACAATGCATTGCACATTCGTGGACATACTGTACCTCTGCCAGGCTTCCACCACAGCAATACTCCATGGCGATTGGTGGGAATGCGATCGAGTCATTCAGTATGTCGGGAACGTTACAGCCATGGATGATATTCTCATGACTCAGCTTTCGAGTAAAGCTCACCTCCTCGGTCCACCGCGCTTCTAGCTTATCTTTGTTTTTGGGCTTTCTATTCACATTCTTTTCATATGTCTTCAGTGCAAGAACTTCCCCAGTACTCTAAAAATACAAATGAGAGAGCTGAGCTGAGTGTGTGTGGTGTGTGCGTGTACTACAAGGGGCCAAGGGCAATCAACTGAAGTTAATTACCTATAGATTATTAAACGTATGTTCCAGTCCTTGTGACTGTTCAGAACGCTTTACACTTCATTACAGGATTGTTGGTCAGCTACCTGTATAATCATACTTTATTACTATGCCAATACTGCATAGTAGTAAAGTTAAGTTTTAAAATTGTATGCATATAAAATCATTACAAAGTTATGAACCAACACTATTGACCCCCCCAGACATGCTAATTTCTTTCTCACCATGTTTCTCCACAGAGTCACTCTGCCAAAGCAGCCAGCCCCGACTTCCCGCTCCAATATCCAGCTGCCACGCACTTCCAGAAGCTTCGGTTCAGAATCAAGCTCACTGTCCTCGGCTTGTTCCAACGGTGAAAATATATCCGATGCTTTCCCAGTTATGTTGACACACACTCCACAGCTCTGTCAAAAAGAAATGGAAAAATAAAAACACATCCTTTGCCCATTTCCACAGCGGCAACACCCAAGGTGAGAATATCACTATTATTCAAACTGGTGGCATAATTGCTTCAAATTTGGTATTACACCATTTATATATCTACACATGCCAGTAACTTACTAACATAATCATATGGAGCACCCATGGTACGCTATTCGTCATTCCACCATGTTCCATGCCGATTCCAGAAAATATGCAGGCCTATTTGTATCCACTGATGTAATTTGTATGCACTGTCAACTGATAAATTGTTTCTTGTCCCAAGTTGCAAAGACCCATTCAATGAAAAAGTAGACTTATTGAGATTTTTTTTAAGAAAATACAAATGCCAGTAATGCTACAAACCTCCAGCAACAACCATTAGTACATGATCAACTGTGGAATATTTCATTATGATAATACGTAATATTTATGTTACTTCTGTATCAGAATTTATTTCAAAATGTTATTATGTTCTATGTAACAATATAATTTTATTTCCTTATTTATGTGCCAAAACTAGACTTGTTGTGATTCCATGGCTAATTGAGGTAGATTCCCAGTTCGCCTACTGCCCAATTCAAGTCTACTCCCACTTTGTCTAGCTATACAAGGTTTGGCTTCATCATGATCAAATGTTATGCTTCAACATGATCAAATTAATATGATTTAATATGATTTGGCTTCTTTTAGCAATTTAGTACAAACATTGACTTTGCAGAAATCAAAGTTTACTCTAGAATAAAATTATTTTTATAGTTCTTTTTTGATTTAGTAAATGTTGTCTATCAATAAATAATAATTAAGGCGACTAAGATTTTATTCAAAGAAAAACAGTTACTCTTCTGCAAAGCATATGTTACATTTACCAACATTTCAACAAATATTAAATTGAAATGGTGATTCTGGTGGGAGAGGGCTTAGCCATCCTAGTGCAGAGCTGGTGAGTTGGGAATAATATAATAAATATAAAGTGTAGGCATACTGAGAGGGTGAATCACTGAGAGTAGGCAAAATAGGAGTAATATCAGTAGGCGAAATGGGTATGGGCAAAATGGGTGTAGGCGAAATGGGGATACCCCGATAATACGACGATTTGCAACAGTCGAGACTCACAGCAGACCCACTGCAGGACTTCGGTGATTTTGTCCACATCATGCTGTCTGGAACGCACTGCCTTGATTGGCAATCTTGTTCAAGAATGAAAAAGAAAAGAAGTTAGCAAACAGAACACAATAACTTTAACTTAAAACAACAATAACGTTAACTTAAAACAACAATAACTTTAACTTAAAACAACAATAACAATAACTTAAAACAACTGTATATAACTGTCTACTGCAGCCAGACCTGGGGCCAAGTACATTTTCATGAGTAAAGTACGAGTATATTGGTGATGGCTGAGTATGAGTACACTGCTAAAATCTGAGTACAAGTACGAGTACAGGTACATTTCCACGAGTACAAGTACATCTTGTATGATATTATAGTAACTTTGTATAGTAATAAACACTGTGAATTAATTTATATAATTCAAAAAGATTTGACTGTGCAATGGCAGTTGATCACACTTTTTTTAGGAAAACTGTAAAAACCTCTTTATGTTTGAGATGTTGCATTCCATTCAAAGGTGCAATTCACATTCAAATGTTCAGGGTATACATTCAAATATGTATTTAAATTTAAAATATTTTTCAAAATACATTTTAAAGTACAACACAACAAGAGAAAAGAAATATAACCATTCAATATATATGATATATGAATCAATGAACACTGTTAGGCATGTTGTGGCTGGCAGTGACCACAAGTCCAAAACTAATGTTTGCTGAGACTCAAGTGAGAGAATGGATTAGCACCTGCCAATGTCCAGGGCTCAATATCCACTTTATAGTTTAACCACACTACAAATTGGCACCAAACAATACTGGTGCAGGCTGTCTGACTTGAGTCACCAAACTTTTTCTTCAGAGGACTCAGCTAGCAATACTTAGCACTGTCACTTGTGAGGGCAACAAGGGCATGTTATGGCTAACTGATGAATGACCCTTTCTTGATGGGCTTACTGGACTTCCTGGCTTAATTAAACAAATACAAGGATTATGACCTGGACTGGTAACTAGTACAACTATGGATATGAACTAGGGGTTTCTGACTGGGAAAAGAATCAAAAGATGCTGCTTCTTGAAGCGAAGCCTTTGTGGCTTCAGTGCATTCAATGTGCAGAAAAGTGATCCAAGGTGTGAATTTGTAAAAAGCAAGTAAAAATTAAACCACATCTACTAAATGTAACAATAATAATTATTACAAGTCAGGGGCTATTACATTGCAATTATTATTATGGCTTTTGCAATAGAATTTACATAACAAAAGTGTTTTTTATGATCCTGTACTAGAAAACATAACTCAGCTGAGATGCAAGCAAGAACATAATATTTTTTTATTATGGTTTATACGCAGGCAATACAATTTGCTACCAAACTTTTTTTAATTATTCTTGTAGTTGTTGATGATTTGATAAAATAAGAAATTCAATAATTTTCACAATATCATATTGAAAAAGTACTCATAATGTACTCGTAAAATTTTAGTACATTGAACACAAGTAAGAGTACAAATACATGACCATAATTTCTATGAGTACAAGTATTTAAAAAATATACTCGAGTACACGAGTTCCATATGTTATTTGTCCATAATTATTTGTCTGCACATTCGCTCTGTCAATCAATGACAATTATTTTTATTAGTCTACTGTAAGTCCCATGGCTTCACTGATCCCTTATGTACCTCAACTACATTTGAGCTTATTACTGACTTTGGTAACTGACACATTTCAAACAACTGCCTAGACCTTGGTTGTTTGGCTGTGTCTAATCTGTACAATGAAGCTCAGCTCACTCCAAGCTCAGGGCATTCACTTACCTTGTCTAATCTGTACAATGAAGCTCGGCTCACTCCGAGCATTCACTTAACTTGTCTAATCTGCACAATGAAGCTTGGCTCACTCTGAGCTCAGGGCATTCACTTAACTTGTCTAATCTGCACAATGAAGCTTGGCTCACTCTGAGCTCAGGGCATTCACTTACCTTGTCTAATCTGCACAATGAAGCTCGGCTCACTCCGAGCATTCACTTAACTTGTCTAATCTGCACAATGAAGCTTGGCTCACTCTGAGCTCAGGGCATTCACTTACCTTGTCTAATCTGTACAATGAAGCTTGGCTCACTCTGAGCTCAGGGCATTCACTTACCTTGTCTAATCTGCACAATGAAGCTTGGCTCACTCTGAGCTCAGGGCATTCACTTACCTTGTCTAATCTGTACAATGAAGCTTGGCTCACTCTGAGCTCAGGGCATTCACTTACCTTGTCTAATCTGCACAATGAAGCTTGGCTCACTCTGAGCTCAGGGCATTCACTTACCTTGTCTAATCTGCACAATGAAGCTCAGCTCACTCCGAGCATTCACTTAACTTGTCTAATCTGCACAATGAAGCTTGGCTCACTCTAAGCTCAGGGTATTCACTTACCTTGTCTAATCTGCACAATGAAGCTCAGCTCACTCCGAGCATTCACTTAACTTGTCTAATCTGCACGATGAAGCTTGGCTCACTCTGAGCTCAGGGCATTCACTTACCTTGTCTAATCTGCACAATGAAGCTCAGCTCACTCCGAGCATTCACTTAACTTGTCTAATCTGCACAATGAAGCTTGGCTCACTCTGAGCTCAGGGCATTCACTTACCTTGTCTAATCTGCACAATGAAGCTCAGCTCACTCCGAGCATTCACTTAACTTGTCTAATCTGCACAATGAAGCTTGGCTCACTCTGAGCTCAGGGCATTCACTTACCTTGTCTAATCTGCACAATGAAGCTCAGCTCACTCCGAGCATTCACTTAACTTGTCTAATCTGCACAATGAAGCTTGGCTCACTCTGAGCTCAGGGCATTCACTTACCTTGTCTAATCTGCACAATGAAGCTCAGCTCACTCTGAGCTCAGGGCATTCACTTAACTTGATGCAGTTTAATTAAAAACAGGATGGAACTGGATGGAAATATTTGATGTTGGCTCCCAGGTCCATAACTAGTGCTATAGAATATACAATAGTACACACATCAGAGTAAAATTATTAACCATCAAACTTCATCACAAGGAAACTCAAAGACCCAGGTGATTAGTGAATATTTATAATGCCAGAAATCAAAACAGTTGAAAAGTTGTGAAAGAACTTAAATCAGAGACATTTGGATTAAGCATCTTATAAAACATATGTATGGGTCATTCCATATGAAATCGACCATAAAGACCACAATGTTTTCGACCCCCTCCGATTTTAATGCAATGTGGCAAAAAGTTGGACCTGTACTGAAATTTACATAAGCCAAATTTCAGACTCTTGAGTGAAAGTTATTGCATATTAATAATAAAAAATGGCTGTGTTACCTCCTAACACATATAGACATAACCGTCTTAATTAATTGCTGGTTTTGGTCTTAAAATAAATAAGACATTGCCCTATCAACAATATGGCAGTTGAGAACATATGATTTTTTATCATTAATATGCAATAACTCTAAAACAATCTCACTCGCAAGTCATAAATTTTGCATAGTGCAATTTCACAACATGTGTGTGCCGAATTTAATTAAAATCGAAGGAGGTCAAGAATATTTTGTTAGTTGATTTCATATGGATGACCCCTATATATAATATGTTTGATAATATAAGCAAACAAAAGTGAAACATTGCATGGTACATTTCTGCATGCATATGGCATTTTGACATTGACGGTCACTGTCCTATCCAATAAAATAATTTTGAATAAACCAATCAAATATTTACTCTCGAGTGCCAAATAAACGCATAGGCCAAATAACAGTTTAGGGTGGCAAATCGGTCAAATTTAATAATAGTATACTGCCGAATAGATTTAAAAAGATTTAATAAGATTTGCCATCCAAGCCAAAGGCCCAGATGGCAAGTGGACAAGGAAGCCATTGGCTTATCGAGAGTCCAACAATGTTCATCTACTTATAACCCGCCCTCCCGAGATATGTGTCAACCTTGTTTTTAAACATATTCACGCTGCTAGCAGTTACACAATCTGTAGACAATTTGTTCCATTCATTTATTGTCCTCTGTGAGAATGAGTGCTTCCTGATGTCCAATATACATTGATCCTTTACTAATTTTACCTGATGTCCTCTAGTTCTGCTATCCTTCTTGAGTGAGAAAAACATATTTCTATCAATATTTTCATACCCATTCAATATCTTCAATCTGATCTCCTCTTAACCTCCTTGTCTCTAGAGTTGTTAAACCACATTCTTTCAGGCGTTCTTCATAACTAAGGTCTCTAAGTTCTGGAATCATTTTAGTTGCTCTCCTTTGTAAGCATTCAAGCGTATCTATATCCTTCTTACGATATGGTCTCCATGCTTGTATACAGTATTCTAAATGAGGTCTAACTATTGCTTTATAAAGAGGTATAATTAACTTTTTTCCCTTGTATGTTATGTTTCTTCTAATCAATCCAAGAATTTGATTACCCTTTGAAGCTGCAATACCACACTGCTCTGAAACTTTCATATCAGCGCTTATTGTAACTCCTAAGTCCTTTTCTTTTACAGTAGTACCCCGAGCAGTATCTCCCATTTTATAGTTTACATTCAAGTTCCCATGTCCTGTATGTAGGCATTTACATTTCCCAAAATTGAACAGCATCTGCTATTTCTCAGACCATTTCACTAATCTGTCTAAATCGTTTTGTAAATGTTGTTTATCACCATCAGTATTAACCTTTCTAAACAATTTTGTGTCATCCGCAAATTTGAGTATGTTACTTGTTATACTGTTGTCCAAGTCATTGATATAAATTAAGAATAATATAGGTCCTAATACTGATCCTTGAGGTACCCCACTCAAAACCAATTTCCAATTTGAAACTTCTCCATCTACTACAACTCGTTGTCTTCTGTCAGTCAGCCATTGTTCTATCCAGTCAGTTATGCTATCCTCGATACCATGGGCTTTTAATTTAAGTAGTAATCTTTGATGTGGCACTTTGTCAAAAGCTTTCTGAAAATCTAAGTAGATAATATCTACTGGCAATCCCACGGTTATCCACTTAGTGATTTCTTCCAAAAAACATAACATATTTGTTAAGCATGACCTCGCTTTAAGGAATCCATGTTGAGATGAATTTAATAATTTATGCTTAACGAGGAAGTCCATATGGTCTTTAATTAACCTTTCTAATAATTTACAAATCACTGACGTTAAACTCACTGGTCTGTAATTCTCTGACTTATTTCTCGAACCCTTTTTAAATAATGGTATGATGTTTGCTTCTTTCCATTCAAACGGAACAACTCCCTCTTTTAATGACAAGTTGAATACTCTTGCAAGTGGTATACTGATTTGTTCTACTGTTTCCATTAGTAATTTTGGAGGAATCCCATCCACTCCCGGTGATTTGTTATCCTTCATTGCCTTTATTTTCTTAGCTACCAATTGTGGAGTTACAACTAACGGACCTAAATAGTCAGATTTAGCCCCCTGAAATTTAGCATCAGCAACTGGTAATGAACTAATATCTTCTTTGGTAAACACTGTACTGAAGTAACCATTTAGGTCTTCCACCATTAAAAACCCCTGTGATATTATATTTCCAGCACTGTCTTCTAGAGGTCCAACCTTGTCTTGTACGTTTTGTTTACTCCTGACATATGCCTAAAAACTCTTGCTGTAATTTTTTATGTTACATCCTAGTTTTTGCTCATAGCTTCTTTTAGATTGTCTGATTTCAGTTGTAGCTGCATTAAGTGCCTCTTTGTATTTTGAATAGTCTTCATCCTTTTAGCCGTATAGGGGGCATATTGTTCAAAACAAATAATAGTACACTAACGGTCTAATGCTTCGAGATCAAAATCTAGGATCCCCAGAAGCACGGGATCCCGCTAAATTCACGACTGTCGTTTGAAAGGATGAAAATGTAGCCGTTAGAGGGAGCCATATGCAGCTCCAGTTGGGTGCAAGCATTATGGGTGCAAGTGATTTTAACGCGAGGAACTCCGTGGATAATTGATTAGCGCTAGCAATACTAGGCCTAGGGAGTGAAAGCGATTGCTCTCCTAAAAAGTATACCCTGCATAATTTGCCACGATTATCGGAGAATACAGGCTTGAACAAATGTTTAAATTTAATAATTGTATAGTGCCAAATAAGGTGCGTATAGCCTATAGGGTGGTATTTTTCATGAAATAAATACGCGTACTATAGGCATAGCCATAGCCAAGGCAAGGGACGCTTATTCGGCACTCAAGTCAAGAGTAAAGTTTTCTTGGTTTTCAGAGCTTATTACATAGTAATAGTTTATGCAAGTAGGTTGCATAAACATAACCAGATGCCACCGGGAGTATTTAATTCGGACACTGTCTGTTTATTTGTGTAAATAAACAGACAGGGCCCAGGCAAAGGGGTCGGTGGTGAGTCCAAATTAAATACTCGTGGAGGCCACAACCTGGCCGTTCACTGTGTCCGTGATTATAGTCACCGGCGTCAAATTCAACCCATTCCTAAATTCAACCCATTGAAATCTCGGTTGATCTCGCATTAGAGACGTCACAGCGTATGTTTATGACAATAACGATAGAGAGTCTTGTCTGAGCAAAATATATTTTGATATATAAAATATAATTTTACTTGCCATAATGTTGTCTCATCAAGCACCATAGGTGGATCTGTTGTCTATTGGAGTCTGCAACACTTTGCTTAGTTTATGACAATTACTGTGGTTGGTAAATGGCAATGTCCTTTAATTTGTATTATACTAGTAAACGGTTGAATCCCGACAATGGGCATTGTTGGCAACTCAACTAGATAGCCAAGGCAATTCCCCGTAGCAGAGTAAAACATCTGACCTGTTCATGGGAATTGCCAAGGATTAGCTGGTTAAGCGAAATAAATATGTGGCCCAGAAATCACCCAACAAACCCCACACAAAATATATAAAATATAATATAACATGGAACAGTTTTATAATATTCATATCCAGATAAAAAAATTACTTTGCATGCTTACCATATATTATTTTTGAGTGTCTGCTGGTGCATGTCTCGTTTCTGGCCACGTAACAATAACTGCCTTTTTATGGAAGATGCATGGCAAGCCAATCTTGTCATAAAAGTAGGAATAACTAAAATGCGTTATATATTCAAGAAAAAATTAACTACATTAATGTTACAAATTCACTACACGTTGTTGTGTATGTGTTTCATAAAGCATGTGGAAGAGTTATGACAAGCCTGACTTGTCATAAAAGTTTAAATAATTGGAACAATGTGGTAATATGAAAAACAGATTACTAATATATACACTACAAAATATTGTGCTTAGAAAGCATGTGTGCATTTTTTTAGAATCAACTCCAGACGAAAAAAAATAATTCCAGTAAAAGAAAAAAACTATGGCCCCGAGCAAGTAAAAATGTTTCTTCCTTTTCTATATGAAACAAATGTTTCTCATGGAAAAATTACATTAACATAAATGTTCTTTCATGCACGAGTAAACAAATGTATTTCATCTTTTAAAAAGTCATCAAAGAAAAACTTTTAATATGACAATTGTGGCCACTGCATATGACACATGCACGCAAAAACACACCTTTTTAAAAAAGGTACGTTCTTACAGTGTGGTATCCAGTCCTTGGGACTGTTCAAAGTGCTTTACACACCTTTTGTTTGTAGTTTGTCATTAAAAAATAATGTTTTCTTTTAAACAAATGAAAAAGTCTTTGTGGTTATTCAACTACTTTAATTTGCAAAAAATATTCATTAAAAGTTAGCCTTAACAGTTAATATGTATGCAACTTATCACAATAATCATCTAAAAAAGTTATGACATAATCAACATATGGCGAGTGACGTTTATTTAGTTTATTGTCAGTACGGCTTGCCATAGGTAGAGCATGCATTTAACCGGTTTTCTTGTTTCACGCGACATGGTTCGGATGGTCAATAGTTTTTCACTAAAACAACTTTTCTAATAATTTGTTTCCATTGAATTGATGAAGTAACTGTTAGTGAATTAGTATATTTCTTCAGCATATTCTGTCAGGGCATGGGGCAATAGTAACATGTAATAGGTAACACATGTTTTTTCCGGTAATGGTAATACATGAGATTTTTTTTAAAGTAATAGTAATAGATCATAAAGTAATAGATAATAGTATATTACTTTACTATTACATACATCTATTGCTGCAAACTTATAAAAAGATCAGGTTTGTTTTTGCTAAAATGTGTTTTTACGTGTTAAAATACTACTATAATTATATAGTAATGTATGTAAAGCGCCTGACAGCAATCACGATTGATCAGGCACTATATAAGTACTTTTATTATTATTATTATTTGTTTGCATGTTATTCCAATTGTTAGTAATTGTAAACAATGTTTAGACAATGGCTGAACTGTTATTCAAACAACATGAAAAGACCAGTAGGCTGATAATTTGATGCATTCAGAAATACCTGCTGAATGAATCAATGCAGCAGTAGCAAGCCAATTACTAATTGTTAAGATGCCCCATTGGGTAGGTTATGACTTCATACATTCCTAGCACACACAAAGCCTAAGGGCATGGTTTCAGATATGTGCAGGCACACAACAAATGTTATCTTAGAGCAGAAGCTGCAACCTGTATTGAATTCAAAGTAAGTTTTGATTTGAGCTGAACTTCTGTTTTCTTTTTTCAAATTGCCAATTGCCACATAGTAACATTGCCACACAGACCCTTTGTTCAAATTTGGACAAATGTTCTAACCTCAGATCTTCAAATGGTGTACAAATGTATGTTTAGCTAGTACCACAAAGACTGAGTTCATTGGCAATTTTAAGGTTTACAGACCCATAAAAAATAGACACTTCAGTGACAGTTGTAACGACCCATTAATATATATATATATATATATATATATATATATATATATATATATATATATATATATATATATAAACGGTAATAGATTATAATTAATGTAATAGTAATAGAAACAGTAAGAAGTAATCGTAACCGATTGTATGATATAGAACCCATGCCTATACTATAGCTATATTATATTAAGTTGAATTTGACGTCGACCAGTAATACAGTATACATAATCACAGAAGGTAGACCCACTGGGGGCATACCTTGCAAACAGAAGTAAGCATACTTACGTACAACTTGCATTTTTATTGCTTGCAATTTATACAGACGAAATGCCGTTTCAAATTGGTGTAGACCATGTTTAATTGATGTTATAACTGATGACGTAGGTGGGATCCGACTGAACGTGACAATTTAAGAGTTTCTTACCGTTAGCATTTTGCTCTAATTCAATTTGTTATTGGTGATGTTGCATCATTATGGATGTGCATGAAAATAACGTTGTTAGTAGATGTTACTAATTCATGGTTGTACTACCGAATGATGGATAATATTATTCATCGTATGTGACCAAAGCGCTGCGTCGCAGCGCTTCGCCAAATTTATCCATTTAAATCCACCGCCTTCTCTGTTTATAAAGCCATTGCTCATTGGCCAATTCATCGTACGGATCTGACCCCGGACTACAGATCTATAATGCGGGTAGCACCGTTCGTTGGGCAATTTAAAAGTTCCTGAGGAGACCTGAAACGATATTTGCATCTCTACCAATCTACCATAACTTTTAAAATTAGAAATAGTTGGCATCCAAAACCCACACCAGACATGTACTAATTTAGAAGTGCAATGATTAATTATTGGATTGGTAAATTTTTAATGTATGACGTGTGTATATTTATACATATATATATTTTTTACATGTACGTTTAATGCGCGACATGCATGTATATTTATTTCTTTATACTTGTACTTTTAATGCGCAACATGTGTTTATTTTATATATACAATATGTTTACTTGTGCTTTATTCATAATTGTGGTTTAAAATTGGAACGCAAATCAAGTTATTACTTCACGTTAGGCCTGCCATGAATGGACATGAAAATGATGTCTTATATTTTGAAAACAAAACAATATGTTACATGCATACAATTGTATACTGTATTTTATTCACCATTATGTATTTTATTTGTAATAGGGCAAGTAACATACGTATTCCACTTTTTCTTGCCCTTTTAAAAAAAAATTTACAGTTATGTAATGTCGTAATGACATCGCTACTTCTATTGTTTGTCTATTATTGTTTTTGTTGAAAATAAAGATTCATTCATTCATTCTGTGCAGGCATAAATTTATGAAAACAGGTTTGGGTTTTTGTATCCTACCTTCTACATTTTCTTTGATACTATCGTGCTGATTTTACTGCCCAGGTATACATGAAGGAGTCTGTTCCCCTCTTATAATGTGACCGTGTTGCTGCTCTTCATTTTGGTTTCATGATCTTAGTTTAGCTTCTGTTGATGTTGATGTGAAGCTCTTATTGTTGTAGTAAAGAAATATGTCCGATGATTACCACTATGTAGTGCTACATGAATCATACTATTTCAATGTGTATGCATTGCATGTATGCATGTGTATGTGAAATTACCATAATATTGACCACTTTTTATACTGCCAATTGAAATAATGTTGTGCTGGGGGGTGTTTGCACAACATTCTTACTTTAATAAATATTGGTTAGGATTACTTTGGTTTATTTACATTTTCTGTCCAATTAATTACCATGGTTCTCAGTACTCTGACTTCACTTCGATGACTGCATCATACGTGTTGGGATCTACTGGACCGTATTTCATTCCGAGCCTAGGCCATTTCTACATACATTAAATGGATCTACCTGTTGAAAAACCTATAAATTCATTACACTGCAAACAACATCTTATCAAATGTATCATCATTAATACTTTCACAATTTATTAAAAAATATATATTATTTTAGACTATTATATCTAATATATATATATATATATATATATATATATATATACATGCCAACAAATAAGTGGTCAAATACCTAAGTTGCACCCAAGGCTTTTTCACATAATTATAAATCTAACACCAGTGTTCATTGAAGTATGACCATTAATCTGTAATCAGTCCAAATCATCACTACAACTGTAAAGAATAATGAAACATGTTCAAAGAAATAATCCTCATCCATGCGTGCATCCACCTATCTATCTATCCATCATTCATTCACTCATAGAGGTATAAGTCAAAATGTATAATTTTCACTCATGTATACCGAGAATAATTCTGCAGAGTTTCATATTGAGTTTTAAAAACAATGGATTAAATGCAAAGATAGTTCATTATTGCATACATACTTCAGTGCATTGTTAATACCACTTACCAGAATTCTCAATATATTAATGTCTATGTTCATATTTAGTATATAAAAATGTCAAATATAGTGGACTAAGCAAACTGGCTTCCTTTCCTAGTATTAAACAGCCACTCTGACCACATTTTTATGTGGTACTGTAACACAGATAGAGGGCAACTTTATATGTCTCAAGAGCGTTAGACCTTGACCATATGGGCCAACCAGTACTATAAAAATGTACAGTTATATTATTAAGATGTCAACATGTACTGATGTTTGTTCATTGGTTGAGACATACTACAAATGATGCTCAATGGTGTCACCATTTTATATTCTGTGGTGTAGAAATGTGAAGCACTTATTGGTATTGCAAACTGATAACCATGGCCAGTCCACCATTTTGTTTTTGAAGTTGTCTACAAATGTCAATAAGTCAATGGCTTCCTTGTCCACTTGCCATCTGGGCCTTTGGCTTGGATGGCATATCTTGTTAAATCTTGTTAAACGTTGCATTGATGTCAAAATGTATTTGATTATGATCACTGTTACCCAATGGTTTGTGTATTTTTTACATTGTCCACTAATTCTTTTTGTGAGGATAAAACTATATCTGACACATTCTCTCCCCTAATTGGTTCTAGCACATGCTGAGTAAGGAAGTAAGGAAGCTATCCTGAATTAAAAATAGAAAAGGTTGGTCCTCACCCACTCTCTAGAGATTTCTGTTGTATGTGCCATGGTTAAAATCTCCCATTATGATACATTCCCCTTTACTCGCTTCCTTTATAGCGTTTTATATTTTTGTGTTATCCTCTTCGTTTGTGTTTGGACTTCGGTAAATTAATTCAATAGTTAATGTTGAATTTCCTGAAACTATTTTGTTTCAAACAGCTTCATCGCAATCTGCTTCCCTTTCTAATTTTATTTCATAAGCCTGAATAGATTCTTTAACATATAAAATAACTCCCCCTCCCGTTCTTCCTATTCGATCTCTCTTAAACATTACATATCCTGTCAGTCCTAATTCAGCATCTGCTATGTCTATGTTGGCCCATGATTCAGTTATACCAATTATGTGAGGGTAAATATCTTCTACCATAATGTTTAATTTGTGTTTCTTATTTACTATGCTCCTTGCATTTAAACACACACATTTACAACCAGCTTCAGATATGGTTTCCAGACACTTTGTTACTGGTTTGTTTGTACTAGTGGCCCCTTGTCCTGTTTGGGGCACCTCTAAGTAACCCCCTGTGCTTCTAGTTTAAACAATGTTTACTACCAAAAATATTTGTTATGCTACCCATGTCACTATCTACTGCTGCTGAGAGTTCATCCGCAAATACTGCTGCCCCCTTTCCTGTTAGATGAAGCCCATCCTTCGTGTGCATATCAGCCCTCCCAACAAAACTTCTCCACAAATCCATAAATCCAACTTCCTCTTCCCTATATAGCTTCTGGGCTAGCATGTTAATTGCCATCCCCCATCAATTTCAATATCTCTGACCCCTCCTTCCTATTACTGATAAAATTCCTGACAGAATAACCTGCTCAACCCATGTCTGCTTTAGTGTTCTGACTAACTGCCTGTATTTCGTAACTATGGCAGTTGTACCCTCCCTCTCTACGTTATTTGTCCCTATGTGTACTAAAACAGATCCACCCTTGCCCGAACCCACAATGTTTTCTACCCTCTCAGTTATCACCTCTATTTTGGCCCCAGTCAAGCAAACCACCATGTCATCTCCCTTGTTAAAGATTCTGTTGGTCTTCCTAACTATTGAGTCCCTCACAAATACCCTCGCTCTCTTCCTCACCCCTTCTATCACTGCCTCAGAATAGCTCTTCTGATGGATCCCTTCCATCACATTCTGTCCTGCAGCCTTGTCACTTGGCAGACTGTTATTAGTCTCTCTCTCACCCATCAACCGTCACCTTTCCCTCCCGTCTCCTGTCTAACTTGCACTCCAGTCGCCTTCCCTCCTGACACTTTCCCTCCCATCTCCCTCACTCCCATCGCCTTAACTCTTGTCTCCTCCCCCCGTCTCCTTCGCTGTTGTCTCCCCCACATCCCTCTCCTTCGATCAACTTGTCTTCCCTCCCATTTCTTTCCTCTCCTTTCATCCTACATCCCAGCTCCCTATGACCTGTTACCTTACCTCCTCTCAGCCTCCTCCCAGGCTGAGGTGAGCTCTCCCTAGCATCTCTCTCGTCGTCTTCCCCCACTTTATCATCTACTGTCTCCCCACCGGAACAACTGGCACAACCCACCTGTTCCCTTCCCACCATTGCCACATCATCAAAATCAGAAAGTAAAAATAAAACAACGTACAGGAGAAACTTCCACAAAGGTAACTATAAAGATATGAGAAAATACTAAATTTAAAAGAACCTATAAGCAAAAACTAGCATGTAACATAAAAAATGACTGCAAGAGTTTTATGCATATGTCATGAGTAAATAAAACGTACGAGATAAGGTCGGACCTCTAGAAGACAGTGCTGGAAATATTATATCACAAGGGTTTTTAATGGTGGAAGACCTAAATGGTTACTTCAGTTCAGTGTTTACCACAGAGGATATTAGTTCATTACCAGTTGCAGATACTAAATTTCAGTAGGTTAAATCTGACTGTTTAGGGCAGGTAGTTGTAACTCCAGAAATGGTAGCTAAGAAAATAAAGGCAATGAAGGATAATAAATCACCGGGAGTGGATGGAATTCCTCCAAAACTACTAATGGAAACATTAGAACAAATCAGTATACCACTTGCAACAGTGCCCAACTTGTGAGGGGTGGTTCATGTTGAATGGAAAGAAGTAAACATCATACCATTATTTAAAAAGGGTTTCAGAAATAAGTAAGAGAATTATAGACCAGTGAGTTTAACGTCAGTGATTTGTAAATTATTAAAAAGGTTAATTAAAGACCATATGATGGACTTTCTTGTTAGGCATAAATTATTAAATTCATTTCATACATTCTGGGTTTACACGTCATTAGATTATGTTTGGTGTTCTAATAACATTTTATATTTGTCATAATGACACTAGCATGGTGTGTGTGTGTGCGTGCATGCGTGCGTGCTTGCGTGCGTGCGTGTATATAGATACATACATTAACTAGCACTACTATAATTGGTATTACATACTAGCATACTGTTTGCTGAGATCAAACAAAGTTTGAGCGACAATTTATATCTGAAATATTTACAAGCTAGGATGTGACTAAGTGTTACATTTATTGACCAAATAGTGTTTGTAGATTATGTTAAAGGCACATAGATTACTTCAATGTTTAAAATCCTTATTTAAGGAATTCCACATCTTTGGACCCTTAACACTTATACACATGAATTTTAACATTGTCTGTAGTATATGTTTTTGAAGTTATTTTCTTAACGTTGTGTGTAGTATTTGTTTTAGAAGTTATTTTCTTGGCGTGTATTATAATCATGTATTCACCATTTCAAAATGAGAAAGAATTTTAACTGGCCTTAAATTGTTGTAAATTTTCTACATGATAACCATGTTAAAGTTAACCTTGTCAAAAATGGTAAGGACAATAAATTTAAAGTTTTTTTACACCGCCAATGTTGTACATTAAGGATAAAATGTCGTGGGACGTTACATGAAATTTATGTGTATCTTGATATGCAGCATGCGGAATATGTCGAATATTCTCCCAGTACACTAGGGTTCAGCCTACTGTTACATTTCCCATTGGCGACCATGTTAACGTTTTGCATGATTATAATGTAACACTTAGGACCATTACAGTCCATTGGTCGGTCGAGACATGCGAGAGAGAGAGAGAGAGAGAGAGAGAGAGAGAGAGAGAGAGAGAGAGAGAGAGAGAGAGAGAGAGAGAGAGAGAGAGAGAGAGAGAGAGAGAGAAACAGTGTGCGGAACAAATTGGCGAATGATCGGTGTATGGCAGGAGCAGCTGCAACAGGATTGTTTCGGCAACTGTCTGGGGGGTTTTGTATCGCCTGCTGCTTGGGCGCCATGCACATTTTCTAATAAACCACCTTACAACCGACCAATGCCAGTGTCCTATTACGTGATACCGACCCGGACATTACAATAAGAAAACAGGACCATACACAATTCTGAAATTTCTTACCTGCCTTTGTCATCATCTCATTGACATGCTGATCGAATTTAGTCAAAGTCTCATATTTCTAACTCATTTAAAATGCATGAACGTGCCATACCCGTCAATTTTTACAAATTTCTGTATGAATTATTATGCACACGTGCCTTGTTGCGAAAAGATTGCCAAAAACCCTTCCGCCTATTGATATCATCTAAAAATCCACAGTTACACTGTCAACATGTTCTAACTAAGGCACGATCCCATTACTGCCCACCACGTAGAAACAAATAGGTGGCGGGAACGAAAGCATGCCATGACCGTATCCGCAAAAAAACTTCCTTTTGATTGGGCGATACTTTTTACGAAGGGAGGATTTCCCGTATCTAAATTTAGCACTGTCACTGTACCGGATGTCAATGTCCGACTAGTGCACATAGGATGTAAGTTTGCTTTAGTTTACGTATCGTGTTTTTAAAAATTAGTAATGTCCATACTACAACCATGTAGTACTAGTATATTAAGTTAGTGACTTACCATTTCGTGGTAGTTATTGCGTTTTTGGAAATGACACTGTGTTCGTGATTTACTTACTTCAAAGTGAAACTTGAAGATTCAATTAAATATCTTCTTTAGACTTTACTCCGACTTAGCTTTGGCTTGTCTTAGGAATTTAGTCTGGACAGTTTAGTGCTGTTGGGACTAGACTACAATTTTAGAACAGGGATTCCGAACCTTTTTCTCTATAGACATTAGTAAAGAAAGATCTCCATGTTCTGTCTTCTCAGACTTCTGTCCTGACAACCTATTCGAGATCCAGGAACTTGATATGAGGTTTGCACTTGCTTGGTCAAATTTCTCAAACACACGGTGCGCGGCCGCGGGTCTCTAATTCTATTAAGGGTACAGCTTTGCCTTTGGAGGTGTCGTAGAGCGTACCCAATTACCTGGTATCTACCGGCATCCAGCCACCTGAAAACAGTGGCCCTGACATCACTTGCTTACACGATCAGTGGCCCGATAAAGGTTGGATGCTGTGCAGTCCAGTCTCTCCAGATGGCTTACCAGTGGCAGTGGGTTTACGATGCTTATACTCGGTGGTCATCCTTAACACACAAACTTTGGTATTCGTGCTGAACAATGCCGAGAATCCTTGATCATGATCACAGAGATGCGTAGCGGACCACATCACAATCACAGTAGCATTCTTCCAGTTGCAAGTTTTTTCTCTCCTCAAGTTCAGCGACAGGAAGACTATAAGATTCACTCTGTATAGACCAGAACTGGGAAGAGTTTCAAACGCATCTCGCTTGGTGGAGTCGTTCACCAAAGACTTGGATGTATTATTCATTGCAGCATCACAGCTGAGAAAAATGTCATGTCCTTTGAGAATAGCAATAAAAAAAATTGTGTAGTTAAGATGATGTTCCACTATATTTGCGTAAAAATTTTTTACGTATGTGCACAGGAATTGCTCTGAAAACATTGACCCAGACGTTGAAAACTGTGGTAAAAATCCTGGAGTACAGCTGAAGACATTTATAAACTTGTGCATTTATAACACAACAACAAAAATTTCACCACATATGACAATTTCATGTGGATGTCAACATTTCATACTAGTGTTTAATGTTTGCATGAAAAGAATTATGTTTTTTGTGACATTGATGATACAGTTATTACAGAAATAATTTATCTCCTTCACAGACCACATGCAAAATTATTTCACTTGATCTTAGGTTGAGCCTCTCTCAACATTAAATGCATAACAAGTTTTGATTGTTTTCTTGTTTTTTTTTTTAGAGTGCTGGTCTGCTCAAATACAATGACGAAAGAGACAAGAGGATGTTGGCAAAAAGAAAGAACACTCGGGCATGGTGGCTTTGGCGAGGTCACATTATGGAATAACATGGTAATGTCATTGTCATTGTAGATGTTGGTATTTATTGTTAATAGAGGCTTTGAGAAATACTACATAGTGTATTTTTATTTGCTAGATGACGAATGGGTCTAAAATGCTCTACATGCAAAACATTGCCAGATCATTCTTGACTTCAAATTATAAATATTTGATATAATATATGTGGTTCTATAAGTTTTTGTGTGTTTCTGACATGTTTTAGTTGTACTTACTTATCCTCTTCACACCATAGTTGGATTCAGAAAGAGAAAAGAAGTGTGTTAAATCTATATAGATTGATGCAGCTGTGGGTAAAACAAATAATTAGTTCATTAATTTGCAGTAGAGCCAGTACAGTACATGTAAGCATCAGGTCTAATGTCTTTACAATTACAGATCACCCACAATTTAAATATTAGTCTACTGAATGAGACAGTTAGCCAGTGGTGATACAACTATACAAGCTGCTGAACGTCCCAGGCGTGTAGTTTCAAAGTCAGACTAGTTTGTTTATATAAGAGCAGTCGCATCAAACTAGCAGTAATTTTGTGAATGAATGTGTGCTGTGGACAAAACCCCTCACAAACAAAACCCCTCAAGGACATAACCCCTCATGGACAAAACCCCTCGTTATTATTTTGAATTTAATAGCACTGCAACATAATTTTTTCAAGGGGTTTTGTCCATGAGGGGCTATGTCCTACACCCATACCAAGTGTGTGGAAGTAGACTGTATATATATATATATGTATATATGCCTATGGTGATTGAATGATTGTGTCACACAGCACCAGGCCTGCAGAGGTGGTGGAAATAGGAGGGAGGAATAGACAATTGACAGTTTATTGGGAACCTTGGCAGGGAATGAAAGGCTCATTCGTGTAGGCCAGAATGGAAGGGAATCTATAATCTATACTATCCACTGGTGGGATCACTGGGAATATAACCTGGTGGATAATTACAGCTGCCCCAATGCGCTACCACCCCAACAGTGCCAACACAACACAAGGGAGTCATTTGTCTGCATTATTTGATTTGTTTCAATGAACAGGTAATCCCTGAAGCCATCAACCTATAAACCTGTTGGTCTTTTCATGTTGTATGAATAACAGCTCAGGCATTGACCAGTTGACCTGCAGAGCACTTTTTTAAAGAGCACATTGTGAAAGTGGATTCACAAGTCATACAATGATTTCAAAATCTGCTGAGAGTATTGCTCACTACAGAGCACTTATTCCAATGACATGTTGTGAACTTGTGAAAGTGAATCTAACAATAATAATTATTCAAAGAATTACGCATGCATTTGATTGTACGTTTGACTGGACATTTGACAAATCAAATGTTTGTGGATCACATTCAAATGCAAACGTTTAAGTTAGGCATTCAAATGCAAATGCATTAAAAATTTTATGAAGGCATTTGAATGCGCATTCAAATGCTCAACTTTCAAATGCGCATTCAAATGCATTTGCATTTGTTAACAAGCCTGAATTATCACCCAAATGCAACACAACACGTCAAAATAACATACACTGTTTGGGCTGGTTTTTGTGGTACTAGCAAATTATTGATATCTAGGTATTAAACTTATGTAAGATGTGGATATATAATATTTAATGGTATTCTTCTTGTGATAGGAAACTGGGAAATACATTGCCATAAAGACACTGCAACGACGAAAAGATGGCGACGATAGAGTCCTGGAAAGGTGGCAGACAGAGGTAGAGATTCTCCTGAGATTAGACCATAATAATGTGGTGAAAGGCTTCGAGGTTCCTGCTGAACTACAGGAATGTGACAAATCATCCATGGCTATGCAGTACTGCTCAGGAGGGGATCTCAGACAGGTGGGTCACCCTTTCTCTTTAAATAGAAAATTTACTAATGGTCTCATGATATTTTACATCAGACTGACAAACTAGAAGTAAGAATTGTTTCCAGTGACTTTCTGTAGCTGCACCCAAAATCTGGAATGAACTTCCCATCACCTTAAAATCTTCTGAAACTGTTGCTACCTTCTGCAAAAATATCAGCAAGACTTAATTCTTAAAATTGCATTTCCAACCTAACTCCACATTGGTGCCATGCTTTGATGATGACTTTTGCACATCCATGTTCATGATAACATGCTTAATCACTCGGGTACCTGATTATTTTGGTGCTATTCAAGTTTTAATATTAATACTATTACTAATTCTCTCTCTCTCTCTCTCTCTCTCTCTCTCTCTCTCTCTCTCTCTCTCTCTCTCTCTCTCTCTCTCTCTCTCTCTCTCTCTCTCTCTCTCTCTCTCTCTCTCTCTCTCTCTCTCTCTATATATATATATGTGTGTATATATTATATATATATATATATATATATCTGACAAAATTGTGTCTGAATTGAAGTTAATATTTCAGGTCATTTCCAAACCAGAAAACAGATGTGGGCTGCCTGAATCCGATGTGAGGTTCATTGCTCGTGATGTCTCAAGTGCCATTGAGTATCTTCATTCAATGAAGATCATCCACCGAGATTTAAAACCGGACAATGTTGTCTTGCAAACTAGTGCAGATGTTGAAGGCGATTGCGAAAGAGTATGTATAACCTGGTCAGGGTGCCACACGTGGTCTTCCCATTGCAGTTACTTTACATTGCAGCTACTTCCTGTTGCGTCTACTTCCCATTATGGCGACTTTATTTTCCCATTATGGCAACTTTTTGGATGAGCAATCAGACTAGTCCCAAACTAGTGCCATTACGGCTACTTTTGGAATTAGCCAGGAATTAGCCAGCTGTGGGGGAGCATTAATTTATTTCTATATTGTTAAGGCATAAATGGTTTTACCAACATCCATGTAACTGGAAGTATTGTCATGGCTTCTTTGGAATAGTGGTTATAGGCTGAGACATTTTCACCATGAATCATTCTATGTTTATAATCACTGAGAACACTGTATCTACATAATATTATTGAAGATGGATGTGGTTGAATTTGCAACAAGCAAATATAGGAAGCCTTCAGAGGCTGTACAGAGGCTACAGGCTCCGATGTAGGTGTACTAGGCCAAATGTGAACAAGTACTGGGTGTGTACCAGATATGACATTAAATACAAGTCAACACTGACAACCAGTGAGGCTGGTGTCTTTATGAAGTAGGGTGGTGAGCATGACCATCCTCCTTGAAGTTCACAAAACTTGTGGGTAAACATCACCCCAACATCTTTGAGTTTGTGGAGGCAACGAGGGAGGAGCAGGCAGCAACAGAGCGGTAGCTTGCACAACATGCTGCAGCCATACTACCCCCACAGAAGGAGAGGAAGTACCGGACTGTGAACCAGCGTCTGGTTCAACACAAACAGGAGTATGTGATGGGGGAAAGATCTGTACTGATTTTTCTGCTTGCAGCTGGACACTTACTTAAACTAGAGTGACATTCACTTGTGACTGATGACAATTACTTGCTGATGTTAGAATGACATTCACTTGTGATATATGACTTCCGTTCAATGTATAATGTTGGGCATAATGTATGGAGTATCCTATACTGAGTACTCTGTACAATTAATATGTTTATGTCTTAATAAAACTGTAATACATACAGATAATTTATTTTTATGTTGTATACCATCTGAAATAATTGATTCTCCCTTGGCTCAAGAATAGAATCAAGGAAGTAGCTATAACAGGACTAGTTTCAATACCTAATTAGTTGCTCCCACAGGCCTAACTCGTGCACACAACTTATAAATTATTTCTTCCTTTCATTTTGTGTCATGTTTGACAATGGGAACTTTATTATACCCAAGCTCCATTGTCCTTCTGCTAATAAGTTCATAAATGAGTGAATGCCTTACATGTGTCCCTAATGTCAGAAGGCACGAATGCTTCTTTTAATTCACCATGTAAATGTCTTCATTGCAGATTGTCTACAAACTCATAGATCTTGGTTATGCAAAAGATTTGGACCAAGACAGTGTCGCCAAGTCATTTGTTGGTACATGGTACTATTTGGTGAGTACTGTTCCTCTGTAAATTGCCATGTCATTTGTCAGTACACTACTACTTGGTGAGTACTGGTCCTCTGTAAATAGCCATGTGATTTGTCAGTACACAGTACTACTTGGTGAGTACTGGTCCTCTGTAAATAGTATTACTTGGTGAGTACTGCTCCTCTGTAAATTGCCATGTCATTTGTCAGTACACTACTACTTGGTGAGTACTGGTCCTCTGTAAATAGCCAAGTCATTTGTCAGTACACAGTATTACTTGGTGAGTACTGTTACTCTGTAAATTGCCATGTCATTTGTCAGTACACTACTACTTGGTGAGTACTGGTCCTCTGTAAATAGCCAAGTCATTTGTCAGTACACAGTACTACTTGGTGAGTACTGGTCCTCTGTAAATAGCCAAGTCATTTGTCAGTACACAGTATTACTTGGTGAGTACTGTTACTCTGTAAATTGCCATGTCATTTGTCAGTACACTACTACTTGGTGAGTACTGGTCCTCTGTAAATAGCCAAGTCATTTGTCAGTACACAGTACTACTTGGTGAATACTGGTCCTCTGTAAATTGCCATGTCATTTGTCAGTACACAGTACTGATGCT
Source organism: Lamellibrachia satsuma (assembly GCA_033239005.1). Classification (NCBI taxonomy): domain Eukaryota; kingdom Metazoa; phylum Annelida; class Polychaeta; order Sabellida; family Siboglinidae; genus Lamellibrachia; species Lamellibrachia satsuma. Next base: position 6,675,108 of record BSQZ01000023.1, read on the forward strand.
TCTACTCTCTTGTCTTTTCAGGCCCCTGAATTGCTGGAGTCTGACAGATACACATGTACAGTCGACTACTGGTCATTTGGTATCATCATGTTTGAAATGATGACAGGATTACGGCCTTTTTTACAAAGTGAAAAGCCGATCAGTAAATTATGGTAAGTGCGCGACCTCCACATGGAAGTCTCTTTTAAGGAGGAAGTTATGTTGGGGCTTGTTGGGCTAAGCCTCATATCTTACACATAGTATACACCTTTATGTTGTTAATTACATAAAATTGAGTTCCAATTAACCCAAGTTTAATAATTACGTGCAGAATATAAAGTACAAAAGCTCCTGTGGTCTCATTATTATATCTCTGGGTAGGACAATTGGATTGGCAATGGCAAACTTTATTAAATATGTTGACAATATATGAATTTTCTGAGCATCTGTATACAGTTGCCTGAAATCACAACTACCAATGCGTTGACATCATGCAAATTTTGTCTAGCAGGCAGGACAGCGTAAAAAATAAAAGACAAGAAGTGATTCACATCTTCTTCAATACCCAGGCAAAGGTTCAATGTTCAGACAAGATCCCTTCACCCAATCAACTCTGCAGGTATGTAATGTGCAACTGTTTAAAAAGTACTTTCTAATTGGTGATCTAATTGCATCATGCAGAAATGAATATGCATTGCTTATAACATTTTGTACTTAAGACATTTTGCATAATAATGTTATTAAGACATTTAAGACATCTTTAATATAAAGTAGTTTGTGACTTTGTCTGTCTGTCTGTCTGTCTGTCCCTCATATCTCTGTCAGTGTCGCATGTATGAAGGTGAAGTTTTGTGCCCGGGGGCCAGTGGGGGTGGATTGTTGTTGTTTTATTAGAAGCACTTGTTGATACATTTAATGTTGTCTCTGTTGCCAGAATAACCAAAGGCAACATGGAGCAGTGGCTGTGACTGATACTTCTCTTCTGTTGATAGAATAACCAGAGGTTACGTGGAGCAGTGGTTGTGACTGAAGTTTCTCTTGTGTTGACAGAATAACCAGAGGCTACGTGGAGCAGTGGCTGTGACTGATGCTTCTCTTGTATTGACAGAATAACCAAAGGCTACATGGAGCAGTGGCTGTGACTGATACTTCTCTTCTGTTGATATAATAACCAGAGGCTACATGGAACAGTGGTTGTGACTGATGTTTCTCTTGTGTTGACAGAATAACCAGAGGCTACGTGGAACAGTGGCTGTGACTGATGCTTCTCTTGTATTGACAGAATAACCAGAGGGTACATGGAGCAGTGGCTTTGACTGATGCTTCTCTTGTATTGACAGAATAACCAGAGGCTACATGGAACAGTGGTTGTGACTGATGTTTCTCTTGTGTTGACAGAATAACCAGAGGCTACGTGGAACAGTGGCTGTGACTGATGCTTTCCTTGTATTGACAGAATAACCAGAGGCTACGTGGAACAGTGGTTGTGACTGATGCTTCTCTTGTGTTGACAGAATAACCAGAGGCTACGTGGAGCAGTGGCTGTGGCTGATGCTTCTCTTGTGTTGACAGAATAACTAGAGGCTACGTGGAACAGTGGCTGTGGCTGATGCTTCTCTTGTGTTGACAGAATAACCAGAGGCTACGTGGAACAGTGGCTGTGACTGATGCTTCTCTTGTGTTGACAGAATAACCAGAGGCTACGTGGAACAGTGGCTGTGACTGATGCTTCTCTTGTGTTGACAGAATAACCAGAGGCTACGTGGAACAGTGGCTGTGACTGATGCTTCTCTTGTGTTGACAGAATAACCAGAGGCTACGTGGAACAGTGGCTGTGGCTGATGCTTCTCTTGTGTTGACAGAATAACCAGAGGCTACGTGGAACAGTGGCTGTGGCTGATGCTTCTCTTGTGTTGACAGAATAACCAGAGGCTACGTGGAACAGTGGCTGTGGCTGATGCTTCTCTTGTGTTGACAGAATAACCAGAGGCTACGTGGAACAGTGGCTGTGGCTGATGCTTCTCTTGTGTTGACAGAATAACCAGAGGCTACGTGGAACAGTGGCTGTGACTGATGCTTCTCTTGTATTGACAGAATAACCAGAGGCTACGTGGAACAGTGGCTGTGACTGATGCTTCTCTTGTATTGACAGAATAACCAGAGGCTACGTGGAACAGTGGCTGTGACTGATGCTTCTCTTGTGTTGACAGAATAACCAGAGGCTACGTGGAACAGTGGCTGTGACTGATGCTTCTCTTGTGTTGACAGAATAACCAGAGGCTACGTGGAACAGTGGCTGTGGCTGATGCTTCTCTTGTGTTGACAGAATAACCAGAGGCTACGTGGAACAGTGGCTGTGGCTGATGCTTCTCTTGTGTTGACAGAATAACCAGAGGCTACGTGGAACAGTGGCTGTGGCTGATGCTTCTCTTGTGTTGACAGAATAACCAGAGGCTACGTGGAACAGTGGCTGTGACTGATGCTTCTCTTGTGTTGACAGAATAACCAGAGGCTACATGGAGCAGTGGCTGTGACTGATGCTTCTCTTGTGTTGACTGATGCTTCTCTTGTAATGACAGAATAACCAGAGGCTACATGGAGCAGTGGCTGCGACTGATGCTTCTCTTGTATTGACAGAATAACCAGAGGCTACATGGAGCAGTGGCTGTGACTGATGCTTCTCTTATGTTGACAGAATAACCAGAGGCTACATGGAGCAGTGGTTGCAACTGATGCTTCTCTTCGAACCTGTAAAACGAGGGGGCAAGTTCACAGTAAAGAAGAGACGAGAATGCTTCGAGTTTCTTGACCAGATCCTCAACATCAGGGTGAGTTCATCAGTTGAATAATACAGAGGACTACACTTAATCTAAAGGGTTCAGAATCACTTTTGAACAGAGCAATGTGATTGTATTTAGCGGCTAATTCACTTAAGCGAATTTCTGAGAAAAATTTACTCACAATGATATGGAAGTGGATGCACATCAAACAGCTGAGTTTTATTTTGTCCATACTGAAAAACTGCACATGTAGTATACAATTTTATAAATGGGTATTCTCGAACAACAAATTGTCTTAGATGACATTTGCAACTTAGTTACGTAAATCTCGCAATGGCTTGCCCACATTGCAAAGGCTATGGTCAATAACATTTCAGTTGATGTCTTACGGTCTTACCATTTATTTGTGCAATGTATAATTTTTTTAAATCCAAAACACTGATCTATATTCAAAAAGCCTTGAGGTTTTCCAATCATGTTTTAAATATTTTCGGACTATGATCTGGCATGTATTGTCCTATTCTCTAAACAGTTTATTGACAAAGAGGCCATCCATAAAGTATGTCACGCTTGGGGGGTAGTGGGTATCTGGGTAGATGTTACAGAGCGTGGGGAGGGGTATCTTAGCGATCGTTACGTTCGTTATTAAAAAAGTTTAAGATTGATAGCATTGATGACTATGCCAGTTTTTCGGGTATATTTCAACTGAATTCCACCAGAAAAAGGAATGCAGCTCTACCTCTACCTTGCATCAGTGAAGTGCGTAATGGTGCACGAAAAGTCTGTAAACTTGGTGAAAAATATATGTATGCATAATAGGTGGGAGGTCTTTCTCAAAACAAACATAATTTTAGAGGGTGTGTTCAGACCAGCATGACGGGGGGGGTGGTGGGTCTCAAAAATGGGAAAAAGTAGCATACTTGATGGATAGCCACAAATGATTCTCACAGGCGACATGGATCATTTTGGGTAGTCTCTGCTGATGACATTGACTCCATGGATCTCCATGGATCTCGCATATCTGCCGTGTTGTTTCAGCTGATCCATATATTCTGCGTCCCATCCAGCCAGTTGTTGTCGTACCCACTGCAAAGTTCACACATGCCCCTTCCCGAAGTCATGACCCTCGTTGAGCGAGAAACAAACATCCCAGTTGCGAGACAGGACCTTCTGCTCGGTAGCGGCATGGAGCTAAACCGGAACAAACTAGCACAGCAGTGCATTGTTGGTGATGTGGTGAGTAGCGTTATTGTTATGTACTCAAATTATCTTCATGTGCTGATTTATGAATCCATGATGTGGTGAGTAGCGTTATTGTTATGTACTCAAATTATCTTCATGTGCTGATTTGTGAATCCGTGATGTGGTGAGTAGCGTTATTGTTATGTACTCAAATTATCTTCATGTGCTGATTTGTGAATCCAATTTTTATCTGCTGACTGTCATTCAGTAAAACTCCCTCTTCAATTGATTTAGCCCATTCTTTGTCAGGTTCGTTGATGATGACATTTGTAGTGTGCGAAGTGTTTAAATAATATATGCTTAACAGAAGAGTTCGTACTTCTGTTCAAATCATCGAAAGAATTGAGTTTTATCACTAGATCGGGTAACTTGCAATAGAGTAATAGCCTTATGCAATAGCATATAGAACCGGACCACTTTTGCCATTTTTCTGCTGATGCATTACCTGACCCGGTTAAAAATAATTTAACAATTTGCCCGATGATTTCACCGAAACTAAGTAGCAAATTGGTACAAGCAAGAAAAAGCAAGCAAGCATGTCGTGGTAGTGGACAATGGATTGTCCAAAACAAGGCAACATTGTTATTGTTTCATAGTTTTATGATACTGACCAATATGCAAACTTTGCACCCATACCTTTAAAACATCATACTTTTAACGCTAACAATATAATGTGGATTTTCTGTAAACTTTTCTGCGTTCAAAATATACAGTTGATCTGAAGGTCTGTTGGCATGGTTCCAGGATGACGTTGAGTGTCCTGTCTTCCTCTTCGACAAGGGATGCAATGCGAAGGAACTGCAGTGGAGACCTCTGGAGATCCCTGAATGGGTGAAGCGGATACTCAAGGAACCAACGACCCGCTTCACCATTGCTGTGTGTTTCTTTCTATTGTTTTATCGTTTTGAGCATTTTTGTTTGTACACTTTCAATCAATCAATCAGTAATGTGTGTTTACATAGCACCGTTACCAGCCTTAGCTGCTCGAAGGCTCTTTCCAAGTTCATTAATAATTTTTTTTATGCAGTATTTGATATTTGTTTTCTGTAAATTATTTATTTTTTACAACATTGTAATTTTATTTAATGTGTACTACGCCACAGAACTGTACATTTAGTTTTAGTTAGAATTAATTTTCAGACCCACTGTTGTGTATGAATGTTTCAATGATTTTGCTTGCCAGTTTTTGTCCCCTTGCCTATGCTACTGTTAAGCAGTAAAACTAACATTGAAGCAGTGTATCTGAACATAACCATCATTACAGAACCCCAACAATTTAAGCAAACTCTGACCCACCCAAGTAAATATGTTGCAAAGTTCCAAATAAATATGACTTGGCAGCAACCATTGTATCATCTTTATTTTCAATTGTAGATAGAACGATATTTGTTTATTGTTTGCTTTTAAAAACGTAAGTGCTGGTTTTTAATTGGCATATGTGCTTTTGTGTGTATTTTATGTTTTTGGGCAAACATTTGTTAATATGTGATGCAATTTTAATGTGTTAATGATGTTGTATTCCGGGCAGGATCAGAAAAGGGCGTGGTATCAGGCATTGAACTTCTGCAGAAGTGCTGCCAGAAATCTGAAACAGTTGCAGAATGCCCAGAGAGCAGCCTTGTAGGTGTTGGTTTGTTGTCACACAATTGGGGAGAAGAAATTTGAATGCATGAAAAATGCTATGAACAAGACTATACAACTGTTTGATACCTTCTGATTAATGATGTAACTACATTGTGCAGAAGCGAAGTTGCTCAGAGTAATTAGCTCAAGATATTTAGCTTAGCAGGTGCAATTCACACACGCATGTATGCACGCACACAGGCAATCAGGCACGCACGCACACACAAATTTGTTGAAGATGTAGAAGGTGGGCGTGCATCCCAGACACACGTGCGTGCATACAGGTGCACACACACACACACACACACACACACACACACACACACACACACACACACACACACGCATACGTTATCATAATTATTACATAAAAACTATAAAAGTAATATTAATTTATCTCATGTTATATAATTTCTAAGCATTGTATAATTGCAATACCGGGTAGTTGTAAATGATTTTATTTATTTTTGTCTATGTTTATCCATTTAGGTTGTGCTTACTGCGCAATAACACCAACTTTATGAAGTTACACCAAGAACTGACGACAGGCATAGTCAAATTCCAAGCCAAGCTGGAGTTCTTTAGAAAAAGGTATTATATGTTCTTTGTATATTGTACTTTTTCATCACAATATTTAAATTTTATTTGAACTTTGTATGTTTAATGCAATGTCAAATCGACACGTCAAGCTACCTTTATAATTTGCTTCACTTAAACATAACATTATGATTAGTAAATATATACTGTATATACACATCACCTTACAAGCCATGATTGAAACCTCTTCTTTTATCTTGTCTTGACAGAAGTTCCTTTTTTTAAAAATATAACTGCATTGATTTAATTGATTACACATTTATGATGTTGGTGTTTCTGTAGATCTTATTTTATACCGGCGTAGTTGAGTAAAATAAAAAATGTATTAATTGCACGCATGCACGCATGCACGCATGCACACATGCATGCACAGTTATTTTATGCTGTGTCAGTTATGTATTCGTTGTTGTAGCCATGAACTGGACTTACGGAGATTTGAAGAACAAACAGAGTCTGGAATATGTATGTGGTAACAGATTTCGTGAATGAAATGTAATTTGTAGTAAAAAGAAATACACTCACAATTGCCGTGACGGCTGCTGATTGTTTTGTAGTTAAACTTTTTGGTGACTATTAACTTTGCTGTGATTAACTATGTTGATTTCATAGAAAAAAACTGTACCAAGTTTACCATTGTTGTTTGCATAAGCTGGTGCTATTTATTTGTCCATTCTGTAGATGTCATAAACATTTCCTGCCGTATAAATTGCACGGCCATACAGTATTTTGTAGTAGCACCGGTTAGTTTGTGTGATGATTGACAGCGTCGAGCTGTTTTGTCAAATGTGTCGGCACGTACGATTATATGTGTAGTTTCCCAGAGGATGCATCAGTCGTGGAAACAGGCCGAAGCTGAAGTCCAGAACTACAATATACTGGTCAGTGGCCACACTAACAAGGTACTGCATATGGTCAACTAATGTATGCCTGTTAATAATTTTTATCCTCCCCAAGGACAAAAGTTGTAGCAGAAATTTTTTTGACAAAGAGAAATTACTGCTTACATTAACAGACTCTATGCAGCTCTTCATTTGAGTGGAATGTTTAACCAAACAACAACATAATGTGGTGTAATTTGTCTATTGTTTTGAGGTGTAGCAACTTTTCCTCGTTAATCACTTAATCCTGTTAAAAAGATATTGGTTACAGAAATGGATATGAGAGTATGCATGTGGTATCATTAAAAAGAATTTGTGTTCATTAAAGAAGTTGTACTGTATTGTACATGTGTCCTCGCAGGAGGTGGAAAAGGAACAGTTGGAACCAAAGTGTGTCTCTGTCAGTACGATGATCTACGAGCTCCAGAAATCTCAGCCGAAACAGATGGACTTGCTCGATAAGTTGTAAGCTGCCACTCATTCTTAGTCATGCCTCGGGGGGGTTAGGGGGGTTCCAATGAATCCCCTTTTTGATAGAATTTTTTTTAACAATAACGTTTTTCATCCCCAAAATCACCAGCTGATCGTGTGCAGTATATCCGAACCCACTTTTACAAAACCCTGAGGATGGGACTGTTAGCTACTGCTGTGTGAAAGTGTAGTGGGGCGTTGTAGCTCGGCGGTATGGCACCGAACTGTCAGTCGAGAGGACAGGAGTTCGAGTCCACCTGGTGTTGTTTCAAAACTTGGGTAGTTTTGTGCACCGCACCTTGCCTATGTCTTTTGGACGATACACTAAAAGCTGTTGGTCCCTTCTACCTGGTGTCTATGTCAGGGGAAGGGAAACAGCCCACACGGGGAAATGAAAGAAACACTCACAGAGCTAATGGTCATGATCTACAAAAACCCATATGGGCCCTGCATCAACTGCTGCCAAGAACTTGGAGTAAGCCTCATGAACACCTTGTCTAGGTGGACATTGACGCTATATAAGACCACACGTTATTGCTATTACAGTGTAGCAGAATTGTGCAATTTAAAGCTGCTTCTGCAATAAAATTTTTCGCTTTTGTTTTAGAATAATTTTGTGAAAAATCAAACCTAGCTCTAGTATCCACTACAACACGTTAGCTCTAGTATCCACCAAAACACGCTAGCTCTAGTATCCACTACAACACGCTAGCTCTAGCATCCACTACAACACGCTAGCTCTAGTATCCACTACAACACGCTAGCTCTAGTATCCACTACAACACGCTAGCTCATGTATCCACTACAACACGCTAGCTCTAGTATCCACTACAACACGCTAGCTCTAGTATCCACTACAACATGCTAGCTCTAGTATCCACTACAACATGCTAGCTCTAGTATCCACTACAACACGCTAGCTCTAGTATCCACTACAACACGCTAGCTCTAGTATCCACTACAACACGCTAGCTCATTAGTGCAAATGTGTTATTTAGCGTTTATGAAATCATTGGACAAACTATTAAATTATTTTCAACTGGGCCCTTTTTAACTTTGGCAAAAAAGGGCAAATGTGACAATATTAGTCCGCTCTATATACCTTTTAAGCATATTCATGTCTCTAGGGTTGTTAAACCACATTCTTTTAGTTGCTCTCCTCTGTATTTGTTCAAACATATCTATGTCCTTCTTACGATATAGTCTCCAGGTTTGTATACAGTATTGTAAATGAGGCCCAATTATTGGTGCGGTATTGATGTGTTGACTAAGCAGTTTGTCATTCAATTACTCTATACTTTCAGAGCTGAGGAAGCCTTGCTGTTTGTGATTCAATTACTCTATACTTTCAGAGCTGAGGAAGCCTTGCTGTTTGTGATTCAATTACTCTATACTTTCAGAGCTGAGGAAGCCTTGCTGTTTGTGATTCAATTACTCTATACTTTCAGAGCTGAGGAAGCCTTGCTGTTTGTGATTCAATTACTCTATACTTTCAGAGCTGAGGAAGCCTTGCTGTTTGTGATTCAATTACTCTATACTTTCAGAGCTGAGGAAGCCTTGCTGTTTGTGATTCAATTACTCTATACTTTCAGAGCTGAGGAAGCCTTGCTGTTTGTTCGTCAGTATCAGAATGGTAAGTACTGCACCAATTTGAACAAAACATCTGAAATCTCAAAATAATTGTATCTCCATCATTTCTACCATATACCTTTTAAAGATGGTCTAAATTTGTGGAAAAAGATCAAATAATAGTTATTGAGTTGTAAATAAATGTTGAGTTTATTCACTTGGAAGTAAGTTTCTGTTAGAATTCCTGTATTGTCTCATCGGAATTAATCAGGTTTGCTATCAGGATAACTAATAATAATGACTATATTTAATTAAATATTTTTGCCATAATGACCAGTTTGGGGGAAATCCAAAACACTACAATGTAACTTGTAAGCTTTTAACTCTCTAACATTATTATATCTATGATAACATCATAATTATATATACGATAACATCATAACTATATATACGATAACATCATATATCTGATACATCATATATCTATGATATCATATATATATATATATATATATATATATATATATATATATATATATATATATATATGATAACATCATATATCTATGATGATATCAATGATAACATTATATATCCATGATAACATCATATATATATATATATATATATATATATGTAAGTATGAATTATTATATGTTATAAGTTTATACTATATAACATGTTATTTCAACACAAATGATCAGATTGTTTACTTTTAAGGTTATATTCTGACCAAGATTGTTTTCTTTGGCGTTGCAGTGAAGCAGCCCATAACTCATGAAGAGATTGTCACCATCGTTAAGAAATGTCAAAAGACACACGAGGATGTCTCCAACATTCTCTACACATGCATCGGGTATATGATGTGTGATCTTCCATTCGTAGATAGAGGAGCAGGGCATCAATGTTATTTATTAAGCCTTTAGAACTAGAGAAATTGTTTATTTTGTTGGTTTTTATGCTGTTGGTTTTTTAGCTATAAGTATAACTTTGTCGTACTGAAAATTTACAGTTGCAAGTTACATTAATTTCATGGTACAGTTAATTCGCTACAAGGCAGTGTATGATAAGTCTGTGTGCGACAAGAACAGTGTATTCTTCGTTGCTCGGTGACAACTGGAATAAACAATCGCTAACTGTTAATATGAATACTTCAGTAAATTAACCCTTGAACAGTATTATCAACTAGTCTCAAATATGAAGTACCGTACTCCCACTGTATTTACATTTACGGGGTGACACCATTACATGAGACTTGATAAAAAAAGACGGTGATGAGTCGGTTTGAATCGCAAAATACAACTGTACTGGTAAATGTCTATGCAACCACCAGTCAAAAACGACATCAGTCTACCTAAGCTTTGGGCGTTCAGCCATTAATGGCCAACTGAGTCAGTTAAGGGTTAAAGGTCCTTCTTCAATTCGATTTTTTCACTTGTCTCTTTTCAGAATAATTTCACGAAAAATCAAACCTCTAGTATCCACTACGACATGCTAGTTCATATCTACAAATTTTTTATTTAGTTATGGAGAAGTCATCGGACAAACTAATAAATTATTTTCTACTGGGCCCAGTCAAAATTCTGCAAAAAAGTACAAGTGTGGCTCTGTGTCTGTGTATACTATGTATATACTACGTATACACTATGATATAATGCTATTCACACTTTCCCAATTACCTAATCTAAGTCAATCCATTCGATGATTTTAACAAAAGTATGCACTATTCTGTTACACTAACTACACATAGACTATTCACACACTATAAATGTGAACATTATCGAACCTGATTTATGGTGGGCTAAAAGAGTTGAGCATGGAGGTTTAAGTAAAACTGCATATTTAACAAGATTTAACAAGATTGCCATCCAAGGCCCAATGGCCCAGGTGGCAAGTGGACAACGAAGCCATTGGCTTATCAAGAGTCCAATATTTTTTCATCCATGCGTAACCCGCCCTCCTGAGATGTGTCAACCTTGTTTTTAAACATATTCATGCTGCTAGCAGTTATACAATCTGTAGATAATTTGTTCCATTCATTGATTGTCCTCTGTGAGAACGAGTACTTCCTGATATCCAATCTACACTGATCCTTTACTAATGTTACCTCATTTCCTCTAGTTCTATCTTTCTTGAGGGAGAACAAAATATTTCTTTCAATGTTTTCATACCCATTCAATATCTTAGAAAACTTCAATTTGATCTCTTAAATGCCTCTCTAGGGTTGTTAAACCACATTCTTTCAGGCTTTATTCATAACTAAGGTCTCTCAGCTCTGGAATAATTTTAGTGGCTCTCCTCTGTATTCGTTCAAGCTTATTTATATCCTTCTTATGATACGGTCTCCAAGCTTGTATGCAGTATTCGAAATGAGGCCTCACTATTGCTTTATACAGAGGTATAATGAGCTTATGTTATATTTCTCCTAATCAAACAAGACTTTGATTACCCTTTGAAGCTGCAATACCACACTGCTCTGAAACTTTCATATCAGCACTTATTGTTACTCCTAAGTCCTTTTTTGTGGTAGTACCTAGAACAGTATCTCCATTTTTCAGATCATTTAACTAATTTGACTAGATCGTCTTGTAACTGTTGTTTATCACCATCATTGTTAACCTTTCTAAACAGTTTTGTGTCATCCGCAGATTTCAGTATGTTGCTTGTTATATTATCGTCTAAGTCATTGATATGTATATTAAGAGTAATAAAGGTCCTAACACTGATCCTTGTGATACACCACTCAAAACTGTCTTCTGTTAGTCAGCCATTTATATGACATTATACACATTATCTCGGCATTTAAGTAGTGCTATTTTTTCTAAACAGAAATCAGTAAATTCCATTCTAAGAAAGGTTTTTGTATCATGGTTAACTTGTAACTTTTAATTGTAATTTATGCAATCTGCTGCAGGAGAGCACAATGTCATTGCTATTAATTTTGCAAAACTGCACTGTAGCATTTTATCTCAATCATTTCACGTTGCTATTCCTTCTAGCAAGATAACGAAAAGTCATTAGGCATTTATGACACAGCTAATGTTCAAGCAAGACTTCTGTATGTGAACTGATTGTCCACAGCAAGATATGTCGGTGCAAGCAGGAGATGACACAGTTGCTACCTCTGGTGGAGGCGCAAGTCCAGAACATCGACCGAGCGAGTAACCGACTGATTGCCCTGCAGAGTGAACGACAACGGAATGTGTGGAAACTAGTGGAAGTCGCTGTAAGTATTCACCTATTATTACTGGTGTCTTTGTACTGTGTTTCGAGTATCGCAGATATTCCTCAGGTTTATTTTAAAAAGTCCTGTAGTTAAACCCAACTTACTTGACTTGACTTAAAAACAAAGGCCATATTGACCCTCTTCCCTCCCCACTCCACCCTCCGGTGCCAACGGTTCCTGAGCAGATGAGTGTCTCGGGTTGGTTGGGGGTTGGAAATCCTAATTAAAAATGGAAGAGCTGTTCATAAATAGCCAACGGTATCCAAAACTTGGGATGTCCAAACGAGTGTCCATTATATGTAGCTATGATTCTCAAACACCCCAGTGTCATGTCAGTACACCAGTTAGTTAAACATACCACCATACCGGTAACAAGTTATGAATAAACTGATAATTTTGAATGAAATTGTGAAACTTTCATTCAGAATATGGTATTTATATGGAATTATTTTCAAAGCATCTTTTCTGTTATATATACTGTACATAGACTTTGAGAACATTCACTTGTATCAAATTGTCATGTTTCAATATGCTAAGAATGCCACTGAAAATGTAAAGAAATATATAGTTACGCTAGACCATAATGATATACTTGAACAAGTTAACTTAACAAGTTCACTGACCTTTTTTGTAGTTCTGGAAATATTAAAAGGGAATACACACTTTAAAGGGAATATACGCTGCGCTGCATTGGTTAATTGATATGCAGCGAGTTGGGGGTTTTGTATAATTCAAATGCCCCGATTCTCAAAATGTTTTAATCACAACTCTAATCTAAATTAACAATGTCATACTTTATGTTTTAATCTTTATTGCTGTGGTACATTTACCATCAGCAATGATATAAAACGGGAGTTTAAACGACCAATAGATCATTCGATGATAAACTTTTTTATTGCCATAGAGCGATTTCTACATGTGTCACAAAACAGGCCTATTTTATTTCATCGCCAAATTGTGTATTTTCAAAAATATTAGAAGATGAAAGATTACGACAGTAATCCATTTTATGGATATTATTTTTAAACTGCCAAGATATTATAAATGCTAGTATATTTTTTGTTGCAACGTCCTGTAAAACAGTCAATTAACCAATGTAAATCCTTGTGCCTTCCCTTTAAGAAGCATCACATTATCAGCTTTATCGCGTTTCAGCTGAAGGTGACGCCACCTGAGCCCTCTCACCCGGACTCCCCCGGTGTCAATGGACTGCCAATGTCACAACTGTCTCTGTCACCAGTGGTGCTTCAGAGAGGCAGGGAGGAGTCATTGACCGCCATACGTGAACACAAGGCTGTTAAAGACGAGTGAGTGTAACACTGCCACACTGGCTGGCTGGCACACACGGCATGTTTGCAAAGAAACACTTGTTAAAATCATAAAAATAATTTCCTTTGACAGTTAGATTGGGCAACTTGCAAACTTGTGAATAGCCTGATATAATAGTATACTTTGCCCTTTTTTTACAGAATTTTTATCGGATCCGACCAAAAATAATTTAATAGTTTATCTGATTATTTCACCAAAACTAAATAACAAATCTGTTAAATGAGGCAGCATGTTGTAGTGGCTACTACAGAATTTTGGTTCAGTTTTTGTGTGAAATGAGTGATACCTGGGTATGAACCTATCAGTAAAAAATCTAATCGAAGAGGGACCTTTTAAAGTGACATTGCAGCGTTTAATGTTAACTGTATTTACAATGAATTTTACAGATGAACATCTTTGTGTTATTGCAGGTTTTCCAGTATCCTTGGCAGTTTGGAGGACTCATCTAAAACCTCTCTTGATTGGACATTCCTGGATACACTTGCATCACAGCTGCCAGAAGATGGCGTCACTGGCAACACGTGATGCAGCATGTGATGTCTAAGTGACCAATGACATTTGCAGACAAACTTCAATAACAAAATTGTGGACTGGCCATGGTCATCAGTTTGCAATACCAAGAAGTGCTTCACATTTCCAGTATCAAGAACCGCTTCACATTTCCACAACACCACAGAATATAAAATGGTGACACCATTGAGCATCATTTGTAGTATGTCTCAACCAATGAACAAACATTAGTATGTGTTGACGTCTTAATAACATAACAGTACATTTTTATAGTACTGGTTGGCCCATGTGGTAATGGTCTAACGCTCTAGAGACAAAGTTGCCCTATATGTATGTTACAGTACCACATTAAAATGTGGCCATATTAGCAGTTTCAAACTGGGAAATGAAACCAGCTTGCTTTGTCTTCTACTTTTTTGTTTTGATATACTAAATATGAACATAGACATTAATATATATTGTGAATACTGATATTAACAGTGCACTGATGCATGTATGTATGTATGTACGTATGTAATAATGATATATCTTTGCATGTAATCCATTGTTTTTAAACCACAACAAAAAAACTGCAGAATTATTCTCAATATTCATGTGTGAAAGTTGTCCATTTTCACTTACACGTCGCTACGAATGAACGAATGGGGTGATTCGTTGAAAATAGCTAATTATTCTTTACAGTTTTATTGATGATTTGGACCAATAAGTGGTCATATTAAAAAGAATACTGGTTTTTAATTTATAATTTTGTAAAAAAGTATTGTGTATAACTAAGGCGTTTGACCACTTGCTTGTTGGCATGTATGTAAATTTATTTTAGATCTAATAGTCTAAAATAATATATATTTGTAATAAATTGTTAAATAAAGTGTCGACGATGATGCATTTGATAAGATGATGTTTACAGTGTATTGTATTTATAGGTTTTTCAACAGGTATACCCAATTAAAGTATGTGTGAATGACTTAGGCTCCCATAGATCCAGCGGATCTCACAGGTTACCTAGTTACGCAAGTTGTCACTTTGGAATGTATCGTTTGCATAGTGCACCACCGTTCTATGGGTACATAATTACCATTTAAGCAAATCTGGAACACAACATGTAAATGCGAATAACGTCAAAACTATTCACGAACGAGATTCATCAGCATCTACAGTACATAACAATAGTCCCAGGCGGGATATATTGCGCTTAGGTTCTGATTTACTGTTATGTTAATGTCAGGCTAAAACTAAATCCATCGAGGCCTACTTTACACTGTTTACAATATTTCTATTTCGTCTCGGGTACCCTAATGTAATTGGCAAGTTTAAATTGTCAGCATAACTCATTAAACCCAGTTGGCTGTGAATGAACAATAAATAAATGGGCAGTATTCGTTGCCACTAGTATGTCTTCACGCCGGCAGTAGAATATCGTTCTCGTAGCAAGCTGATTTTTCTCCGGAGCCTACACGACTACAGAAACATAACGGTGATTTCGGCCTTTGGTCTTTGACCAGACAGAAACTTTTTGAACAGACGAATAAGTGTTTAATGACGGCTTTAAACATCGCAAGAAAGCTGAACTTCGAAGTAACTTAAGTAGCAGAAAAAGCCGTTTGACAATATTTTGATTGACCACACAAGCATCTAATTCTAAAGGTACGAACCAGTTGGAAACAGAATCAAGTACATCGTTTGTTTTGTGGTGTAGGGCCTGCTCGCGGTATGTGGGCTGAACGTCTGTGGTTATTTCTGTTCCTGGTCATGTCTAGGAGCGGAGAAACGAAGGTTGGGGCAAAGGCGCTGAGCAGGCGCCATGTTGAAACTTCGCCGACAACGTTGATCGTGAACGACACCGCGGTGGCAGAAGTTTCACTGGATCCGAACTGCGCTGCCAACTTTACATCACCTGTTGGCGAACGAAACGCGAGGGAACCCTACGACAGTATTGGTGCGATATCGTACGTTGTCATCGTGATGGTGGTTTACGGAATCGCCATGTTCGCACTGCTGTGTTCCGTTGTCAAACGCAAGCCGCACGACCGTCAACTGGATGTCGAGATTCGCAACTACAAGCGAGGACTGGACGAGGCGAGGAGGCGGTCGAAACAGCAAGGCGTTCTGCGCACTCGTCTCAGCTGGCCGGGAAACTTTATCGGGTTGCGTTTCAGCGCCAGACGTCCGTGTGGTTACGCTTCCCCGGTTGACGAGACAATGCCTCCGGGAGGAGACACTCCCGTTATACCGTTGGCGGCGTTTTCTGCTGAAATCGACATCGAGAGCGCAGAAGACAGTCAATAGCGGCTGTTGCTGAACGGCGTAGGCAGCATTCTGTCTACCGTTCTCTTCTACAAGGTGCGGCTCTTCTCGATGACCGCGGCTCCATTGGGTCAGTTGTTTCCGTGGAAATTGAGCTACCGGCGATCACCAGTGTGGTCGGCCTACACGATGACGTATAACTGTTGGACAAGTAGAGACAGTCATCATCGACGTCTCCGTCATCGTTTGGGTTTTTTTAAACAATGTATATCAGCCTCATGACAACTGCATTGATTGAGAAAGATCGTGTCCGTAGAGCGTCACTGATAATGTTGTGGGTGTGGAACGGCAACCACCATACGCAGTGGACATGTCAGTGTTGATGAAGCGGAGGTGTCACCACATGCCCGAATGAGCACTGACGAAATATAAAGTGTATGCTAGGTTCTGTGCCGGTGACACGTTGTATCACCTGCATTGACATTGCAAGATCGCCCTTCTCGGAAAGAACTACAACAACGTGACAACGCTTCCATGACTGATAGCGTTGGCCAGGTTGACAGTTTCAGTAATACCATTGCATGCCCGTCTTCAATGGAGGTTTAGTGAGTTCGAACGAACACCCTTTTTGAATGAATTGTTTTTAACTGTAAAATTTTTCAGACGTCATCCCATAAATCCCCGGCTGATTGTAGACGTCCGACTCTCTTTGGAAACTCTGATGAGGGGATTGCTTTGTATAAAAATATATATTTTTTTATTATATGTTTTGCATGTTATATTAAAGCATTCTAATACAACCATGCACAGGGTAATGGCGTTCATGACTTGCCTGCATTGAGAAATAAAGTGCAAGTACCAATGGGGCGGACCTGGGGCGATTCCAACTCCGAATCGGAATCAAAGGACGATTCCGACTCCGATTCCGGAGTCGGAATCGTTTGGAGTTAATTTGAGTGGAATCGGAATCGGAGTCGGAATCATTTGGAGTGGAATTATCAAGTGGTCATAACTGACAGGACAGCGCATTTGGACACATTAAAATCCATCTGCCAGGTTTTTGCCCAGTGGTGGAGTTTGTTCAGGTCAGATTCAAGTGCCAATTGGTCAGCCGATGTTTGAATTTCACATATAAACGATATTGTCGTCAGCGAACAGGCGCATTTGTGAATTCACTCCTTCGTTGGTGTCGTTAATGTACAACAAAAACAACAGTCCTGTTCCTTGTGGGACTCCAGAGAGGATGTCGGCTGACCGTGAAGACTGCACATTGACGACAAATTGTTGACTGCGAGAACCGAGAAACGCACTGGTCCATGTATTTGTCTTTCCGTTGATTCTGTAGTACCGGATTTTGTGTAGATGTTTTGTGTGAGAAACTTGGTCTTGCTGAAGTCCAGAAAAATTACATCTGTTTGGTTCTTTCGGTTGATGGACTACGCCAATTATAGCACTGACGAGTTGTGTCTCACAAGAGAGACCCTTCGGGAAGCCATGTTGGTTAGGATTTAGAATGTTGTTGTAATCAATGTGGCGACAATAGGTTCCATTATTTTGTGTGTAATGCACGTTAGGGAAACCGGTCTGTAATTATACGGTGTGGCCTTATCACCCTTCTTGTAAATCGCCGACATACGTGCAGTAGACCAATCATATGGGATGGTGCCTTCTTCGTAGGATTGCTGGAAAATGAAGCATGTCACACCAGAGTCAGAGATCTCATTGGCCGTCTCCTTCAGAATCCTTGCCGGGAATTAATGGGGGCCTGCAGATTAAATTTGGTTGATGTTCTACTGCCCCTGATGTCCAGCCAGATCCTTAGCCGTCTAATGGCGTGGAGCAAAAACTACACCGGTGACTACATCAAATCTTTTATCTGGCGTCGTCCCGCCCTCGTCGTTATCGAGCGCATTCACTGTGGTCAAAACCAAAGATATTAGATGTCAAAACAACGAGCGCGCTTGACAAACAGTGGCGCCCCAGCACGGAGCTTGGATAATCGAGGCTACGAGGAGAACCAGAAATGACGTCACATGCCTAGCTTTCGAACCTGTCGAAGGGGCTGGTATTTAGTTTACTGTCGATTTGGGAAGCTTGAAGTTTGGTGAGTGTCAGCGTTTAAGATATATCATAGCTGCTGTAGATATATATGTACTATTACGCATTTAACTGCAAATATATTATGCTATCTCGTGGTATAAATCCTATTTCGCCGAGTCGAAATTACTTGGCCGAGATTACAAGAAATCAAACATGGCGGCCTACGACTACGTTGCATGCTGACGAACTGTCGCAACATGAATCTAGTCTTTAAAACGCATGGTGAACAAAACATGACAGTTATGTTCAAGTAATGACAAAAGTACGCAAAGACAAGTAAACCACGGAATTGAACATTTAGTAGTTATTAAGGTGCCACTGGCTATGACGAACATCAACCATGAATGGGACGGGTAGGGTTTGACATGTCATTTGGCTTACGGCAGATCTCTTAGATCTCTCTGATCTTTTATGTAGACCAATCTAATTATTTTTATGTAGGTCCAGTCTGCGAATGTGTCACGGCTTGTCCCAAAGCAAGTTCACATGCGAATTCTGTGACATACCATTTTTAGGTCGGGTTATCGGCAATAGCCAATAGTGAATAGAGCTTCAGCGCCTGTGACATTCTTAATTGAAATTCTTGAAAAAAAGATTACGTTTCGGCATCGGTACAGACGTGTAAAGTCATTAAAATTGACTTTATCATTTGCTTCACTGTGCTGGTGCTATACCACAATAATAATTTGCTCTTATGTAACATCAGATGTGGCACTGAGGAAGAAACACTTGCTACTGAATTTATAAAGACTGGGCAGTTCCACTGTGTCTGACGTACATTTCGGACACTAGCCATGCACTGCATGCTGGGATAGCAAGTACCACAACTTTTTATTGCCATATACTGTAGGAACCAACTATAACACAGGGCTTCACGTTTGAAGAGAGTGATCACTCGTTCAAATCAATAATCTAGGGAGCGATTTATCGCTCGCATCAATTGTTAAAATCGCTCGCTGCCTACAAGTTTTCGTCTTGACAAGTACTTTCTTGAGCATTAGATTCACTAGGAAAGTATCTCTTCTTTATAACGCAGTGTTCGGGCTCCAATATTCGGAGTTCACATATCATCCATCACCGGCGATGGCGATCGCAGCCCGCTGCACCAAGATTGCAAGAACGCCATCGAAGCTATTCTGGCGGCGCGGTTTATAAAAATTATCAAATGAGTGGACTAACGTCGATTTGTATTATGTGTAAATGTCACATAATGTTGTATGTCGAACTGAATAAAATACATGTACAGGTATGGAATAGTTAAGTGATCAACAATATTTCGCTACGATCCGATTGACCGACTACGCTGTAATGGCAATCGAAAATAATAACCTGGATCTGAACTATCGAAAATGTAGATGAGTTGACACGGAGTGTAAAAGTTGATTAGACATTGAAAACGATAATTTTAGTAATTGTTCCACTTCGTCTTTCATCCGCTCTGAACACATAAATTCACGACGCACATCTCCGGTACCATTTAACATTGATTCACTGTTTCATGTGCGGCCGACAAATTCATATTTATTGACGTTGAAAACGAAAACTTTTAGTAATTGTGCGGATGACAAATTCATATTTATTGCGCACTGAGTTTGAGTTGTGCGCTTGGCATTTTGATGCAATGGAAGTATGCCATTTCACCCCAGTTTATATTGGTGTTGCCTACTAAGCTGTATTTATGAGTTATGACTATACATCTAATTCTTATACGTGGCATATTTGTGAATTTCAATTGCAATTTTCAACGAAGTCGCACACGAAACCAGTACCGTGTCGTGGCCACGGCCCGGGCACAGTACATTGCCACGGCACTGCCAATGGCTTTGCCTAAGTCCAGGCTACGGTATACGGTAATCGGTGACATGTTGCAATTCAAAACCGTTTTACCAATTGCAATCAGAATGGGGTTTACCTAAAGTAAACATTTATTTCTTTGTACAAAAGTCAGCGCCAACAAGCACCAATTAAAATTTCATGGTGACAACGACAGAATCCGAATGGGAAATGGTGATCTCATTCTCTAAACTACCATTGGTGTAAATATCCTGACTTATGGAATTTGCCAATTAACGAAGTAGAAGTTCCATCCTATAGTAATTCTAGACATACAATGAAAAACATGCATGGTGTTAGACTTAATTCTCCACCTGAGTAAGGTGATGTGTGAGAGCATATTGGAAATTTTATGTTATATGCTGATAGGGCAGGAGTTCATCTCTTGACTAGATCGAATAAAATGATGCTTATATTTTCTGAATAAGGTAGTTGCAATGACAAAACACACTTTTGAGCTTTAATTTAAGATTTAATCTTCTGTATAAATGCTGATGCTTAAAATCCAAAATAGTGATGCTGTCTACTGACAATGACAGACAAGACCTTAGATAAAATGCATCAGAACAAACTGCCAGGACTGCCTACAACAATTGGTGCATCAATCAACATTCACCTTGATTTCTCCGCTTATGTTAAAAAAACTGTGACCTCATCATGGAAATCTGCCCCTTCGAACTTCACAACAACCCTGTCACCTATATTGACTTTGATTTCCTGGTGCACATCTGTCGTACATCCACAATTTCTATGTAGTAATGGTATCAATGCTATCATCCAAAGAGTCATCACTAATTGTTACTTCTTAAAAGAGTCATCACTAATTGTTACTCCTATGAATCAGATGTATCAGCAACCAGCAAATGTTTATTGCCTCTTGCTTATATGCAGTGCAACTGGTGAGTATTGGCTAATGGGAGACAAACTTGACATTCACTCCCGGATTTTGTAGTAGAGACAGATTCGAAAAGGCTACTGTTGTAGTTGCACTGCCTTTTCCACTTCGAACGTAGCACCAAACTGCTCACATGACCATTCCATCAATTCCATCTACAATGCCCTGATAAATTGCTGCTTAATGTCATGGCATTCTCTTCTTCCCACAGATGGAGGTTTGAGAATAGGAATCTCTGTTTAAGAACTCCATCTGAGAATTCCAAAATCATGGTCTTGATATAAATTTGGATACTTAGCCTTCAAATGCAAGAACAGTGTATTCACAAACACACTAAGCTTGGTGTACTGTAATTCACCCGAGACAATGGCAAAGCTCTCAGCCTCAGTGATTCCACTATTTATCTCTGCATAGGCAGTAAAGAGTGTGGCTTGGGCATAATTTGACAATCCACAGTTGGCAAAAGAAAGATGGTCACTGCCCACCAGATTACAGGAAATGGTGTCAGAGAGAAAGGTTGGTGGTATAAAGTTTTAGATTGGTTATTACTGCTTCAAACCCATTTACACACTGTTAGGTTTTCAATGTCTAGTTCAGTGGTATTTTGTTGTGCCCTAATTGAATTTTGGTTTAGTCGGTGTAATTACTTCCAAATGTTGTGCTAATCCAATTATATGGATTAAGAATGGCATTGATAATGTTTATTAACATCACACAGCAATGACATAAACACTAACATTTTGTTAAAAAGTCGAATTAAGTCAGCATGATGTATTGTGTTGGACGTATGGGATGTTGGACATACATTTATACGTACGTCCGACACCACAACTGGTGGTTAATTATTGCATAATCAATAAAGATTTTGAATTTGTTTGTTCAAACAAATAAAATTAACATTATATCTCAGTTAGTAAATTCTTGCAAACATCCAACATCAGTGAAGGTTAAAAAATGCCACTTTTTTGTTGTAATTGTAAGTAAGTAACATACTCATTACTAATGTAATTAAAAGTCAGTTTAAAATATACCTAACATTTTATCATGTAAATTAACTAAGGATATGTCTTGGATTAAACTCCATAAAAATGAATAAGCCTACTTATGAATTACAGTAGATATAGTGAAAAATGTTTTAATGGAATTTTTTGTTGTCATATCATTTGTTGCATTCAGGCCTGGGGTCTATTACATTGCAATGTAATATATTACTATTACTTAGTTTCCTTTCTATTACTCTTACTATTACATGCTGAAGACAATGTATTCTATTACTATTACATTTCAAGCTATTACTATTACATTTTCCATTGGAACTGTTTTTTTTCGATTAAACATTTAACATACTTTATCACTTACATAGATTCAAATTAACTGATGGGTGTATATTTAATTAAATTACAATTAACTCATAACTTTCCCAATTAAATTAACCTCAAGCAATTCCAGTCAGATGTAGACAGGCCTGGGGTAATAGTAATATGTAATGGTAACGATTACAATTGTTCAAGCAATAGTAATAGATGAAACAAATTGCAATATAATTGTAATAGAAAGCAAAGTAATAGTAATGGAGCTGTTACTTAGCTATTACAATTGAACATTTCAATCACATCAAAATTCAATTTCATTGAAAATAGACAAAAAATTCTGTATTTTGACATAACATGACTTGTTAACATTTCCAATTTGGAACATTTTTGTGGTGATAAAATGGTTTAGTATCCGAATCATGATAGACATTGAACTTTAGCACTATCAGCATGGGACACTGACAGTGTCACTGCTGCATGGCTAATTGGTCATTTGAAGCCAGGTCCACCAGCCATTTATCCTTTTCACACAAGGCTATTCATTCATTCACTGAAGCAGGATAAAGGTTCCAGTGGCCTGTTGCATGACAGGCACCTGAGTTAGGTGGTAAATCTACACCCAACTCCCAAGGTTCCATCTAGTTAGGCAGATGCTTACAGGGGTGAGATTTAGTGGTCGCCAATGGCACCCGAAACTGGCTTCGGGCGACTTAAATTTTTGACTACAGTAGCCCGGATGGCGACTCGAAATATTTACGGAGCTGCAATATTTTAGACCCAGCAAAAATAAACGGAATGTCAATAAACATCTCAGAAGTGTAGTCCTGGATATATGTTAACCATAAATCGTGTGTTTGTGACACGTTTGACATGGCAAGAAATGTTGCCAAACTGTAGCCGAAGCGATATCAATAGGGAGCATTAATTGTATTTTTAATCAACCACATCGACGCTCAACGTGTAACTGAACAGTCATTCTACATTAAAATAATAACCGGTCATATTAATAGTCTTGGTGCCGTGTGGCGCCACTTTTATATATACAAGAAAAATGCCCGTCCCCACGACGGGATTATGTGTTAGTTTATATGTGACAGTCATGATAGCATTATTTACCAAATGCCTCAGGCAATATGCCATCAATACACTCGAACGTATATTACCGAAACAACCGCGTCACACACGTGATGCAATACTCGTTGAATGTTCAAAATATAGAAGATCGCGTGGATACTTGTGTTGGTTGATGAATAGTAGAATATCTGCTTTCTACTGTCTTTTTATTGTGAATTGGTCTGCGACCTCGGGCCAATACGTGAGTGCGTGCTTTCTACTATAATAATATAAACCGCCTATATGGCGCTACATACTCTCAAACGATTTACGTACCGAAGTATTCGCCGCGACGCACGTGGTTTATGCGATTGTTGGAAGTTAACGTTTTACACAGTGAACATTTGATTTACCATAAAAACCACTAAGAATCCTTGATATATGGGGTATTTCGAAAAAATAAGGGCGTTATGTTTCATTAGTGGGGTCGTAGATCAATCCCTGATAGTTTGGCGCCCGAGGTGCAAGCCGTCTAGAAGAAAAACGTGAACGTGTTTATTTATAACCAAATATAAACGTACATACATAAAAATATACGCTATCTCGATTATAGTTAGATTTAATTATCTCCATGGTGCGCGGAGCGCTTCTGGTGAATTAATCGGGAGACTGATTAAAGTTTCTCTAGGCTAGGGTAAAATCAGCAAAACAGTTCAGTTCACAGGACCTTATGTCCTGTGACACTTGGAGACTTTTCGCGAAGACTGTTGATGTACCATCCTATGAAAGAAAAACAACCTGTGTATAATTGTATACTGTATTTTATTCAGTATCATGTATCACATTCTACTGAACCTGCCTTAAAAATAAATGTTTCAAAACTGTTTGTTTTTGATGTTTTTTATTTGTCGTTGATATTGTTCATACAATTTTATCTTCAAAGTATTTACTTTCTATCATCAAAGTATTGAGTAGCAAGTGGACTACCTAAGCTAAGAAGCTGTCGGGCTACTTCACTTTGCAAGGTTGGTAGCCCGACTGGCTACCTTCCATGACTTGCTAAATCTCACCCCTGTGCTTAGGTGCAGTTGCATGACTGCTTTCCAGTGGCCAGTTGCATGACACAGGCCTAAGTCAACTTCTAGCCCAAGTTAGACTATTTATCACCTAGGTGGCACTTAGCCATTAGGGGTGGTTGCAAGACAGGTGCCAAGCTGAGTTCCTGCCCAGAGTAGGACACAAATCCTATGGCAACCCTGAGCAGCCCCAGTATTCCTAGGTGTCATCTTGGCAGTGTACAAATGGTTTGGATGATTCACAATGTGTATTGGCACATACATTTTGAAGAAATTTAGTGTGCAGGGATTACTTCGTCTTTAGTCCTCTTGATTTATATAAAAAAAATTATGATATTCAGCTTTTTTAATGTTCTGTTTTCGAATGAGTAATTTTTTTTTAATCGTTGATGCAGTTTGCGGTGATTTGGAGTATAATATAATAATATATGCTGATACTAATTATTCACAAATAGTTGTTTTATGTTGCATAAAGGCTAAATATTGGATGATCGTATATGTTCATTAACAGATTTTACATAATTCGTAGGAAACATATTACTAATAATTATAATAATATATATTTTATTTGATCCAGGAAGACTGTTCTGTTCTTCACAGCATATTAAACATTAATAAGATGGTCTAGAATGCTAAATAAACCAATAAATAAATTAATATACTCCTAATGATAATTATTATTTTTAAATAAATATTGCACGATATAATAATAATACTATAATAATTAATAATCATTAACATGAATTACATAAATAATAGTTAACAAAAACAATTGTAATAAATCAAATAGTCAAATTAAGCTTTTTAAGCATTGCCAACTAACGTGAATAAGATTGCAGAAATTATTCATTATTAAATAACAGTGAGTAGAGCAACTGTCTGTCTGTTTGATATGCAAACTTTAATCAATATAGTTGTTTTAATGGTGGTGGTTACATTCACAAACGGCAGTAGAATTGCTAATAGAGAGGATTAGCAACCACATTTAAGCGTCGAACGCCGACGCGAACTCATATGCGAACGCCAAAATTGGCGTTTACGCCAAATTCGGCGTTGACGTCTAACAAAACAGCATTAGCAAAACGCACAGTGGACAGATGTACGATCGACTCCCGCAGGTATTTGTATTTTCGTCTGCAATGACTGTCTATGAGTTCCTAAAAGTAAATATGCATGTACGAAATACACAAATATACATTACTTGCATTATCGAAACTATTTAACCTTTCTTGCAACCTATAATCGCAAGAATGCGGAATTTAGAACGCTTGAACGATAAACCAGTAACGGGACACGCAAGCGCGACTGCTGGTACGATCAGGCCAAGGAAACAAAATCAGTGTGTCAAATTCTGTTACGCCATAATGCATGGTACGATTAGCTATTAAAAAGGATTGTTTAAAAAATTATACCATAACCTATGGTACGACAATGTTTACCATTAATACATGTTGTAACAAACATGATATGTTTTTTTCTTGTACAAATATGGACAATGCAATACTGAGCCTAGTGCTTCTATCAAATGATGATGATGCGATGGTAATTGCCCTGCAGCATATGCACGACAAGGAAAAACATGCCTAAAAAAACGTTTCTGTTTCAATGATGCCAGCAATGAGTATTGTTGGAAAATGTTCAGATTCCAAAAAGACGATCTGCGTCGCCTGAAAAGTGCACTGCACATTCCTGACAACATGACGTTGCCAAACAGGACGGTGTTTGTTGGCATTGATGGACTTTGTATAATGCTACGCCGTCTGGCATATCCAAGTCGCTTGTGTGATATGGAACAAATGTTTGGTCGTGGTGCATCAGAACCTGGTCTGATATTTAACGCCTCACAAATCTCGATCAGGAATGGCTAGATATCGCCCACCTACAGAGATATGCCAATGCTGTGACCCGCAGAGGTTCTCCACTTTTTGTGGACAGAACATGCATGAATATCTGCCGCCCAAAACACGGACAGGAACAGTGCTACAGTGGGCATAAACGTCAGCATGTACTAAGGTTTCAAGCAATTATGGTGCCATGTGGATTGATTGCCAATCTGTATGGACCAGTGGAAGGGCGTCGTCATGATGCTTACATGCTTCAAGATAGTGGAATTCTACCGCAGTTGACAAACAAGGTGGACCGAAATGGGGAGCCCTATTACTTATATGGCTATCCTTGCCTATCCGTTGCTGCCTGTTCTGCTGGCACCATACAGAGGTGCGAGAATCACTCTACAGCAGGCAAACTTGAACAAATCCATGACACCACTGCGTCAGTGTGTCGAGTGGAGATTCGGAGACATTGCACGTAATTTTGCTTTTATTGACTTCAAAAAAAATCTTAAGCTATACCTGTCCCCTATTGCTAAGTATTACGTTGTCGCGTGCCTGTTGACAAATTGTAAAGCATGCCTCTACGGCAACATTACGAGTTCGTACTTTGACGTTGAACCCGCTTCCCTAGAAGACTACCTGCTGTAAGCAAACGCGTGCCTGTTGACAAACTGACTTTAAAACATGTCTATTTGACAACACTAGGAATTCGTAGTTTGACGTCGATTCACCAGTGATTCGATTCATCAACCCCATACCTCGGTTAAACAAATGTGCGGCTCACATTTCACAGTAAGGAAATATTATGTGCAGTTGCGGGTCTGTGTATCTAACAGTAATGTTTTTGTAATTGTCTATTTTTACTATGAGTGATTTGTAATTAATTTCTCTAACCACATCGTATTATACTTCGTATCAGTACATATGCCAATTGTTCATGCATATACTTTACACATATACACAAAGCTGCAAGATGAGGGTACATATATAAGTATGATATCAGTATAACGCAGTTCCAATTTGTCATTTTATTTTACATGATACAGCAATAACATTGCCGGCACGAATCATTAAACATCGAAGCTTAGCAACAGCAAACACTTGAGTGTTTAATTATTTTTGTTTTGCAACATCTCCATCATCATTTGAAATTGTTTTTATTGCATTTCCATCTGTTGTTGTCTTTCAGCCCGTTCTAGTTTCAGTCTCTCCAGTCTCTCCTCTCCATCTAGCTCAAACCTCTCTCTATCCAGCTGTAAGCGCTGTGCATTTATCCTTAGTTCTTCCTCCATGTTTGTGTTCTTTTTTACCATATACTCCAGCATTGCAGATGCTGGCATTTCCTCCTTGTTTCGAGTTATTCTTCTACCTGCAACACATTCGAACATGTTAGTAGCCATGCCTGCCCCCTTGTATCGACATGTGGGCTATATTCACACGGTAAATTGTCCCTTCCTTATCACTGGGAAAAGCAGCCTACCTTTGTCTGGTTGACCATCTTAATAATTAATACAATACTTAATTAGTAGGTGCAATTAAACATATTTACGTGTATTTTAGTATAATTTACGTTTCGGCCTTTGCTGAATCTCCTCCTCCTTCTCTGGTGTGTCGCCACTATCGGCATCCCTGTCCGTCGCATCTCTTTCCTCTGTTTCGCCGTCTCCAAAGCTTTCGTCCTGATCTTCATTAGGTACGGCATCCGCAGCTCTGGTGTCGGCTACTTGACCCTTTTTCATGGTGGCTAAGCGCGCCATGGCAGCGTCGCGAATCGCCATGCCTACTACGCGATCTCGTACTGCCTTGTCCATCTTCCTTTGTTGGACATCAGTGATGTGT
Source organism: Lamellibrachia satsuma (assembly GCA_033239005.1). NCBI lineage: Eukaryota > Metazoa > Annelida > Polychaeta > Sabellida > Siboglinidae > Lamellibrachia > Lamellibrachia satsuma. The sequence goes on from BSQZ01000023.1 coordinate 6,703,497, forward strand.
TCCTCGCTGTCCCTTATCAATGCACAAATTTCGGAAAGCAGCATTTCCTTTTCGGTGTAGTCTTCTTTTGTTCCCGATCTACCAGGCAGAGAACAGTGTAATAAATTGTACTGATTGAATAATCAAGAAAATACATATGAACATTGACCTTTTAGGTAAATATTTCCCACCTCTACATTAATGTGCCTGTGCGTGCGTGCTTGCGTGCGTGCGTGCGTGCGTGCGTGCATGTGTTTGTTTTATCATATTCCGAATTGCGGTAGCATATGATGTAATGATTACAACCGATACAAATTTATCTGAGTGCATTTAGATACAAATTACTTCTTTAACTGTGCTCGGTTGTTTGACTTGTAGTGCTTTACAAGTAGTTGTGTGCGTTCGCGAGCTCTCCTTGCGTCGATCAGGTAGTCTCCCCTGGCAAAAGCAGCAGTGACTGTGGCCGCAAAGTTGGTCCACACTTGTCGACCATTTGTGTACGGGTTCTGGCCCACTACTTCTGTTAGCAACATTAAATCTTCTGTTGCTGTGAATTGGACGGCCTTTTTCCTTTCTTCTTTGTCTGAAGAAAATAAAAATGTTTTTTTGGGTTAAACCTTTAACTGTATCATGAAAAATGTAGCTTATACAGGACTATATATGATTATATTTATGATGATTCAATATAAGTATATATTTACTGTTTCAGCCAGGATTTAATTGGTTGTCTTTTATTTGTTTAATATTTATTTGAGCCCAATTTAAATACAAAAGAAGTAAAAAATTATTTTCATACATATCCCCTCTATCAGGCATACTTATCTCATGCTGCAAATGTTTTTGCAATTTTTTATTTTTAAATATTGTATATTTTCTCTGGCGGCACGAAAACATGATATGCCTGCATAATGACGAAATGTAGTCCAAAACTTGACTATGTTTACAAAATAAGTAAATTAGTTAAATAGTACGTAATATACATTAGATAAAAGTCCGTTACAGTGGGAACTGTTCACATATCCATATACAACATTCAGAACCTACACTGCTAACGAAGCGATTAAACAGATCTAATGCTAAGCCTAACCCTACGGAGTCCAAGAAACAAATTTTATTTCACTGCCACTGTGCCTCACCGCATCGCTGCAGTTGCAAACGAGCAAATCATAGGTCTTTTAAACTGACTTATGTGTATTTCAAACAAAACTTTATATATACGTGTGTGTTCCTAAAAGGTTGAACTATTACACTGTATAGTTACTATTGAGCTACTATAATTATTTATGTACGAAATATAGGTGCGTTTGTACTTACGCGGGTTTTCCATTTTTGCCGTACGAGCGTTCCTCCAACTTTCTCTCCAACTTCCAGTTTCGCGGTTACTTCTGATTGGACCGCAAAAAATGTGACGTGGTGCACAACAACTCGGCGTACGCGTATAAGTTCGCGTCGGCGTTCGGCGCTTAAATATGGTTGCTAATCCTCTCTGTTGTAATTTTAAACACCCCTAGCCTGACCCAACTGCTGGTGCAGGCAGTGGGGTCATGCTATATTTACATTCCCGCATGATTAATGGGAAGATTTGCCTCTGAAAAGGGGTAATCTGCTTATCGATTAGTCATGCCCATGGCACCCAGTTGGGTGACTCCTGAAATAGACTGTCTTTAACATCTGAATCAAGCAATCAATCAATGCCATCTCCCAATCCTAGATTTAATTTGTTACTTTGTATTTTATAAAGTTGTATTTATACTTTTTATCTACTAAAGAAATGAAAAAAAATAAAGACACTATTTCCTTTATATGATGAACTTAGACCACATACATAATAATTATAGAAAAGGTAGAAAATATTACTTTACTTACTTTGTTTGTTTATTTTTGTGGGGAGAAACACCCAGGGGAAGTATCATATCATTTGAATTTAAATTAATAAAAATGTTGCAAGTTTAAAAAACAATACAAATAATCACATACGATTCTTGGCAAAAAAACATATTACTATTAAATTTTATGTTAAAATCCTTTGTAAAACAACAGTGTCGAAATTACAAAAAAATTTCCTGCCGAGGTAACCCAGAAAGTTTGGTTGCATCGGCTCACTGAATTGCTACGCCATTGGAATTTACTGCCAACAACTGTCAGGTTAAATGCAGTAATATAAGTTCTCAAAGTCCTACAAAGGATACAAATCAGGATAGGTCATTCAATGAGTGTATCTGTAAGGATAAGTTCCAGCCAAATAATCTAATACCACCTCTAGGCTACAGCTGGACACTGATGGTAGATAGTCAAAGAACATTAGTATGACTACTAGTAGGCATCTAATATATCTCAGAATACACCCCCTGTGACAAGACTGCCTCTTGCCTAATTAGTTAATGGGATGTCTGGGAGCTCAGTCTTGTCTATCAGTTCTGACCAGTGGGACATCTGTTACTGGTGGCTGGCCCCAACAGATTTGAGTCACCTCTGGTCTTATGCAATACTCACTTCTGGAATGACCTCAGTATTTCATGATCTTCTATGAAGACCAAAAGGATGTGTCCTGCTGTTTTCTGAAGCTTACACTCACTTGAGCAGTTCATTTTGTGCCTGGCCAGTTGGCTTACCACAAGGGCCCAGCTGTGGTGTAGTGATAGGGCAAAGTGGGGGCATTTCCACTGGATTATTACTGAGTTGAGTATTTGGTCAAAGAATGTGAAGCACTGATGTATAATTTGTACTAGTAATGTATTCCTTGCTATTTTTTATTCCAAAAGTAGTTTTAATTTAGTTTTTATGTGTGGCCAGACATTGCCTTTTTCGTTGGTCTCATTTGTGCTAAGCTATGTGGCCTTTTGCTCATTCTTGGAATATGTATCACAGACTTGTATAAAGAGAGCAACTTTTCACATGAAAAATAAAAATGGTAGTGCCACAATAATTATATAAAATAACTACAAAGTTGTAAATGTGAAACACCAAATTACTGGGTTTCTGTTCGGATAGGTTATTAACTATGTTTAAACCTGCTTATTGATAATGAACTGCTTTGTTTTGGTGTGCTGCCGAGCTTGGGTCTCCTGAGGATTTTAGCACAATAGAAATATTTTATATACTCTTGAGTGCCGAATAAGCGTCCCTATACATATATTTATTTGATGAAAAATGCCACCCTATATGCACCTTATCTGGCACTATACTGTTTTTAGATTTAAACGTTTGTTCCGGCCTACATTTTCCGATAATCGTTGCAAATTATGCAGGGCATAATTTTTTTTAGGAGAGCAATCGCTCACTCCGTATTGTTCATATTAATTATCCAGTTATCCACAGAGTGGTTTACCGCTCACGTTAAAATCACTTGCACCCAACTGGAGCTGCATGTGGCTCTCTCTGATGGCTAAGTTTTCATCCTTTTGAACGATAGTCATGAATTTAGCAGGATCCCGTGCTTCCAGATCCTAGATTTTGATCCCAAAGCATTAAACCGTTAGATTTTCATGATTAGATGAATTGGTCACAATCCTTAGTTCTCGGGAGCTCAGTATGGTATATTATTAGTTAAAACTCCATTATCACCACGTAAACCAGCCATAAATGGCCGATGTGCATAGCCTCAAACCGGTCACAACCGGCTGGTGGCAGTTTCCCCTGAAACGGACTTGGGCTTGGGTATTCAATTCAATAAAACTTTAATGTCCATTTAAAAATTGCCCGGTTTTTCTCTGATATAAAACGCGGCTACTATATCTGCGGCAACGTGATTATGCCAAAAAATTATGCATATTTGGCAGAAACAAATCCACATACTTTTTAGGGATACCTTGGCTTTATGTCGAGTAAAAATGGTGAAAGATATCTTCGGCGCTAAAATAAAAAACAAATATAGTAGTGCCTTTTTTGTACTGTACTATTATTTGTTTTGAATAATTTGCCACCCTGTGCTGTTATTTGGCACTATACTATTATTAAATTTGACCTATTTGCCACCCTGCACTGTTACTCGGCCTGCACTATTATTTGGCACTCAAGAGTGTTATTACCAGGTATTAGCACATTGGATATAAGTCTGTTGGAAGTTCTACATTGCTATAATTATGATAATGCACCAGCCTGGCAGTGCTTAATTAATTATTTTGTAATAATTGTCATATCTGATTAACTTTTTATGCCAAAATGACTAATTTGTGAAAGATCCAAATATAAAAATGTTGACTTCAAAATAATATGCCAGCACAGCGTCTTTACCGATTATTTTGTGGGGTAACATGGCTGTGAACTATCCATTCATACCAAGTGTTAAATTAATTGAGAATTTAATTAACCTTTTTAGTAATCTGTAATGATTTAGAGATGCTTAGCATTTTGTTAATTGACTCTATTGTTTTGTGTGTTTAGGTTAAAAGAGTGATAACTCCGTGCAAGAGATGGCATCTGGTGGGTATGGACGAGGGGGGCGTGGAGCAGCCTTGCTTCAGGCCCTCAACGCCCCAGTCCGTAAACCAGGTGAACAGCAGCAGTCACCCCCACAGAATGGGGCTGCCACCCAAACACAGGTACAGTGCATATCACAAACTGGTAGCATGTTTGGATGTTAAATCTGAGGGATACAATTTTATGCTGATAGTTTGTTTATCAAATCTGTAGGATTCATTATATTAATAGGCTGTTTTGTAATGGTTCAGGTTGTTTCATAGTTGAAACGTAAGGTAGCTGCATATTATATGCTTGTCTTGAATTGATTAGTTTCAGTAGAAGTTTTTAAGATAAATTAACCATTTCTTCACAGATTGTAGATGAAATACTATATAATATATCAGATAAAAAAATTTGAGTTTTTCATTTATTCGGTTATGTTACAAGGTTTTTAAGATATTTTTGTAAATGTTTTGTAAAAATTTCCCTTTAAGAAGGAATCCACTGAGCGAAGCATTTGGTGAAGCCGTTTTTGATAGTAGTGTTTCCGAGGTCTCCTGTTTGCTGGCAGCGTTCTGACTTCAGATTTGTTCTGCCTCACCATCTTTCTTGACAAAACTACTAGTGTAACTTTTGTTCACACTATTTCTCTCATCCTGCATGTGATGTTGCAGCCAGCAGCTAAGCCAATGGGTCGAGGCGCGTTCCTTCAGCAGGTACTCGCCGCTCAGCAACAGGGCAGTGCTGCCCCTACCCAGACATCGGCTGCACCAGCACCTGTGCCAACGTCGACGCCCATGATACCAGGTGGTGAGTAGAAATAAGCACAACAGTTCTCACAACTAACATGTTAGTTTGGTTTCTGTGGCCTGTGCTACTCTCAAATGGTTGGAGTGACTTACACGTCAGTTCATTTCATTTTGTCTTATTTTGGTAATTCGTCCATTATAAAGCTAATATTTTACTTGTCGCACTCGAATCCATGTCAGATTCTTGGAAACTGCGACGTGGTATTTCCGTAGTAATGATCACTTGTCTAACAATGCCAATTTGTTGAGTGCAGACTTTCATTGCCTGGATATGTAGTTGTACGTGGGAGTGACATTGACTGTTTGCAGGTCGTGGCTTGGTGTCGCAGACAGTAGTGCAGGCCCCGGTTGTGCGGTCACAACAGCCGGCCCAAGTTACACCTGCTGCTGGTGTCCCGGCCACCACCACTGTCAGACCAGTCGGTCGAGGTCTGGCTGCACTGCAAGCATTGGCCGCACAGTCCAGGTAACATCCAGTGGGGCAGGGGAAGCATTATGTATGGAGTTATGCAAAAGTGTTATTTTTGTTGCGTGTGTTGGATGGGATTATTGATGATAAAGGCGCTGTTCTTGATCTGGTATTATTCAAAATGCATGCTTTATTATTTTATTGAAGTAGCATAGTTACTTGCCTGTGAAAAATGTCAGCAGCACAGTGTATTCAATGATAAAGTGTGAGAGGAATTATATTGATGTTGACAGCAGTGCTGGACCACCAACTGTGGTACCAGCGTCACCGCCCCAACCACCTGTCACAGCACCTGTTCATGCAACATCGCCAGTGGTGCCACCTGTGGAATCAGGACAGCACGCCGATGCTGACGGCGAAGTTAGAAAGACAGGGCTGGAGATGATGCTGTCTCGAATGAAATTGGATGAGGGTGCCATTGTCCGAAAGGGAACGCATGGTCGGCCGTGAGTATAAATTCTCAATTTGTTAATTGGCAATGGTTTTATGTTACATTACAAATACTACAGAACGGACTTAGCATTCCTTTGAGTAGATGCAATGCTTAATGTGACAGTTCTTAACACTATTAAAAATATGTCATTAGCCTTCTTCACTAAGAAATGTTTGGACCCTAATGGGCCGACCTCTTTCTAGACTAAGCTCACTGATACATGATATTAGTTGCATTATTTATTCTTAATCCATATTGCCATGTGTGGGTGTAGGGCGTTAAAACTACTTAATCCATATTGCCATGTGTGGGTGTAGGGCGTTAAAACTACTTAATCCATATTGCCATGTGTGGGTGTAGGGCGTTAAAACTACTTAATCCATATTGCCATGTGTGGGTGTAGGGCGTTAAAACTACTTAATCCATATTGCCATGTGTGGGTGTAAGGCGTTAAAACTACTTAATCCATATTGCCATGTGTGGGTGTAGGGCGTTAAAACTACTTAATCCATATTGCCATGTGTGGGTGTAGGGCGTTAAAACTACTTAATCCATATTGCCATGTGTGGGTGTAGGGCGTTAAAACTACTTAATCCATATTGCCATGTGTGGGTGTAGGGCGTTAAAACTACTTAATCCATATTGCCATGTGTGGGTGTAGGGCGTTAAAACTACTTAATCCATATTGCCATGTGTGGGTGTAGGGCGTTAAAACTACTTAAACAAGAATGTGTGTTTCTGCTGGCATTAGTCTGCCATGCTTTTTCGATGTTGCTTGCTGACTGTGAGTTTTGTTTGTTTTTGGCAGGGTTCCAGTCGTGGCCAACTACATTCCCGTGCGCTGTAAGAACGAAGGCGTGTTCCAATACGCTGTCAGCTTCACTCCCCAGGTCGACAGCCGGAACATGACATTCAAATTGCTCTACGAACATCTCGATGTGATCGGAGAAACAAAGGCGTTTGATGGGGCGATTCTTTTCCTCTCAAAGAAACTGCCAAATGTAAGTGTTTTGATATGTGAAATCAGGGAACAAATACATTCGCAACATAGCCTGCTATTTTATATTATTATTTATTTATGCAGGTTAATCAATTGTAGCTCTCAAAAGAAGCTGTTGAGTTATAAATCGTAATACGTTTTCGCAACTATAGAATCACCAGCTTTGCAGAAATCGCAAATTTCACATCTAAGTAAATAAGTAATGCTCCCTGCCTTTTAGCGGTTTCACTTGACAGCTCCCATGCAGCTATACAAACAACACGCAGACCCATGTATGTGGTGCAATTTGCTGCTTCACTTTCATGTCCTATTTCCTAACTTTCTAGGGTAAACTGGAATGTGTGTTTGTTACAGGAGACAGTGCTCCATTCGAAGCGACCAACTGATGGCGAAGACATCACCATCCGGGTGAAACTGGTCAAAGTTCTGCCACACGCATCGTGTGCGCAACTGTACAATGTCGTCTTCCGTCGGTATGTAATGCGCAACCAGTGAAATGTTATGGTCCATTTATGATGATACAAACATGGAAACTAAGTTTTATGATATCATGGCAGCGGTAATTAGCATGGAAAAACTTAATTTTTAATAATAATTTTTCCATTGTTGTGAGTGAATTTGTCATTGAACTGCTGAAAGTTGTTTGAACTCAATGAAGCAAAAATTGGATGCGGACCAGTATAAACTGCAAGCAGTTCTCTGCTGTCAAACTGGCTTGAAGTAATAGTGAGAACGATTAGTAGTCTTGTTACCCCTTTGATGGTGTGTAGTGCTGAGACCGTGGGGCCAGCCCAGCGTAAACTTCAAAGGACAAGACGGGAAAACAGTTTCGGCCTAACTGTACAGGTTTAGAAAATGTAGTCGACAGTTAACATCAGCAGCATTTGTGTGCTGTGAAGGCAAGTACATGGACTGGTGTTTGTGTTGTAGCATCATGGGCATGTTAAAGATGTGTCAGGTTGGGAGACACTTCTACGACCCCCACAGACCCGAGTCTGTGCCACAGCATAGGTAGGTTTCGTCTTAGCTATTATCTCTTTAATGTTATCTCTTATACGCATTTCACCAATTATGCATTTTCAGATTAAACGTTTGCTGTCTGTATCAAATGTAAATTATTAGTTTTTTATAATGTTAAATATAAAATGTTAATCCTACTTTGGGATGGCGAAATGGGTGAGTGCTTAAAAGAGAAATGTTGACAAATTGACGCTATATTTTTTTGTGTTTTGTGCGATATGGTCAGTTATGCTTGGAAATATTTCTAACACTATCACAAAATTAGTGCTAAGGGCATGATACTCTAGCCACAGCTGTTGAGGCAGTGAGGTTTAGCTGATTTTGCCTGTGTGTGGATATCTGTCACTGTGTGCTTGATGGTAGCGGGTGTGCTTGTTGCAGCTTGGAGGTGTGGCCTGGCTACATCACTGCAATACAGGAGTACGAGGGAGGACTGATGTTGCTGACAGACGTGTCACACAGAGTGCTGCGCACGGAGACCGTCCTTGATGTCATGTGAGTGCTCCCTGTTGCCTGGTGTTCCAACTGATCTTGGAGTGGTTTGTTTCCTTTACAGGCAACACCTCACTCAAAGTGTCGTTAGGTTGGAGCAGTACCTGTGGTAAAAGGAGCACTGCTGGAGGTGTAATGTTTATCATTAGCTGGATGAGGCTTGTTTTAAAGTCTTGTATAAATTAGCAGCAAATTAACACCTGTTTGATAGTTTCTGGAAAGTTTCACTGTGAAGTGGATGTAACATGTTTGGCTGGCTAATTACACGTAGAACTTCATGTAATTATGGTAAATGAACATTTTTGAGCGGTGTTTCTTGGCTTGTTGTGTTGAGAGTGGAGATCTTGGGTTGCGGGAAGTAGCTATTGCGTTGTTTGCATGGACATGATGTGGTGGGTGGACGTAGCGTGATTGTTCATGTTGTTTGGGCATTTGTTGCAGGCAAGATCTCATACAGAAATACAGGCACACATTCCAGGATGAGGTGATGCGTCGACTCATTGGCTGCACAGTTCTAACACGATACAATAACAGGACGTACCGCATTGACGATGTTGCATGGGACCAGTCTCCCATGTCAACGTTCGAAATGAGCAATGGCGAGACAAAGTCTTTTGCGGAATACTACAAGTACGTTATCACATGATAATTCTGTATTGGTTTGTGATGTTGATTTGTGCAGGTGAGATGCAGTCACAAATGGAAGGATATAAATTAAAGATAACGTGACATATTTGTGGCATTGTAATATGCAGCTTCTGTTACGCTGTGACCAGTTGTTTAATTGATTGTTTGTTGGCCATGTGGTGTAGTAATTTTAATCAGTTCCACATCACTTTTACTCTACTGCACGAATCTGCACCTGTGTAGTATTGCAAATGCATGGTAAGTGAAAATTAGCTCACTTGGTAGCTATGAATAAGATCTCGGGGATGATTTGAAGTTTGTGGTTAGTGTGTTGTGTTGTTGGGGGCAGCAGGCTGACTTGTACACCAATGTTTGTAGGAGCGCATACAACAAGGACATACGAGATCTCCAGCAACCCTTACTCATTCACAGACCCAAGAAGAAGGACAGGATTCCGGGCAAGGTTAGTATCGTAGCTTGCTTGTCTAGTCGTTTTCCTCCGCTGCTGCTGGGGAAAGGTTGGCTCAAGACGCTGCCCATTGCAAAAATAACTAACATTACTAAGTGTTATTTTGGCTTGGTGTAATCATTAGCATTATCTAACTTTTCCCTGTACTAGTGTTGACGTCTTTCTGTACATTGTTGCTTTTGCTATTTACTTGGCGAGGGTGCGTGTGCCAGGCCTGGGGTAATAGTAATATGTAATAGTAATTATTACAAATATCCAAGTAATAGTAACAGATGGAACAGAACACGATGTAACAGTAATAGAAAGCAATGTAATAGTAATTGAGATATTATTTTTTTCTTATAATTGAATATAAAATTTTATTTCAGGTTGTTAGGTGTAAATATCAAACTGTGTTTTTGTATTGAGCTATTCTTGTACGCCACCCTCACAAGGGAAGGGGGTTATTTTACTTATGCATACAAGCACGGGGACCAAATCGTAAGAAGGATGTAGATATGCTTGAAAGAATATCAAAGGAGAGAATTCCAGGACTAAGAGACCTTAGTTGTGAAGCACAACTGAAAGAATGTGGTTTAAGCAAGACGGTTAAGATCAAATTGAAGTTTTTAAGATATTGAATGGGTATGAAAAATTTATAGAAATATTTTTTTCTCCCACAAGAAAGATAATAGAACTAGAGGACATGAGGTAACATTAGTAAAGAATCGGTGTAGATTGGATAGTACTCATTCTCACAGAGGACAATCAATGAATAGAACAAATTATCTACAGATTGTACAACTGCTAGCAACATGAATATGTTTAAAAACAAGGTTGACACGTATCTCAGGATTACACACAGATTAAAAATGTTGGACTCTCGATAAGCCAATGGCTTCCTTGTCTGCTTACCATCTGGGCCTTTGCCTTGATGGCAGTCTTGTTAAATCACATACCAGATATCAAAGGAGTCTACACTTGGGATTAATGCTGGTGTCTTCAGTTTACACAGCATTTAATGGTCCTTTGAAGCCAGTTCCCCCAGTCAACTATTCTTTTCTCACACAAGCCTATAGATGGCCCTACATGCTGGCCATTCATTCACTGATGATCACTTATTGGATAAGGGTTCCAGTACTAACATCTGTATCAATCATTGCAGCTCCCAGCCGTGCCATACTAGGCAATGTTTGAACAAAATCCAGCAGCTTATACCGATTTTTAATCCAACTCTGTGGGAACATGAGTACACGTGAACACAGCTATACTTTTGGCTTTTCAGCACAAATATTGGATATTGCAAGAAAGAGACCAACGGAACCAATAAGTCATAGATAATTGCTTGAATAAGGAGTTATTGTTGCAAACTGTTCTACTACAGAATGAGCACAACGTGTATACATACATGTACATACCTGGTACCTACTCCAAAATTTTTAATCAAACAAATATTTCCAATGACAAAATATAGTAGTAGTAGCTTAAAATGTATATGCCTTCAGCATGTAATAGTATTAGAAAGAAACCTAAGTAATAGTAATATATTACATTGCACTGTAACAGACCCCATGCCCGGTGTGTGTGGTGCGTGCGTGCCTGTGTACATGTAATTTAGCACGATATTATCTGACTTGTTTTGACCATGAATTTCTGATTTACTGAAATTCATTGACCAAACCCAGCATTGAAATGTATTTCTGTGCTTTCTACGCGTCTAATAGTGTTTGTATGTTGCCACAGAAAATGCTGGATGTCATCTGCCTGATTCCGGAGTTGTCCTACATGACGGGCCTGTCAGACGACATGAGGAGTGATTACAAAGTCATGAAGGTACAAACATAACATGAACATAAACTCGGCTGACTACAAATATGTAACATTTCATGTGCAATTTATGTTTAATTCTGCCCTGCTTCATAGCATGTTTCCATCAATGTAGTTTGCATTGTTATGTTTATGTGTATATACGCTGATAATGTAGGAAAGTAAGAAATTACGTAGGATAAGATTGGACTTAGAAAGAAAGTAAAATGATTAAGATCAGTATTGGCCACACTCTCGGTGGCTTGTTATGTTGCTTTCTGTGTTTAATCTAATGTTGCTGTACGTCCAGGTTTATATGTGGTTTGCAGGATCTCGCTTTGCATACGCGTGTGTCACCGATGCAACGCCAGTACGCATTGCGCAAGTTCTGCGAGAACATAAATTCTCATCCCAATGCTTGTGCAGAGTTGGAGAAGTGGGGCCTTCAGCTCGACATCGACACACTTCGGGTATGTGTATTGTGATATAGTGAGAAGAATGTCTAGGAATATGTCACCGTGGCTTACCTAATCAGTGATAAGTATGAAATTTTCTTATGTTTTTGGAATGGGTAGAATTATAGCTATAAATGTTTCTGATCAATACCTATGTTACATGTGCGCAAATAGAACAAAAATGCAGTCTGTCTTGCTGAAACTACCCGGAAATAGATTAACTAGGCGAACATACCAGACTGGAATACAAATATGGTCATAACAAACACACCATTATAAGTAATTTAAAATACTGAAAACTTGCAGAATTTAAAAAGCATTGGGTGAAAATGTGATTTGTTTGACAAGTTGTTTGAAATATTTCTTGTGTTTCTGGGAGAAAGCGGATATGTCGAGTTGCCACCCATATCGGCTGTCTCTCTCCAGCCTGTCTGTCCCCTCAGTCTGTCACACCACTATAGTTGTGTTTCTGCTACTTCAGCTGGAAGGCCGGCTGTTGCCCATGGAGAAGATCAAATTCAGGGGGAGGAACACCGTGGATGCAGGGCGTGAGGCAGATTGGGGCCGTGCCCAAACGAGGTCGGAGGTCATCAGTGCGGTGAGTTGTAGTTCCTGCTGGCTTCCATTTCTGTTGTTACATTAAACATGAGCTAGATTGTGTTGTTTACATGAGCTAGATTGTGTTGTTACATTAAACATGGGCTAGATTGTGTTGTTTACATTAAACATGAGCTAGATTGTGTTGTTTACATTAAACATGGGCACGATTGTGTTGTTTACATTAAACATGGGCAAGATTTTGTTGTTACATTAAACATGGGCTAGATTGTGTTGTTACATTAAACATGGGCTAGATTGTGTTGTTTACACTAAACATGGGCTAGATTGTGTTGTTTACAATAAACATGGGCTAGATTGTGTTGTTACATTAAACATGGGCTAGATTGTGTTGTTTACACTAAACATGGGCTAGATTGTGTTGTTTACAATAAACATGGGCTAGATTGTGGTGTGTCAGGTTCAGTTACGGTGTATGGAGAGGAAAGCACTGCTGTCTTCAGGTGGACCTTAGCTGTTGGATGGTGGTCTTCACGAAGCGAGACGCGTCCAAGGCACAGGACTTCATCCAGACAATGAACCAGGTGTGTCCACAGATGGGCATCCAGGTGAGGGGGCCACGCGTGTTTGAGCTGAACAATGACCGCACTGAGACGTACATAAGAACCATCCGCGACAACATCAACGCTCAGGTGAGTGTCAGGATGGTTTGGGATATCAGTTGGCGTGTTGTTTTGTTGATAATGAAAGTTGGAAATCGTGTGATTTGTAAAAATGCTGCATAAGAAAGTAACATCCATAAAATATTGGTAAAAATTAGGAGTGTAACAATACATTGAACTATCGATGCATCACCACACTCGATAAGAAGATGCAATACTCTCGATAATAAATCGAACTGTCAGTAGTTATCATCGATAGTACACAGTGTACACTGAACTATTGATAGTAATGGTAGTTGACAAAACAGTTCAGCAGGGTTACTTTTGCCACCGTTATAATTGAAATAAACACGTTTGTTAAACTGTATTGGATAATTTTATTTACCGACCTAACATCAACAATCATTGTCGAAGGCTATGCAATAACACTACTATGGTTGGGGACTGCTTTCGTGGCTATTCACTATTCCGTGACACGATCGCGTCACTATCGCAATAGTCATACAATTATCACAGTAGTATTTCACTAGTTTTGCAGCTAGTTTACAGTTTTACAGATAGTTTTGTGATGCTATTGCAATAGCAAGACTCTTTCTGATAGTGAACACTCGTAAAATAGATTCAGAAGGGAAACATTGTGAGAAGTGGCCGAATGTTCCTTGCGTTCAAGACACAAGAAACCACTCTAGAATGGAAGTACAGTGCTACATGAAATCCGTGTCGTTTAGCCTCTGACCACCGACCCTCACCGACCTGTGGATACGTGTGAATGTTTTGTCACCCTTTGTGCTGTAGCCATTTTATACCTTTCTGTGCTAAACGAAACAGCTGGTAATGCCCTTCATCCAACAAAACCAGTTTTGTGTGGTATTTTGAGAACGTCCATGTTATAGTTTATCTGTACATCAATAAATTTTTAAAGTAAATGCTGTCGGCTAGCCAGTTAAACAAATCTCTTTTCACCGCACCTCTCCGCCCCATTTATGGTCGTGTCGTTCAGGTGCAACTGGTTGTGACGATCTTTCCGACAAGCCGTGACGATCGCTACAACGCCATCAAGAAGCTGTGCTGCGTGGAGTGCCCGGTGCCATCGCAGGTCATCAATGCGATCACTATATCTAAGAAACCCAAGCTTCGCAGTGTCGTCCAGAAGGTGGCTCTGCAGATCAACTGCAAGCTCGGCGGCGAGCTGTGGAGTGTGGAAATCCCATCGGTCAGTTTTAATTAATTGTTATTAGTTAGTAGTGAATATCTGATTCGTCGTGTCCTGTGGAGTTCAACAAGACCACAAGACTACTCTGGTTACTTGAAAGTTGAAAGAGGGAATGCCAACAGGGAAACTATGACAAAACGGAGTAGCTGGTAGATCTGTATTGAGAAGGTCTGTGTTGACTTAAAGAAATGGGCACCTACTAGACATGATGTCATACTAATTGCACTGAATTTACATTAAGCAATAGAAAACCTGTATGTAACACTGCAGAATTATACATATGAATCCAATTTTCCATGGGACTTTCTGCAAAATTGTCCCATCAGTATTTTTCCTAAGATTATCTGGTACCATGGTTATTTTCATATAGACATAATGCACTTTAAATTTGGTCAAGAGGTGTTTGGTGAATGTGTCTGCAGGACAATCTCATGGTGTGTGGCATCGACGTGTTCCACGACATCGCGAAGGAACGCCGCTCGATTGGCGGCTTTGTGGCAAGCCTCAACAAGACATGCACACGTTGGTACTCGCGCGTCTCCTACCAGATGCCTGGTCAGGAGCTCATCGACTGCCTCAAAGTCTGCTTCACTGCGTCACTGCGCAAGTACCACGAGGTCAGTGTCATCACTGTCTACCTATAGTGTCCCACAAGAAATAACTTGACTACAGTGTGTGGGCAGATGATATATTGTACTTATTATTAAAGATAATTCCTGGAAGCGGAATTGAAAACATAAGTTCACGTGAAAAGAATCGGGACTGGAATAATTGATTCTACTGAAACCACATGTTTATTGACTTAGTGATCAGTATCTTAACATTTCATTTGCCTCTAAAGTCACTGAACATTTTGTTGAAATTATCACGTTTTAATCAGGAGTTGGACATTTAAAAAAAAGGAGTGGAATTAGATGTGTTTCATTTTGAACCAAACTTAGACATGACAAAAATTGTGATTTGAGTAAAGATGGTGTGTGGACGACCACTTGTAATTGTTGCCCAATATTATTATTTATTATTACTGAAATTTAATAATATGCCATGTATCTTGGGACCAGCCCATTCATAGGCGCGTACAAAACATACATGCAATCATAAAATAATAAATACATAATATTTATTTATAGTAAAATATATTAACAATATCAGGTTGGATGTGCCAGGACTGCTGCCCTCCCCCACAGGTTCACTGGTTGACAACTTGTGATTGTGCATAGGTGAACCACCGCCTGCCTGATCGCATCATCGTGTATCGGGACGGCGTTGGTGATGGACAGCTGCCAGTGGTCGCCGGCTACGAGGTGAAACAGCTCAGTGAATGCTTTGCGTTGTTCGGCGAAACGTACGAGCCACGACTGGCCGTCATTGTCGTTCAGAAACGCATCAACACTCGCATCTTTGCACGGGTGGTGAGTTGCTGGCTCTTGTGTGTTAACATTCTTGTTATCTTGGCCCATTTTGTGATGGTTTTGTGTCTTTTGACATATTTTGTTTCCTAATAAGATGAATGTGTTATCCAGATATTGCGTTGTTGTAGTGACAACAGCTATGGAAATTATACTTTTTCACAGATTTATAAGTAATTTGCCTACATCATATGTACCACAAATTGTGTGGCCGGATATCTGTTACCCAAACTACTTTCACAAGTGCCTAACTTGTTATGAAATACTAAGATGTGACTGCGATAGAGTTATCACTTATCAGTGTCTGAGGCTTTTTGTGGCATTCTGTACATGCATGCACGCATGTGTGCTGTTAGTGTGGTCAATGCTTCAGTTAGCTGTCTTGTAGCTCTGTTTTACTGTGCTTCTTACTTGGCCAGTGTTCCAACCAGTTGCATGATATATCGCTGCTTGTAGGGCCATGGCAGGGACGAGAACCTCGACAACCCTCCGCCCGGCACCATAGTTGACCACACGGTCACACGCAAGGAATGGTGAGTAACAGACACCCTAGCTGAATCATCATGGAGCAGGTCGGGCGAGGCTGCTATGATGATGGTGAAATATATCTTTGTATTAAATATTGTAATTGTCGTAGTGACATTTTGAAAATTATATTATAAATGATGAGTACATGATCTGTACTTGCAGTCTTGGTGAGAGGGGTGCATTTTTTACTACAGCATTTATCATAGTCTTCACATAATGTTTCAAGGATTCAAAAATAATATCAGCCACATGTTTGCGACCCCTCTGTCAAAGGTTGTGTAGATGGAGAGGGGATCTTACTTCCTCTGTCAAAGGTTGTGTAGATGGAGAGGGGATCTTGCTTCCTCTGTCAAAGGTTGTGTAGATGGAGAGGGGATCTTGCTTCCTCTGTCAAAAGTTGTGTAGATGGAGAGGGGATCTTACTTCCTCTGGCAAGGGTAGAATGGATGGAGAGGGGATCTTACTTCCTCTGTCAAAGGTTGTGTAGATGGAGAGGGGATCTTGCTTCCTCTGTCAAAGGTTGTGTAGATGGAGAGGGGATCTTGCTTCCTCTGTCAAAAGTTGTGTAGATGGAGAGGGGATCTTACTTCCTCTGGCAAGGGTAGAATGGATGGAGAGGGGATCTTACTTCCTCTGTCAAAGGTTGTGTAGATGGAGAGGGGATCTTACTTCCTCTGTCAAAGGTTGTGTAGATGGAGAGGGGATCTTGCTTCCTCTGTCAAAGGTTGTGTAGATGGAGAGGGGATCTTACTTCCTCTGTCAAAGGTTGTGTAGATGGAGAGGGGATCTTACTTCCTCTGGCAAGGGTAGAATGGATGGAGAGGGGATCTTGCTTCCCCTGGCGATGGTAAAATGGATGGAGAGGGGATCTTACTTCCTCTGGCAAGGGTAGAATGGATGGAGAGGGGATCTTGCTTCCCCCGGCGATGGTAAAATGGATGGAGAGGGGATCTTACTTCCTCTGGCAAGGGTAGAATGGATGGAGAGAGGATCTTGCTTCCCCCGGCGATGGTAAAATGGATGGAGAGGGGATCTTACTTCCCCTGGCAAGGGTAAAATGACAAGTGTAGTGCAGATAGAGAAGGGTGTTATTCAATCAGTGTTGCTGTAAAGACGGTGTTTGTTGCAGGTATGACTTCTTCCTGGTGAGTCAACACGTGCGCCAGGGCACTGTGTCTCCCACCCACTACATCGTGGTGCACGATGACTCTGACTGGAAGACGGACCACATGCAGCGACTCACCTACAAGATGACACATCTGTACTATAACTGGCCTGGCACAGTGCGTGTGCCGGCACCCTGTCAGGTACATGCAGTTCTTGTCAGTCAGCACGGGGTGGGGTGACATGGCTAAATTCAAATATGCTATACGAGAAAGGCCAAATATGCAACACAGCCAGTCAGGACACCTGCTCTATTCTTTTAATATTTTATGTCATACAATATTATTGGTGAATTAAATGGTGAAAAGTGGGTTAGGTTAGGAAGGTATGCATTTTAAATTCTTAAAATGTGCATGTTGAAGCATGTCAAATGCACAAAATACAAGTTTCTGTATTTGACCAAATATGAACATCAAATGCATATACGGGCTTCTGGAGAAAGACGGATACAAATATGCAAAATCATCGTATTTAACTGCAAATATGTATTTGACTCCCCAACTCTGGTAGTAGGAGAAATGTTTTGTTGAGGTAAAACATGCCACAAATTTTCAGTTTGTCAACCTGATATTGGTTTTTATCAGTTTGTAGTGCTAACTCGGTTGCATGCCAGCGTACCAATCCAACTGTTTACAACTATGACTGCTTAACCCCTTTTGTTATGGTGCGCTGCTGTGTCCCGATGATTTTAGCGCAATAGAAGTATTTTATATTGTATTTACATTTTTTTTATAAAACAATATTCATTCATAGGTTTCATTAATTGTTCAGGTGCCGGTGTGTAACATGTCCCACCAGTTGTCATCACAGTGACACCTCTGTTGCAGTACGCCCACAAACTTGCCTATTTGGTCGGACAGAGCATCCGCAAGGACCCAAGTCTGGACCTTGCTGACCGCCTGTTCTTCCTGTAAGCAAATCTCAACTGCCGCAGTTGGACCGATCTCAGTGGATTCAACACAGGAAAGACAGTAGTCATACAATGGACAGTCTGCTGGACCAGTGGTCAGCGGTACATTGACTGCTGCGCAGATTTGAGCGCCAAGCTGAACATCAGGGTAGTGTGCTTCATAAGCTGAACACTTGACAGAGAACTGTTCACAAGCACTTGTCTATGCAGCAATAAATAAGGCAGCTCGGAACCATGTGGTACTGTGTTATAGACCAAGACTGAGTGCACAGTGTTGATTCGCTTGCCGGCTATGCATATCCAGTCGTGACCAGCTACATTTTATCAAGCACATAGCATTTTCAGTTCCATGTGCAGGCCTGTGTTTTTAGATACACTTGTTGTGTGGGCAAGCCTCTTGGTTTCTTGGTTGTGTTGTAGAGTGCACAGATGTTACCTCAGATCGTAGGTTAGCAGCCCACAGAGCACTGAAGAAGAGAGCCATTTGTATAATATTGAACCTGCCAGTCGCCGTTATTGAATGTGTAGTTACTGTAATGCTATATATGGATATTTTCTGCTGCCCAAATGACAAGCACTGTATTCCGTTGCAATGTGTGTAAGTACCATTAGCTTTGCACTGTGTTACAAGGCGATGGAGTATACGCAGTTAAGGTTGCTTTTGAATCCGTGCTCGATATCTGCCACAGCCAAGGTGGTAATACTGCAGCAATCTGGGTCCTGATTCTACTACTACGATTTGTATGTCTCACGCTTTTGATTTATCAACATGCCAGACGACAAACTAAAGGAGAGGATTTTCTGTGCATCCACTGTTATTAATTTCTGTATCTGTGACGCTGATGATGTCCATTGGCTACAATGTTTGTAGGGGGCTGTCACAGGTGCATGTGTATTTTAGATTCTCTTTGTTCGTAGGTGTGGTGTGTTGTCAATAGGTCACATGTCACCGGTCTGATTACTGGGAGAGGGAGGGTTGGGAGGGCGGCTGGGAACTTGTGATTACACTCTCCAATACAGGATGTAAGAGAACAGACAGGCAGACTTGGAACATTCGCTGGTCAGTCAGTGCTAGGCTCTCCTTGCTAACGTGCATTCTACAAACTGTCTCGGTACAAATTTTCATATTTTTTTGCTATTTTTTAATGATGGATATAATATTCCGTTCAACAACTACTGGGAATTGCAATTAAGGATATCAAGTTTAAAGAGAGTATTATGTGGGCATGTCTTGGAACTGCAAGTGTTGGTTATTAGTCGAGCAACTTTCATAATCTTGGAAGGTATGAAACACACATTTAATAGCATTTTGTTTGTTCTTTCAACCTTTGCATCCCTAAACCAGTAACAATCTTGGGAGCACTTTTGTTTACGGAATGTGTGGTTGAGTAATGGTTGATCACTGACTAATGGTGAATAATTGTTTGATTCCGTATGGGGTTTAGTTTCAGCGATAGCCTTAACATCTCAGTTTGTGTATTGAATGATAGATGCAGTGGGATAGAAATGCAATGCTGGAAGGTGGGTGTGACAGAAGAGAGGCTGTAGGGTAACGGGAGTGCGGCGTAGCTTGGCGCCTGGGGTTGGGCGACACACAACGCGCCCCATGCAGGCGAGCATAGCTTCCTATGGTGTCTGTTTGTCCACTCCACTGGAGGCAGTTCTGCCTGTCCAGTGGTAAGTTCTGCCTGTCTGTTGATGGCATACCTGAGAGGCTGATGGATAAGGGTCGGGATGTGTGACCTGGGTGATTGTGATGTGTGACCTGGGTGATTGTGTTTTTGTGATGTGTGACCTGGGTGATTGTGTTTTTGTGATGTGTGACCTGGGTGATTGTGTTTTTGTGATGTGTGACCTGGGTGATTGTGTTTTTGTGACTTGTTTTGTGGCTAATTGTGTTGCGCTTAGTAGTGATTAATGTTCACCAGAAGAGTAGTAGTCTTAAGCTGTTGCGCATTTTAATTTAAATGCTGCATTTTTCTTTCGCTGTTTGTTCGTAACATACAGTTGCATTGGTAATGATTCATTGAGATAATTGTCTGTGGGCGTTTGCAACTGACGTTTCTGTTGCTGTGCCAAGTTGTGCATCACCTTCATGATTTTGATTGTATGTTTTATTTAGCTGAATTACATGACATTGCCATTGGTTGCTACCCTAATTAATAACATTTTAGGTTCCTTTGTCGTCTGCAAAGGTAACAGATTCCAGTATGATGGAATCATACGATGATTTTATTTACATTACGACTAAAATATATTATGAAAATTTATATGGAGGCAATAGTTTTTTACTGATGTGAAATGAATATAAACATGTATTGTTTAATGTCATGTGTTTTGTTTATAATTAGCTATTTTGTTGATGACGATTTTTTAAGCATAGTACCCTAAGAAGTACTGGCTCTTTCATAGTACCCTAAGAAGTACTGGCTCTTTCATAGTACCCTAAGAAGTACTGGCTCTTCCATAGTACCCTAAGAAGTACTGGCTCTTTCATAGTACCCTAAGAAGTACTGGCTCTTCCATAGTACCCTAAGAAGTACTGGCTCTTCCATAGTACCCTAAGAAGTACTGGCTCTTTCATAGTACCCTAAGAAGTACTGGCTCTTCCATAGTACCCTAAGAAGTACTGGCTCTTCCATAGTACCCTCTCCTACTAGTCTAGGTAATCGCAAAGTTTGCATTCCTTGTCGAGTGTATAGTAGTCAGAATGCCAAGTGTGGTTCCTGTTGTTTGTTTCCACAATAAGTTCAATCAAGTCAACAATGGTGCTATGAAAAAGTCTGATAGATTTTTGTCACGTTAAATGTGCATAATTAGTGTGTCATAATTAATTGTCCTGGAGTAAATTGATATAACTTTCAGTTTTTGTTCCTACAAAAACGGATTCGTCCCAGTTTTTATATATTTTATAAATAAATAAACAGAAGCGACGCGCCCACTGGAGTTCTCTGTAACACTATCAAGAAAATCTGTTTGAATGCATCTGACCTCCCTTTTTAATGGTGATCTTCAGAGCGCCCAGTGTATGGGGATTGTCACTGTAGACGTTTCCCTTTAGATAACCCCAGATGTATTCAGGAGGCGGCAGAACCGGGGGTTGTCAGTATGCAGAATCGTATTGAATATGTGCATCGAGAAGGCTTCCACCAGTAGTTTCTTAAATTTCTCCCCCAGGCAGCAACGGACGTGCGAAAGCATGACCAAAGAGATATTGTCCGCGCGCGCATACGCACACGTGGAAATTCGGATAACTAAATGTGCTGCCCCTGGTGTCATATTGGAAAAATGGTTACCCCCCTTTTCAGGGTCTGGATCCACCCATATTAATGTAGCTGAAATATGACTGAGTTCATGTTCATATATAGCACCTGTAAAACTACAACACTTGCTCAAACTTTACGAAGACAAATTGTAATGAAATCTTAACATAGGACGGAATTTAGAAGAACTACACTTTGGCTTACAAATATTTTATTTCACATTTTATCTGTGTTTTTTATATGAAGGGCATATGGGTGGGGCAGATGTGTGCCATGGGGACAGAATGTGGGGTACGACGGGGCAGACTTTACTGTGGGAAGACTGAAGCATTTAAGTATATGGCAATTTTTTATCATGGTTAAAATATGTAGTTTGAAGGAAAATAAGTAAAATACATATTCTTGGGCTTAGCACCGTTGCTCACTCGCCTACAAACAAACCAGAACACACGGGAAAACCCCACATTTGCGATATGCAAATATTTGCGATATCTTTATTATTTTTACATACATACACCATTTTCCATTTAAACACAGTATAGTAGGTACTACATGAAATAACAAATTGGCTTACTGTTCATTAAAACATATCCATATTTAAAACTCCGCACCACCACACCATAATACATTTCAGGTGATTAAGAAAAATGTCATGGCTGAAAGAATCGAAGTCGATGGTTATAAAGGCACATTATTATATCAGTGATACGGTTGTTATGCTAACATTTCCAGAAGTGGTATTATGTGCTTGTCACTGATAAACATCCATGTGAAAAATTTAGTGTTTCTATTGTGTGTTCATACAATGACTTCGTACAATGACTAAGCATGTGCAGTGCAGTCATACACAAGGGTGTCGGAAGCTGTTGAATATTGAGTGGGAGAAGTTAGGGACGGGCTCTACTCGGACCTCCTCAACCAAACATGTTTGGAATCGGAAGCGGTTCCCAGGCCTGACACATGTGACACACGAACACTTCAAATGTTGAAATCTTTCATCACAGATTTAGAAATGTTTCATCAGAAAACATACAAATAACCACTTGTTCATGCCAATTGTGGTTTCTCGTTCTATCACTGTCAGTCAAGCAAACAATATGGTTTATAATAGTGATCGTTATACAGGAATACACATAAAACAAAACATCTAGTAAATATTGCGTATTTTATATTAATTTTAATTCATTCATTAAATCAACTATTTTCACTCTCTCATAAGTACAATGAATTCAACATTCACTGCTTTACACTTATCTGCTTACACACTTATGTTTTTGTTTTAACACGTGTGTCTTACATCACCGTTGTAGTTCACATCAACACAACGATTTATCTAACTACTTAACACCTGTGTCTTACACCACCGCTGTAGTTCACATCAACACAACGATTTATCTAACTACTTAACACGTGTGTCTTACACTACCGTTGTAGTTCACATCAATACAAAGATTTATTTAACTAAACAGGGTCCGTACACGTGTAAACCAGACATAATACCAAGCACCAGCATCGTAACCTCTGACAACATAACTCAATAATGTGACATGTTATGAGTGTCATTTAGACTGTTATACCCGACATACCAAAGTTGGCGCACATTAATTAATATATATATATATATATATATATATATATATATATATATATATATATATATATATACCATCTGGTGAGTTAACTTCATAGTTGTGTCAAGAAGAAAATTGCATAATAATTAAATTCCTAACTTCATGAAGACTTTCACGAATAAAACATTAAACAGCCCAAGACAAGCGGAGGAGACACAGACACATACTAATCTACTCCGTACGTATGAGACATTTGGATGTGAGACAAAGAAGCTTAGAACCTTAATCACTGATAGTGATCATGATACAGGAATACACATAAAACATAGAACATCTAATAAATATTGCGTAGTTTATATTAGTTTTAATGCGTTAATTAAATCGACTATTTTCACTCTCTCATAAGTACAATGAATTCAACATTCACTGCTTTACACTTATCTGCTTAGACACTTATGTTTTTGTTTTAACACGTGTGTCTTACATCACCGTTGTAGTTCACATCAACACAACGATTTATCTAACTACTTAACACGTGTGTCTTACACCACCGTTGTAGTTCATATCAACACAACGATTTATCTAACTACTTAACACGTGTGTCTTACACCACCGTTGTAGTTCACATCAACACAACGATTTATCTAACTAAACAGGGTCCGTACACGTGTAAACCAGCATAATATCAAGCACCAGCATCGTAACCTCTGACAACATAACTCAATAATGTGACATGTTATGAGTGTCACACACACACACGCACACACACACACACGCACACACGCACACACACACACGCACGCACGCACGCACGCACGCACGCACACACACACACACACACACACACACACGCGCGCGCGCGCGCGCACTATATAATTGCGACATCGCAAAGTTAGCGCACGTTAATATATGTAGAAGAAGAACTAAACCCAACTATTTAGTTTTTGAAGAAGACAACCAAAATTTGTCGAAACGTCGAAAGTAAGTTAACTTCATAGTTGTGTCAAGAAGAAAATTGTATAATAAGTCAATTCTAAATTTCATGAACATTCCAAAACAAGTAAAGGAGACATCTTTAATTAAAACATACTAATACACTCCGTATGTATGAGACATTTGGTTGTGAACCACTGCGAGACAAAGCAGTTTAGATTAAGGCGAGTTGACCAGCACTGAAGATACCCAGGACCGCCCTCTGGGTTTTGAAAAGGGGGGTTCGGGCTACACAATCAGCCGGGGATTTCTGGGATGATTTCTGATTTTTTTTTACAGCTAAAGCAAATTCTCTCAAAAAGGGGGGGTTCGTCGAACTTCGGAAACCCCCGAGGACCTGCACGAACGGGCTGTAGTTTTAATACATATTATGCTATACATAAGAATATTAAAAATAGTTAACTTTGAATTAATCAAGGTCAGTTGGCAATTTGATGAATCTATCCATTGACACATTGGTGACAGTGGTCAATTCTGGAAGTATTTTGCAGTGGCGCTTTAAGGGGAGGGGCATTGGGTCGTGAATGTTTTGTATATACCCTGCGTATGGTAGTATAGTCAAATGATATGTGCCTAAGTCCCCCTTTGGCCTCCCCTTTGCGAGATTCTAGATACGCCACTGGATACGCCACTGGATACGCCACTAGATACGCCACTAGATACGCCACTGGATACGCCACTGGATACGCCACTAGAAACGCCACTAGATACGCCACTAGATACGCCACTAGATACGCCACTGGTATCTTGCAAACACAAACGTAGGTCTACAAACAGTAGCTGATGTTCAGGTTGAACGATGGTCAACTACTTGACCTACAACCATTACCGGAAACTTGCGACTTGCGCAGCTCGTCATATCGCTGTCACTCTAGGGATCATTCACTCCGACCAGCCATCCAGGCTGACAGTCCGGCTCCTGTGGTCAAGACAAGGCCAAGTTACATACAATCACGTGTATTGTTCATTAAACGATGTCCAACGCAGCGTGTTCAATATATTGGTAATCTTGTATTGGTCAGTAATAATTCAAGGCAATCATAATATTATATCGTTGAAGATACGTCACTCAGCGTTTTATGGAAGCCTCGTTCCGATAAAATGTCAAATAATTTTTCATTATTTCATTATAGTATTGTATTAACGCGCATATATGTACATAGCATACATATGCATGCACACGCGCACACACACGCACGCACGCACGCACGCACGCACACACAAGCAGTTTTACGTACGGTGTCGGACATTGGGCTGTTTATCTGGCGAATGATGAAACCACCACACATCTTCAATATCTTGTAAGTCGTCGGACTCAAGTGGATCTTGCCATCTGAAAGATCACACCAATATTAATGCATGCATTTCCGATTGCTAGTGGTAAAATGGAAACATGTGCTATACTTGCTTTCCTGTATAGTTTGAGTATACATATTTTACTAAATTCAGCAAAGGCTCCCTGCTAAGAAGACCGATTGAAAACTCGTCGACCGTCAAAGTATTGACTGTTGTTCGGTGGATACGCACGCACGCACGCACGCACGCACGCACGAACGCACGCGTAAAGCGATGCGAATTTCTGGCAGTATTGCTTCACAGTATAACCAAACATACCCTTTGTCGTAGAGATATGCAACGCTACCAGGAACACGTAACTACCAACGTTACGTCAGCACAATCTACAAAATACCTCAATAATTAAAACCCCATATCCCCAAGTACAACAAATAGCTGCCAAGTATTTCGTCTTTTGTCAAACAGACACGGTATCCGGAACGATAAATATTCTTTCTGAAACAGACCTTCACAGGTGTCGAGAGTCGGCAGAATATCACCGAAGCAATGGTACTTGGGTACTGTTTTCTTTTCTATCAGTCCCAAAATGGCTGGTCCTGAAAACGATTGTTAAGATTAGATCCTTAGATGATTCAAGGCGTAACATGTTTAATAAAACAATTGATGCTAAATGTCGATTAGGCCTGTATCGATACAAATTGATCCACACACCCCGTGATATGAAATGACTATAAATAACTAAAATTAATTATCGGAATACAACGACACAACCAAGTACACTAACTATTATTTAGCTAGACACATATATGTTTTTCTCGTTGTTATGCGTCGAAGTTAATTAAGCGTTGAGATTAATTTATTATGCGATAAATATGCATGCAAGCCCTCGGCGCATTTTTGTTTCTTACTTGTGTTGACTGCAATGCGAAGGCTGATGTTCCGAGTGGGGAAACTGTCGCGTGACAATTGGTTGACGCCATCCATCAGATCTAGGGCAAAGCGTGCCATTTTCAGTGCATGTACGTCCGCAGTTCGGTCGTCGTCCAAACCTACAGTAGCAACATTCTTAACATCAGGTGTGTGCGCGTGCGTGCGTGCGTGAGTGTATGTGTGTAGATGTTAGAACAACCTCTAGCCACATTTTACATGTTGCTAACACATAGTCATGAGCTGAATTGGAAGAAGAAGAAGACGAAAGAAGCAGTTAAGACATCGCCTGAGAGTAAGTTTGCAGAAGACGAAGGTGCTTCGGTCGGAAGTTCATAGGCAGAGAAGCTGGCAAGGATGCGGTGGGCAGGGCACGTTGATAGAATGGAAATCGAATGGTCATCGAAGAAAGCGGATGCACTCGTAGTGGAAGTGGGAGACGAGGATGATCGCGACGGGGGTGGGAGGACTGTGTGAAGAGCGATATGGCGTAATTTGGAAGGGAGCGTAGACAGAGAAATTAGTATAGGAGATGAGTAGTTAAACGTGATCAGTGCTGGAAAGAGAAGGACACAACCGAGGAACAGTGTAGATGCCAGCCTCTGCCCGGACTTCAGGCAACAACTGTAATCAAAATTCATTGAGTGAATAACAACTGAATAACTTACCAGCCAGAACACAGATGTCGTAACTTGCGGAGTCTAGCAGAACAAGCTCGTGAACAGCCACAAGTTGGTTGAGGCAGAGGCGCACTTCGTTCATAATCGCGATGGCCTGTTGATGTAAGGTTAGACAATACTGTAATTACGGCCCTGCACTTATTGGAAATGTTTGAGAATATATTTTCGCTCATTGATGTCATTATTTACGTTAACAACACCTTTAAATGTTCATGCACACCACCAAGAAATTATGCAGATTTTCAACTCGGCTGATAAATCGACTGTGTACGTGCTGATTTTAAATACGTGCACGATTTTACGATATGTCCGTGTATACATGTACAAGATGAGCCACGCAATGCACGGTGACAATCGCCTAATATTTTGTGATTGAATTGATATGTGATCCAGCTCCAGCTGCTCCAACCTGTAATATATGTACGAGGACGTATAATAATAAATTATTTATTTCACCAATAGCCCGATTTAGACCAGCACCAAATCGAGGTCCGAGATCATGGATATTCGCTTCATATACAGGGTGCGGCAATTCTTATTCTGGACGTACACGTTATTTGAGTTGTCTACATATTTTGTTAGTCTGTAATGAATTGGTTAAAGTGCAATTTTTTTATAATATCAGCTACACCAGCGCAACTTAATAATTGGAAAGACAACACATTAATATATATATATATATATATATATATATATATATATATATATATATATATATATATATATATATATATATATATATATATATATATATATATATGTGTCTGTGTGTATGTGCGTGCGCAGTGTATGAATGTTATCGCGATATGAACACGCATCGTCAGTCATATATATATATATATATATATATATATATATATATATATATATATATATATATATATATATATATATATATATATACATATATATATATATATATATATATATATATATATATATATATATATATATATATATATATATATATATATATATACATATATATATAAAATGTTATATATATATATATATATATATATATATATATATATATATATATATATATATATATATATATATATATATATATATATATATATATATATATATATATATATATATATATATATATAGATTCCCCATGTGTAGGCCATATATGTAAGTCACGTCCACGTGACTGACGATGCGTGTTCATATCGCGATAACATTCATACACTGCGCACACCTCCTGATCTTCAAAATCTAACGTATAACCATTGTATTCCACCAAGGTGTTATCGCGATACAGACTGCCTCCGTTAGACACCCGAGGTCAAGTTATTTAATAATATCGCTACCCAATGCAGCAAACTCCTTAAAAATGCAGCCTTCAATGTTGCTACCTCTCGTTTGTATCAGGTTGCCACGACCATTTATCTGGTGGAGTAAATATTTGTTTTATTGGTGGCCTTTTTGGAGCTCATTTGTCTAGCGAGAGTTTGGCGAGGCGATCATCCTCGGCAGAGCGGCTGGATGCGCCAAATGTGTCTCACCTCATCGGCATTAGCGGCGGAGGTTGGGGGCAGACCCGTCACACTGACTGACATCGCTGTCAATTGCATGTACATTTTCGCCGGCACATCCTCATTGCGAGTGAGGGCGTCCGCTATGCTGGACGGCAGGTGACCCAGACCTAGCTCGTACAATAACTCTTTGAGCAAGTCGAGCGCAAACAGTCTGGCGAATGACAGACAAGAGAAATATTAAAAAATGGAATGTACGCCGATTTTCTTGGCTAACTCACAGGAAGCTGTAAGTGATCTTCAGTATAACTAAAATGCCTAATTTCTGTTAACGCTTCGATCCCAAATTACATCTAAATTTACAATATTAAGCTTAATGTTTTAACCTTTATTGCTGTAGTATATTTACCGTTACAGATTGTATAAACGGGTATCCAGAAATGCAAGAAGTGAAACGATCCTCCACGCTTGCCGAATGATGAAGGGGTGTCGGTTATTGGCATGGTATTGTCATGCAGCTACTCACCTGTCACTCAGCACAGTGCTGCTCTGTCTGTAGTATTTCAACAGGTAGATTGCCTCGCGACCCATAATGCCGCATATGCCGAGTAGGATGCCAAGGGTCGTCCCGAGTATCACCAGCCAGCTCACCTCCTCAGTGTCAATGTCCTCTAGCTCCTCGACGATTGTCTGCCGCACGTTGACGGTCATCAGCTGCAGGTTGTCCGTGTAGAGCGTCATGTTTTCGAACCACCAGAGCGCGCGCTCGAAGTTCGGCACGAGATCGACGTCACTGTTGAGGACTTCGCTCCTGGTGAGCTCGAGGCGCATCGCCTTGATCGTGTCGGCCAGCATCTTCTCCTTCGCGACGTACTTCTTGTGCATGTCGAGCAGCAGTTCCGAGTACTTGATGGCCGACTCGAGCATGCTGTCGGCGAGGGCCTGGTTGTTCGTGAACAGCACGTAGTCGTCTCGGCTGCGGAAGCCACCATTTGTGTAGAAGATCGCGCCGTACGCGCGCACCTACGACAGCATGGGCCAATTGGTAGGGGAGACCGGGGCTAGTTGTATACAGAGGCAAGTTGTGGCAGAGTCGTTTTACGAAAACATAGCACAGATATGGAGATACCGTCGACAGTAGTTGGTTGGAAATCCACCAGCAGACACTCTGTGCAAAAAACAGGGAGTCAAGGAGGCGAAAGTAACGAGGTGTGGAAAAAATTACTTTTTAACCACCTAAAACGTTTTTGGGTATGCCCACAATCGACCGCGCCTGTGAAACATCACATATCTACCTAACTACAAAATGGAATATCAATGATATGGTACAGTTTATTAACACGAATAATAAACTTAATGTATACGTTGACAGAAATAATGCATCTAACATACTTTTCACAAAAAAGTGACTTTAACTTAAAATTGTAACAACTAGCCCCAGTCTCCCCCATTTCAGTTAGTGCGTCTGGTTTCTAAATGCACATATTTATACGAAATGTGCGTATATTAAAAATAAAATACAATTACAACGGTGATGGGCCTGTGCTTGCATACGCACCAGTCCGAAGGCGTTGTTCGCCTCTATCGCCTCATGCATAGCGACCAACTCCCTGTAGATGCGGCTCGCCTCCGGCACGCTGATCGACGTCACGAGCCAGCCCATCATGACGGTGATGAAGGCCGAGTAGTCGGTCAACTCTCTGCGCTGACTCCTCCCCTCCATCTCCAGGGTGTAACGGTGCTCGTTGAGGGAACGCATGTAGGCCGCCCGCGACAGGAACTGCCCCTTTCCCTTATCCACGTCCGGCCACTCGGCGATGTTCGCGATCGACTGGTCCGTCGCCCGATACATATCTACGAGGTCAGCCTTCGTGTTGCGCTTGTGAGAACTCAGGTAGAACGACGCCATGTTTCGCTCTCTCTGCAGGTTGTACACGACGTCGCTAATCTGGCGACATGTCACACAGAGCGATACTGGTATCACACGGCCATACTCCACTGAATACTGCGCTTAATATGAGGAAGCTGCATATCTGAGGACAGTGATACCTGCTCTGCACGATTATATAAGAATAAAAAATCTATAGACTTTTAAGAATATTCTATAGGACTTTTGCGGACACAACTGTGTAGAATTAACAAAATATTCTATATTTTATAGAAAATTTGCTATATGATTTTTGCAAACAAATTCCATAGAATTTGTAGTAGACCCTACCTTACCGGTATTATATAGCTTTCTATGCAAAATTATACGAATCTGTTGATTTCTCTAAACAATTCTACTATACTCTGTTGAACTCTATAGATTTCTATAGATTTTTGTAGAATTATTATAGAATTCTATGAAGTTTTGCAAAGGCGGTGATACTTGAATTGGCCTAAACAGCCAACTGTTCAAATATACCTCAGTATTTGGCCACGATAAATTGACCATCACTGGTTGGTTGGTTGGTTTGGTTTTGGTTTTGGTTTTTACTATTTGCGGAAAGAACGTATTGATTCCATACTTTGAATTCGACGAATGCTGGATAATCTTTAATGTTATGTACGCGTGCGCCACTAGTTGCTACAATTAATTTCCCCGGATAAAACGTGACACATTGATGCCCGTACAACAAGGACGGGAAATGTGTTTAACAAGGGCTGTTCAAAAAATAAATGTTATTTGTTCAAAGCATGATAAGTATCTTACAACTGCAATGGTAATATTCTACCACGATGCATATTGAGTACACACAGGAATGAGAGTCAGTTTAAAAAAAAGTCCAAATAGGAAGGTCATTCAGATTGTCATTCTGCAGGGCCGCCATCGAACGTGGATTACTCCTCACAAAAAAGACATAAATCATGATGGGAGTAACTCTAGAATGCTGAAGAAATGTCTAAATGTTCAATGGCGCAATGTGCTGACAAATGAAGAATTGTATAAGGACACGGACAAGCTTCTGAACACGATCAGAAGCTGGTTACCGCTATCGCAACAAAGAAAAACCCTTGTCATTATCCATCATGTGGACACCGACACCTGTCAAGAAAAAACACAGAAACAAGGAAAAACATGCACTAAATTAATATGCAAAACTCTTGATGTTGAACTAGCTGATTTTCGATGATTCCTGACAGACAACAAACTTTTATGAAAAGGGCTCGTCAATGATCCGACTGCAGTCGACTAGTGATGATAATGGTGACAAACGACAACTGTTATACTTACAAGCTTGGAGACCATGACAATGGGGTTAAGAGGAAGTCAAATTGAAGTTTTTCAGATATTGAATGGGTGTAAAAATAGTTACAGAAATAGTTTTCTCACTTAAGAAAAATAGTAGAACTAGAACTAGAACTAGAGGGCACAAACTAACATTATTGAAGCATCAGTGTGCATTGGATATTATAATTCAATAGGAAAAAAATTAATGGAACACACTATTTACAGATTGTGTCAATGCTAACAGCGTGAGTATGTTTAAAAACAAAGTTGACAAATATTTTAGGAGGGGAATTCTCGATAAGCCAATGGCTTCGTTGCCCTCTTGCCACGTGGGCCTTTTGCCTTGGATGGTAATCTTGTTAAATCTGTATTGTCTTTACCTGTGACCCGAGCATGATACGGCTGCGCAGATGGCGACCAGGCAAGTGCGTGAGGAGGTTTGAGAAGAGCGCGCCGATCGTGAGGCCGAGGAGCAAGAGAACGGGCAACATGGCCAATGTGACAATCAGCATCTTCTGGCGTCGCTCCTCCTTCGCCGTTGTTGCATTCACTGCGGTCAAAACAACGAGCGGAAAACCCTTTCACATATTGAACTCAACATACAATAAATACCGCAATACGAAAACTAACCAGAGGTCTTGCAGACACACGCACGCACGTCCACGCAGCGCGCACGCCGGAACGCGTTCGGCACGAACACGTGGTTGTGGAAAAACACAAAAAAACAGGGCGTGGGAACGGGAACATGTGTTCGCGGTAGCGTGGCGAGAGCGAGGGAACACGCGAGTAAGTAGGCATCTTACCGCAGCTGTGGGGTAAAACACCACGCAAAGGCGTTCTTATTCATATAGGGGAAGTGTACCGACGTGTAAATAGTACCGACGTGTAAATAGTACTGGCGTGTAAATAGTACCGACGTGTAAATAGTACCGACGTGTAAATAGTACTGGCGTGTAAATAGTACCGACGTGTAAATAGTACCGACGTGTTAATAGTACCGACGTGTAAATAGTACCGACGTGTAAATAGTACCGGCGTGTAAATAGTACCGGCGTGTAAATAGTACCGCCGTGTAAATTGATCTACCATGTCCAAATACTAGATCATTCATGGATGTCCTTCAAACATATGCATTACATCAACACGTTTCATTTCCTACACACGTTCATGGTCATTGGCTCGACCTGTTTATTACTAGATCTACTTGCACTAACATTAAAGCAATATTCCCTACTGATGGTTTATTAGATCACCTTTGTGTCATTATCGATTTGTGGTTGCAAGTTGGTTCAAGATCTGGAAAAAAATTATCACATTTCGACCAATAAATAAAATTAACATAAATACCCTTCATGAGGATCTAGCAAATTCTGATCTTTTGATCAAACCTAAATCTACACTATGCGAGCTTGTTAATCAGTACAATGAAACATTAAGTAAACTTCTGGATAAACATGCTCCGAAACAAACCAAAAGTGTACAAGTTCGCCCTCCATCACCATGGATGTCTAATGATATAATAGTAGCAAAACGTCGTCGTCGATATCTTGAAAGAATTTGGCGACGAACTCGTTCTCCAATTGATCGATCCCGTTATACTAAACAGCTACATATATGTAATCACATGATGTCAAAAACAAAGTCTGATTACTATACACATTTTATCACAACAAATTCTGAAAACCCTCGGCAGATGTGGAAATCTGTTAACACAATTCTACATCGGCAGAAATTAAAAGCACTGCCTGAACATTCTTCATTGGATACATTGTGTAGTTCTTTTTCAAAAAACAGACCTTATTATTATTGGCACTAAACAACAACGAAATAAAGTCATCAACCATTTTCCTGTTAAACTGCTTGGCAGTGATACATTCCCATCAGATACTGTTCGTAATCTAGGTGTTATCTTTGACAGTGACTTCAACTTTCGCCAGCATATCTCTCAAGTATGTAAATCCTGTTTCTATCATATTCGTGATCTTCGTCGAATTCGGCGTCACATATCTATATCTACTGCTAAAACAATATCAACGGCACTAATTAGCAGCCGTCTTGACTATTGCAATTCACTACTAAACAACATTGCTAAAAGAGACTTGGCTAAACTCCAACGAGTACAAAATTGTCTGGCACGTGTGGTTCTCAGGGCGCCTCGGTTTTCACCGTCACTACCACTACTTAAACAGTTACACTGGCTTCCAGTTTCTTATCGAATTAATTTTAAGCTGTCCACTCTTGCATATCGTGCTCTATCTACACAACAACCATTCTACTTGGCTAGTCTCCTGCATCTTTCAAATATCCCTAGGCAGCTAAGATCATCAGTTTCACAACAACTTATTGTACCTAAAACAAAACTTAACTTGGGTAAATGTGCTTTCTCTGTCGCTGCGCCTAGGGTCTGGAATGAACCCCCTATCGCTTTGAAAACATCCGAAACTATTGCTATTTTCCGAAAAAAACTCAAGACATATCTATTCCAAATTGCATTCCCACCATAAATGTTCGGTTGTCCCTCGTTCTGATACTGACTTTTGCGCGTCCTTGTTTACGATTACGCCTACTGATTCTGTTTTGTCGCGCCTCTGAGCTCAGGTTCCTGAGGATTTAGGCGCCAAAGAAGTCAATTATTATTATATTATTATTAAATAGTACCGACGCGACTGCCAAGAACTGGCTAAGACTTCGAAACTGAACAGTGCACTGTTTAGTAGCGCCACAAGTGGCTATTCCATGAAGCAAACAAAAATGTCGCCAAAGAAACCGACCGGAAAATGGTGAGCACATTTCGTTTTCTACCCTCTATGATGTAAAATGTCCCGGAAAGAAAGTGGATGCAGTATTTTTCTAACTGTGCATGACAATTCCTTGCTTTCCCGTGAACACGAGCAGTAATTCATAAGCACATTCGTATGCTCTTCCGTCCGTTCGGTCCGCTAAAAAATCAGTAGGTCAATGTTTGTGTAGGTCCTGTGTGCGACACGTGTCGGGCAATTAGTGCCCCCTGGTGGAGGATAAATCGTACCAGTGGTACTTATTACCCGCTCTATATACAATTTATGCTCCAAGCCAGGCTTGCAGCGATTAACCTACTAGATTAATTTATTAATATTTTTTTTTCGTTTCTTTCAGTTAATTTGAGCTAATTTTGAATTTTGAAAGTTATGTAATTTAGTTGACTATTTAGTTTTGATGATTTATGGATGACTCCGTGAACAACATGAACAACATGAAGAACAAGAGAAACGTTTTCTAGTTGTTTCTTTTATTTTATATCATTCTTAATGTGTACAGCGAAGAGCCAAAACAAAATACAGTGTAACCTCGTTAACCCGGTGTATGTATCCGGATTAGCGAGTTTTCTTGATAAATGAATCACGTATATGAAAGGGTATATTAGCGTTTGGAAATTCCGTTCCCGTAAAACGATAGCCGGATGCCGGAGAATTCCGGATTATTGGCGTCCGGATTAACGAGGTTCCACTGTACAATGCACTGCCTCATAATTCCACACTGTTCACATTTCACTGTGCGTTTGCCTTCGATGGAATTCAAATTCGATTAAGTTAATCGATCCATGTTTGCTGCACATGCAGGTTCTCGGATAGTGTGGTCGATTATATCGATCATTCGCATGACGCTGGTTACTGTTTCAGGGGCCTGTCTGCCAAGTCATGCGATATAGGCAAACGCCTTGTCTGCCCCGAGAAGAGGGTAGGGATTAAATGCAGTGTCCAGGCATTATAACATTTCCAAACCAAGTCTCAGGCGCCACCTCCTGAACAGAAATAAATATGCAAACGAATGCACCAAGAAGAGAGGGAGGACAACCTGCTTGTCCCCCGAGGTTGAGGGGAACTGGTGCAACATGCGCGGCAGCTCGAAAACATGATGTTTAGCATAACCAGACACAATATGATGAAGTTGGGGGTACGACATCGCTGAGCGAAATCGCTTTGCTTATTGTTTTAACACACACAAACAGCGAGCTGGAAAAGACTGGCTCATTTCGTTCATGAAAAGACATCCTAACCTTTCCATACGCAAACCCGTTGCGAACTAAACTTGGGTTTTCTGCGTAAGTGCGTTACGGAACTATGTACCGTCAATGCTGATCTTCAAAATAAAACGAATGAAGCCCGAACTTCAAAATGGGACGACTGGTGGAAGAATCTTTCAGTGCACAGAGCGCGGATGGATGGACTCTTCGACATTCCTCGTTTGGCTTAAACACTTCATCTCGACAGTGAAGCCATCATCAGACAACAAAGTACCCTTATTACTGGATGGTCACTCAACACATACCAAAAACGTGGACGCCATCATCATGATAAAGGGACGCTGGAGTGATTATGTTATCACCCTCCCCCCGCACACCACACACGAAGTACAGCCACTCGACGTCAGTGTCTTTAAGCCACTGCAAACCTACTATGATCAGGACTTTGAGAAATGGTTGAGAGCTGATCCAGGAAGAGGCATTACGACTTTCTGCATTAGTCAGCTGTTCGGGCTTCGTATATCAGCTCGGGCTTCGTATATCAAAGCAGCAACAATGGTAAACGCTGTAAATGGTTTCAGAATGGCCGGTATTTGGCCTTGCGATAGGCATATGTTTGACCAAGAATTTGAAGCAGATACTGCAACCCCTCCTCAGGTAAAGTTGGCTTTCAGATACAATGTGAATCTCAGTTACTGGTTGGCCCTGATTCTCCAACAGGCCCTGAGTATCCATTTACCTCTGAGTTTCCAGTTAGCCCCGAGTCTCCAGTTGGCCCGCAGTCTTCAGGTGATCCTCAGTCAGCGGTTGGCCCTCGATCTCCAGTTGACCCTCAGTCAACGGTTGACACCCAATCTCTCATTGGTCCTCAGTCTCCAGTTGGCCCTCAGTTAATGTCCAGTACACGCCAATAGGAAAAGAATCTGCGCACTACGAATGTGTCGCTGCGAAACCACCTAATCATGCAGACTGAGGATAATGGGAAAGTATGCCCAAACCACCCCTCGTAACAAAACTTCATCTCATGTTGGTGTGCGGGTTACTGAGATATGTGAAGCGTCCTCTCAGATTAAGGCGCCATCTAGGGCAGGTGTTAGAATTACTGAGGTCTTTCCACTCCCCGCTAAAGAGGCATAAGTGGTGAAAAGGGTGACAAAAACTAGCAGACCACAAACTGTGACATCGAGTCCTTACAAAGCAACTATGGCTTTGGCTAAAGAAAAAGCGACTGACAAAATCAACCAGAGAGAAAGTCGTGCAACCAAGTTATTCAAAACACAAAGACTGCGCACCAAATAGAATAGGGCAAGCGGCAAAGAGAATAGGACAACAAGAATAGAGAAAGATATAGGACAACCTGCTAACAGAATAGGGTAAACTGCAAAAAAAAACATTCAGAATAACAGTAGTGATGCTTGGTACTGTTTCATGTGCGAGGAAAGTGTAAAGGAAGACACCATTGAATGTCAGGTTTGCTTCAGGTGGGCACACAGTGAATGTCCCGTACTGAGCCAGCAGGCTGTTTACATAGTCACAGTTGCCTAACACATGCATAAAGACACTTGAAACGGCTTATTTCTATCTGCCTGCTCGCTGTTATGTAACGGATGTCCTAAAGAGGGGTGGGCATGAACTTCCCACAGGCAGGGCAAAATGCAACCCTTGGTTGGATAATAGACATTCATCGTGTAAAAGACAACACGGAAAACTTTGATGATTAACTCATATGTCGTTTTGCCGCACGCACGCAATCACGCACGCACGCACATACATACACACATGTGTGTCCCTGTTATCTTTTACACAATGAATGACGAACTCATTAATACCTAGAGTAAAATTACTATGACATAATTAAACAATATATATATATATATATATATATATATATATATATATATATATATATATATATATATATATATATATATATATATATATATACACATACACAATATATATATATATATATATATATATATATATATATATATATATATATATATATATATATATATATATATATATATATATATATATATATAATGTTATGCACAGTGGAAGTTAAGTGAATGTTTTGACCTAGTGAGTGTTTGTAAAAAAACTGTCCAAATTCCCAATGTTGTCCTAACTTGCATTACTATGACCAGCGGCCTACAAACTAAAATATCTGCAAACCAAATTTTCAACAAGTTCTAGCCCAAATATTTTAAATTACAGAACCAGATGTGTACAACACGTGCGTATGTGTGTGTGTGTGTGTGTGTGTGTGTGTGTGTGTGTGTGTGTGTGTGTGTGTGTGTGTGTGTGTGTGTGTGTGTGTGTGTGTGTGTGTGTGTGTGTGTGTGTGTGTGTGTGTGTGTGTGTGTGTGTGTGTGTGTGTGTGTGTGTGTGTGTGTGTGTGTGTGTGTGTGTGTGTGTGTGTGTGTGTGTGTGTGTGTGTGTGTGTGTGTGTTACTTATTGAAATTCATAGCAGTAGACCAGGATTAATATCTGGCCTGAAAGGGATACTGTTCGACAAGATGCTCCAACTGATGTTAAAGCAAAATGTCCTACCGCTCGGGCAATCTCACAACTGCCGCTCAGCAAGCAATATTTGGTCTTTAGGCATTATTTGAAATACTTATTATATTAAATACATGTATGACCAGCTGACGGAGCTCACAAAATGTAATAATATACAACATTGTAAATAGATGTATGACCAGCTGACCGAGCTCACACAATGTAATAATATTTAACATTGTAAATACATGTATGACGAGCTGACCGAGCTCACACAATGTAATAATATACAACATTGTAAACACATTTATGACCAGCTGACCGGCTCACACAATGTAATAATATACAACATTGTAAATACATGTATGACCAGCTGACTGAGCTCACACAATGTAATAATATTCAACATTGTAAATACATGTATGACCAGCTGACAGAGCTCACAAAATGTAATAATATGCAACATTGTAAATATTATCGTGTAACCTATCAAGTTTTCTTAGAATAAACTTGATTGGTTAATCTCAACATATAAAAACAAACATAAAGGTTGACAGGTTCCTTATATTTCTTTGGCTTTTGCTGGATTTACTAGTGACAGGCAAATTGTAGAAAGGAGTAATTTGTCCAAAACATTTGATCGGGGAGATGCCATTATGACTTAGAAAGGTTTTGATGTGCAGGAAATTGGTTGCACCCATGAATATGACTCATAATGACTGTGAACATCCCTACATTTGGATGCTGTGAACGTAAGTGTGTTGACTGCAGCATGTGACCATCAACAAAAGGACTGGTCATCCGTGGCGCATAAAGTCCGATTCACCCTTTGAAAGTCTCCCATTAGGTAAATCTTTGTTTTTTGTTCATCTTTACCGACTAGACAGACGGTAACTGTGCTACGTAATTTGGTGGTATATTTAACAGTGGTGCCTGGTACTGTTTAAAGTGCGAGGAAAGCGTAACAGAAGAAGACATGATTGAATGTCAGATTTACCTCAGGTGGGCGTGCAGTGCATGTGCCGGTGTGGACTACGAGGTGGAATACGTATGCGAGTTATGTAAGAATTAGGTAAATCATTGTGTTTTGTTCATCTATAACGAATAGGTAGACGTTTAAATTTAGACGTAAATTGTTGGGTGCTTTTACCCGTCACGTAGGCTAAAAAGTAAAGATAAAGGTAAGTTCTTATATAGCGCAGTATCCAGTCCTTGGGACTGCTCAAAGCGCTTTACACTTCACCCACTGGCAGGCCTGTTCATTCTAACGCCATTTCGACTTCTCTGGGAAGCATTCAGCCACGCTGCCATTATTGCGCGAAGACTATTCGTTCCATCTCTGTCTGTGCCAGGTACTCATTGATACAGCTGAGTGAACTGTGGCAACGTGGGATGAACGAAATTGCCAAAGCTTCGAAACGGCAGCAAGAGGATTCGAACCCAGGTTCTCTCGATTGAGAGCCCGGCGTTTTAGCCGCTACGCTACCGCACCCCACGTAGGCCTACCAATTGTTTTTTTTTCGAAAAGTTGTCGTAAATTAAAATGTTTATTTTTGTTGAGCGTAATTTTCGTGTATATGATGCCAGTTGGCCACCTCTTTCTAATGAAAGTTTCAGTAAC
Source organism: Lamellibrachia satsuma (assembly GCA_033239005.1). NCBI lineage: Eukaryota > Metazoa > Annelida > Polychaeta > Sabellida > Siboglinidae > Lamellibrachia > Lamellibrachia satsuma. The sequence goes on from BSQZ01000023.1 coordinate 6,743,438, forward strand.
GTTCTATGGCGTTTAACTCCAAAGTTATACACTTTTTCCGTAGGGGTACGAATTACCCGAACTTCACCTATATATAATAAATTAATAATTTCCCCGCAGACATAAGTTATGACAGTTCTTGCATAAGTGTCCTCTTACTCCGCTCTACCCTACACCCTGTTCCTGTTTTATTAAGCCAACTGCGCACATTACTTAAGCTATTCAGACACTACAAACTTGACCAACGACGAACCTGTTTAGCGGTCTACTGAATGAACTGAGGAAGAAGTTGTAACATACCAGCCACCGTGAAGCCGGTCGTCTTATCAGTCGACCATTCAGTCATCTCGCTCCGTACATTCATTTCTTGACAGCAAGTATCACTTGCAATGGGCGTTTTCTATATAATAGTAGTAGCAGTATTATTATTATTATTATTATTAGTAGTAGTAGTAGTAGTAGTAACAAGAAAAAACAATAATAATTATACCGATGATAGTGATGACGATTATAACGACGACGACGATGAAAGTAATAATATTAATAACAATAAAGCGCCCATGGCTTGTTACTCTCTAATTAAAACTAGTTTAAGCAGCAGCTAATTCAGCGTTCATCCTACACACACATCGGTGGTGCAGTGCATGATAGATTTAACCACAAGACTTAACCACATTGCCATCCAAAGCAAAGACCCAGATGGCAAATGGACAAGGAAGCCATTGGCTTATCTAGTGTCCAACGATTATTCATCTGTGCGTAACACGCCCATCTATTTGTTTAATTTTGTTTTTCAACTTATTCACGCTGCTACTCAATCAGTAGGTAATGTGTTCCTTTCATTTGTTGTCCTCTTTGATAATCAATACGTTCTTATATGTAATCTACACTGTTCCTGGACTTCCTTCACTAACGTTACTTCGCTTCCTCTAGTTCTTTTATTTTCCTTTATAAAGTGAGAAAAATATCAATATTTGCATAACTATTATGTATCTCAAAAACTTATATTTTATCTCCTCTTAATCTCTTTGTCTCTAGTGTTGTTAAACCACATCCTTTTAGGCATTTTTCATAACTAAATTCTCTCAGTTCTGGAATCGGCTTAGTTGTTCCCCTCTGTATTCGTTCTAGCGTATATACGTCCTTCTTACAATACCGAGTGGTATTTCGGACGGTGCAGTGGTCCCGTAAAAAGAAATGCTTGTAGAACAGCGACACATAAACTTACCCACATATTCAGGTGAAGAGTATCTTCGGAAACGCGTCTTTCTCTACGGCAGCTTCGTTCCTGAATGAGTGATCTTCTTAGATCCGCGTGTTGGCAATGATTCTGCGCACACGAAAGGGCACTCCTTGTTATCATAATTCCTCTTGCCGTCACCTATTGTTTACCACCGGGACCCCTTGTTGAGTTATGACGTCCGAAAGGATTCCAATTTGCAAGACAAAAGCGACGAGGCTTTGTATTCGACTTGCTCTACCTGATTACATTTATTGTCATCAAGTCTCAGTAGTAAATCAATTATCATTTGGAAAAGTCAACAATTAGTCAAATAGCCGCTCCCATCCCAGCTATGTTAGATATATTATAGTAGAGTTAATTAATAGCCGCTTTGGTCTGGCCGAAGCAGAATTAATCAACATTGTTCCGAGAACGTTGCTCAGTCAGACGGCTACTCAGTACAGACGAATTAATTTATTCCAGCATGGTTCATCACAACGAGGTTACCGTGAAAACAGATGTTCTGTTCAGTTACCAATAAAATACTTCTAAATACATTGCCGCAGATAAATCCCATTGGTCGGTCATCTTTTATAAATATACGTTTACACTACATAATGGGCGGATCCAGGGGTGTCCATCGGGTGCCCAGGCACCCCCTTTATTCCGGCCGGATTTTTTCATCAAGTTATAATTACTTGTCGAAACACCGCGAGGTGGCGCCCTCTTGCAGTTGCTAAGATGAGGTAATTTCTACCATACAAACCAGTGTCATTACCACCAATACTGCCATTTGTGGCTGCTTTGGTGCAGACCAATAATACAAAGTTCGGTAGAAACAGTCATGTGCTGAAAGTGTGCATCACGAAGGCATGCAACTGGACATAATTGGTCTCTACCATGATTTCATTAGTTATATCTGTGGTAGCCGTCTGATTTCTCCCCAAAATGGCAAGAGAAGCTCAAAATGATCACAAAGTTGGTTTCTGAAGTCAGTTGTACCATGGACATTTGCAGGACGCGATGCACACGTGATGTGAGGCACAGGAGGTGTTCGCAGAATTCTACCCTGGCAGTGTGGTGGTGTCCGACATGATCACACAATTTCAAACTATAATTTATTTAATTTCTAGGCAATGGGTGTGGCATGAATTTGCAAAAAACATGAAGTTTAGATATTGAAACAAACCGTACTCATGTTATCTGGGTTTTACATTTCGCATGCATTTTTGCGAAAGGGTGGCGTTATAAGAGGAGGGCTACCATGTTTGTGTGTGTGTGCGTATGCCTGCGTGCATGTGTGTATGCCTGCGTGCATGTGTGTATGCCTGTGTGCGTGTATTAGTGCCCTGCACGGGCCTATGATTTGAGCCCAAGCCCGGCCCGCAATTAGAGGTTAGAATCCAGGCCCAGCTCAGGCCAGCAACATTCGTCAAACCCAGCCCGGCCCAGGCCCGCAAACTAGAATTTAGGCCCAGGCCCGACCCAGACCGTTTCAGGACCAGGCCCGGCCCATACCCGCGGGCCAAAGACGGGTAAGCCCGCTAATTTTTAAAAAGAAAACCCTATTGTCTTATAGTAAAAACGAAGCACAAATAAACTGTTTTATTAAATAACATGAAAACACTGAATTAGCTCAACTAAGTTAACTTAATTTACTTAATTAATGTTACCAGTAAGGGCAGTTTATTTGGTATTAATTGATATTTAAATTAAATGTCGCCCACTGGCACTGACACCCAGCGGCATTTCCAGCAGGCCTGCATGCAAGTCACTAGCCTGAGACAGATCAGGTTCAGACATTTGTGAATTAGAACAAGTGTGAATGAATCAGTATTGGGGATTGTAGACACTATACAGTAGTCACTAGTTAGCACAATTGAAATACCAACTACCGACTGGGGTAGGCAGTGGGCAGTGGGCAGTTGCCAGTGGGCAGGTCATTCAGGCAGGCAAGATTTGGAGGGAAGACAATAGAATGTCCACTGGTAAGGTCAAAGGTTAATCATGGCTTGATTGCCTCTGCAAATATATATAAAGTAAACATCTGGGGCTGGCTACTTCCAACCAAGTGAACTTATGGGCCCATTACATCTATGCAAAAGGCTACATTCATGCAAAAAATTTGCGTCTGTAACATCTGTATTCTGTATGTACTATGTAGTAGTAATATGTACTGTGCTGCTGTATGCAATACTATGCATTGCTATTATATGAAATGTCTCTATTAAAAGAATGCACATTATTAAAATTATATCATTGGAAGTCCCATTGTTGAAAAGAGGTTAAACTACATTCCAATATGTATAAAGCATTGGTGTCATTCATAATTTCATGCAAGGTCTCAGTTTACACCTATGTAATACTAAAGAAATAATTTTAAACATTCATTAAACGGAAACACAATTTATAATCAGTTTTCTTAATATTAAAATAAACAATCTGGGTTTTGTATTAATATTTTTTATTAGGTTAAGGTCCAGTCCAGGCCCGGCCCGGCCACTCTCACTAGGCCCAGGCCCGGTCGAAGCTCGATGTGTTTAATATTTTTTAGGCCCAGGCCCGGTCCGGGCCCGCAAAATGTGTGCCGAGCCCGGCGCGGCCCGCGAAATTTTGTAGGCCGGGCTTGAATATTTGGATAACTAAAGTCCTGCCACCTGGTGTCTTTTTAGTGAACTGGGCACTCCCATATTTTAAGGTCTGGATACTACATACTGATTTTCATTCGTACATCTTGGATCGTTTCTGTCACGAGCTGTTGGGGCTAGACACTTTTAATCTAGAACCGTTTAGGTTGAGGACGGTTAAACACGATACGGCCGTTTATGTGGTGTGTGTCTCATCTTTACTGATGTGATGTGTTTCCACCCTAAATATATTAAGTTATATATAATATAATATTATAGTTTAATTCCCTTTAATTGTTTTATCCTATCATATTCTATTTAACCTGTTATCTTGTTATATTTGTATTTAGCACCATATAATTGTCTGGATTTTTTTACCAGCATAATTGTTTATGTAATATTTCTATTTTTATTATTTATAGCACCATATTATATAATTGTATAGATTTATGTAATATTGTGTATATTTTTTATCCTATCACCATAATTGTTTTAAGTGATTACTATTTTATTATTTTTTTTATTTTATTATACTGTTTCTGCCACATCCATGTGAACATTAAACAATTAACATAAAATGTGCCCGATGATATGCAATAGGACGACGTGTGCAGCTGTTGGTCAGGCCATCATAGCTGCGTGCCGCCCAAGATTGTACATTTCTCCCTTCTAACTTTGCTTTGGCAACGTTTATTCATAAATATAAGGGTTGATAGAACTTAATGACATACTCGGTAGTCTTGGGTTAGCTGAGAGCTCTGCAATGCGCAGCTGGACAACAACTCTCCCCACTGCCGGACTCTGTGGAATTTGTGCAGTTTGTCTTCAACGATGCCAACGACGATGCAACAGGACACGGGACTTTCCATGCGATGGGTGAGATAGTGGTGACCAAACCTCCTTTCCAAGTTGTAAGTGTTCCACTTCAGCGTCCGGTGAGATCGAGGCAGACTCAATCAGTGGTAACTACACGGTTTCATTGAAGAACTACAAAAAACAAGTCAAATCGGAGTTGAAATATGTCGTGTTCGAGCCCCTTCCTTTTCTCTGCAAGACAAAGATGAGCGGCGACAACCTGGACACATTGTGGATGGTTGGCTTCTACCTCAATCTCCCTTCTATTCCGCCTGGGCTGGCCTCATGCAGAAACTCGACAACACTGCAGAGTATGAGAAGGCCACCATTGTGTCGCTCTCCTTTATAAACAGCGACGCAGTGTAACCGAACACAATATTCTCAGCATTACGCTACACCAAGAAGGAGAGTAACCGTCTAATACAGAAGTATTGCGTCGTCACCTTTGACCAGCGACTGGTCATCGAGAAAGTTGAGATAGTGCTCTTTTCTCCACAACTTGAAAGTGTCATTGAGAGCTGTGGGGCTTTCATTTTGTGTCGTGCTACAAGGGTTCAACAGGCTACGTGACGTTAGGGATTGGCACCATTGCATAGGATGTCACGAGACGATGTATTCTGTGAGCGTCTCTATCTGCAGCAGATGTACGTTATGTGAATTATGGACACACAGAGTATGTACGAAATTAACAACAAGGGAATTTAGATGTAAAAGCAAACCTAATGCCATATGGTACTGTTCATACTGTATCGATACTTTTTCATTCTAAAATATTAATGATCATGAATTCAGATTTCTTAATACAAAACATGATTTAAAGGTTAGTCTTTTTAATCTGTACGAGCAATGCTCAGAATTCAATTCTGAACCCTTTGATATGTCAGAATACAATTGTTGTGACTTTAAAAAACATTGATCCTAATAAAAATGTTTATAGTAATGTCAGACCACGTACTCTGCAATTACTATACTAAAGACCAATTCACTACTAATATTAAAATTACTCCGGTTTATCATTCATTCATTTCAATGCTCGAGGACTTCGGACAAACTTTAATAACATTTAAAATCTCATAAATGGATCTGAAATCCCTTTTGACATAATCGCTATATTCGAAACATAGCTTGTATCCGAAGACTGTTCTGACATTATTGTAGAAGGCTATGAAGACTGTTCTGACATTATTGTAGAAGGCTATGAAGACTGTTCTGACATTATTGTAGAAGGCTATGAAGACTGTTCTGACATTATTGTAGAAGGCTATGAAGCAAGACATGTGGTGAGAAAAAATAGGGAATTTGGTGGAGTAACACTGTATATAAATAAAAGTATTAAATTTAAGGAGGTAACTAATATGTCAGTGGTGATTGATAACAATGGAATGTATAACAGTAGAACTGTGCATCAATAGGCAAAACATGTGATAGTTACCTGTGTATATAGAACAAGTGGTTCTAGCGTTGAAACATTTAGTGACCAAATACAGTTGCTGATGAAAAAAATTAACAATAATAAGACAATATCTCTCTGTGGTGACATAAATATAGACCTCTTGAAATATAACAGTAACAACCACAAAACATTTTGTGGACACAATGTTCTCGCTAGGAGTGTATCCACTTATTGATAAACCGACCAGAATTACAGAATAGTGTCGGTGGGTTGTTTGGTTGTGCTGGCTGTTCTTCCACCTCCCCCACTCCTCTCTGGCGCATACTTCAGGGTGGCGGCAACAGATGTGTTTACACAAGACTCGGTGCTGCCATTAACTGACTTTATAATACCAGCTGAAAGGGAATGCATATACGTAAGTTGTATTATATGATATCTTCTGATATAATGAAAATGTGATATCCTGGTAATGTCTAGTTGGAAACATAAATCACTGAAGATTTAAATTAAATTTAGCAAATTCGGTTTATACATTGTCTACACAAATGAAAAATACGTTGGTGTCAGTCGTCTGCATGTGCTAACATTAATTACTTCTCACTTAATGTGTTCCTTTAATCTCAAACAATGCCAGTCCCCTGCACTATGCACCACCACAATGCAACACTGGCTAAATATGACTACTCTAAAATGGCTGAGAGATCAAGACACAATACCAAGTAGCCACGGCCCACGGAATTGGGCGCTTCCCGAAGTTAGGACACGCAACGATAATAGTATAAATGCAAGTATTGATAAAGAATTAAACAACCGATATGCAGCGCAGAACACTAAATGAAGATTTCACAGAATATATATAATATATAGATATATTATATAATAATATATAATTAAATTTGTGTTTCTATTCTGGTAAATTACTTGTGGGGAGTGGTGGTCTAATCGTTAGAGCACCCGCCTGTCGATTGAGAGGACGGTGGTTCGATTCCACCTCCGCCGTTTCGAAGCTTGGGCAATTTCGTTCACCCCACTTTGCCCGTGTCTTTCGGAAGAGACACTAAAAGCCGTTGGTCCAAACTCCTGCGTTAGCTCAAGATTGGGCTGTTTGGAGTATAACTACTTGAGACTTGAGACTTGAGCAACAAATAAACATAATGACAGTAGTATATCAAGTTCCGCTAGATGGCGTCACTTTTTCGTTGTCGTCAAAAATAGCGTCGTTTTATGTGTCCCATATTTGGTACGAAGGCGTGACGCTCGCATCACATGGTCACGGGAAAAGCCAAAATACTCGGTATGCAAACGACGTGGCCGAGTTTGTTTAACTTCATATCGACCAATGAATGTCTTCTTTACATTATGGGTGCGGGAATTTTTTCATTCCGACGCTTTTGTGACTGCACGAAGGTAAGTAAATTTTTTTTTGCTTAAACTTGTTAAAAAGTACATATAATATAAAGAAGAATTTTATAGGAATAAAAAAGAACAGTACAATAATTACTTAGCTTTAAAATGATGTGCATATTATTGCAGTGGACAACTGCCGTTTTTCAGAAAAACGTGGGCAACATGACCCGGTGCGCGCTAATTTGTCATGTTTTGTCGTTCGGAAGCTGCGGTCGGTGGCTTCGCGTGAACGTATATTGTAAAGACCTTTCGACGCATCGTAATCCATTGACATCCGTATTTCTGCGATTAAATAATTGCATGTTTTGTTGATGATGTTAAAAATTACGAAAGGTAAATTACTGCAAGATGATTTGACATCGTCATGGTGTCATCTGCAATACTGGAATATGAAATCTTTTCGAAGAATCCGAGCAATCCACATTTCAACAATTAATTGCTGGCACATTTTGTTTATAGCATTTGTTATATATGTATTTTTTTAGTTTGTGTAGCTGTACTAGTTGTCAGAAATTATGTTTTATTGTTTTTTTTGTTGCGTTTTACTGCATACCTTTTTACTGATTATATAATTTGTAAATTGTAATAACTGGTGTGAGTTGTGTAGTGTTATGCATTGATAATGAATACTTTATGATGAATAACAAAATTGTTGTGTAATATTTTTTAAAGCTGCAGATACTTTTCACTTTAATATTTGATTATGCATATTTTATACTTAATATCTGCCACTATTTGTGCTTTGTTAATTTTTATTTGCAGTGATCATTTATGCCAACTTGTATATCTTCTTAATTATCGTTATTTTATTTTACACATTTTTTTACATCTTGGATTTTAGAAGATCCAGTTTTTATTTGTGCAAAATTTACTGTTATAAAATGTACTTTTGATATTTTATCATCTGATTATATCAGATATATAATATTATAATTATTAATTTAATTATTCAAAAGTATTTTGTGTTACAGGTAAAGGTATTCAACAGCAACTTGTGTGTACAGACTTCAGCTAGTTTGTGATTTATATGGATTACAATCGGCTGTTATGATACAAATGAATCGAATGATGAACACCTTGGAGATAGCACTGCATGCACTATTGCAACAGCATATAAGACTTCATCTCAGGACAACTGTTCCTTTCTTCAATGATGATTTGAGATAGGTTCATCGTCCATCGATGAGCGACATCAAAGTGATCAATTCTGGTTTTGACAAATGTGCTGTCGTCTACGATAACCATTATACTCTTACACATGGAAATTATTGCCATGCACTCATCTAACATGATAAACAAAATCATGTGCTTGATGCTGAGACAGTGAACTTGTGGAACATTGACACACTATTGCATTTACCTGCAAGAAATAAAAAATATGACGAACATAGATAGGCATTGACATTGTCTGAAGAAACGTATGTGCATATAGAAACAAATGGTTGCTTTTGAATAACATGCTATAACCTTTTCACAATTAATACATGGTAAAATATGTACAATTAACTGTAATATAATCTAAACACATACAATTATTTTGATGCCCCTAGCCCTGTATGGGTGGACCAACTTATTACCATGCTATTACTCCCTGTAAATAGGTCAAGTGTGAAATGCAGGTAAACTAATTAGGTAATGTAAAATTACATGGTCACATAGTATTCAAGTTGATAAATTGACATTTTCCATCCATTAAAAGTTAAATAGGCCAATTACGTATTAAATAACAGCTAAATTAGCCCATTAATCTACGTAAATAGGTCAGTTGTAAAATGTAGGTCAATTAATTAGGTCATCAAAAATATGGATTTACCAAGTCACATGTCAGTGAAGTAGATACATTGACAATTTCCATCCCATAAAGGTTTAATAAACCCATTTACTAATTAATTACAACCAAATAATCCCATTATTCCATGTAAATAGGTCAAAGGTTAAATGTAGGTCAACTAATTAGGTCATGTCAAGGTCATATATTATTAACATTAGTTTCTGGGTCATATACCTTTTATTTCACATCAATATGTTCAATACATTAAAAACTATTGCTATTTTCATATAAATGGATTACAGTCCCCAGCATTCCGGGTCACAAGAAATGGAACCAAATTGTATAGACATCACTCTATCCTGTGGAACCATTTAAATGATCATCTGATCGATTTGAATTTTTGTCAGTACTGATCGACGAGTACGGAACCTTCGGACTTCACCTAAGTCTATAGTGCCACTTTAATAGACAATATATCTTCACTAATGAATTTAACAACAACATATGTAGTGGCTTAACTGGTGACATAACTGCATGATCACTTACCAGTATTTGCTATCTGTAAGTATCAAGATATCAAAAGATCCTCTGCTCCGAAATACAAGCATGTTAGAAAAACATATGCTACATATGTGCTAATGCATTTAAAGGGGGGTGAAGCACTCGAACAACCATAGCCGAAACATAATAACATACCATTTACAGTATATATCACCCTTATATGATGGGCGCAACGCCACAGTAATTTTGTAATATCCTTTTTAACTTTGCCATTATTTTCGCTGGGCGGCGCCATATTGCTCTGGGGGGCTCAGTGGCAGAGTGGTTTGAGTACGAGCTCTTGGCACCGCGTTCACACAGTAAAAACCTCTCGGAAAAACGGCCGAAACGCATGGAAAATCGAATAAAACGAAAACTGGTGTGCACTGGATGGCTCCTGGATATATCAACTAGTACTACAAATGCAAGGAAAAAACTTTTGATCGACTTCCGAGGAAGAATTTGCAGCGGAAAAGGTGGTTGCAAATGCGGAAATTGCCGTGTCCGCCAGCCGCAGGCTCTGCGAGTGACCACTTTTCCGATGCAGATTACAAGACAAAAGACTATGTGATGAGCATGGACAGACGGTGAGCATCAATATGTCATTCTTGGTCAAAGACACCGTTCCATCCTAGATCTTTTTTTTCGCATATGACCATGCATCTACAGACTATTCTGCGACAAGGAAACGTCAGATATCAGAGGGCAGAGCGATGCGTAGGAAGCGACGAGCCGAAACCAGGTTAGTAAATTGGATTACCGTTACCATTGTGACTTATCACTACGATTACAATATAGTTCCACCCCAATAAGCACAGCTGTGCTTCAACGTCAGCATATATATGACCCACAGTAAATCGAAATGTATGAATACAATAAAGTGCGAGTAAGTGTTAATAGTTTGACATAATTACGAGTGTTTCCCAATCCGCCGATTTATTTTCGACGTGATCAGACGTACCGTCAATACGTGGCCGTACTCAAAACAATAACAATAACTCAGTAAGTGCTACAGGATATACTGCAACCTTATAACATGGGCCATGGCGTATGTACTAGGCAAAATTATTCAAGAAAATAATTTGATATTATTTATTGACAGTCATAACAAGTCTCATACTCCTGTGTTCTAAATGCCTAGAGAGCAAGCAGCAAGCGTAAGGCTAAGCCTGGGGGGTTAGATGCATGGGAGAAACACGACCAAAAGACAGTATAGACTATAGTGTAACAGAAGCCTACTGTTGCTGTTTACATTTCAAATTCTTTGAAAATATTTAAAATGTACAAATACTTTCATTGTGATTAAGTGCAAATGCAGTTACAAAAACGTTTTAAAAGTATTTAAATATATAAGTAAAATGCATTTCACCCATGCAATGTCTAGCTGGAAAGGAAACTAACTAAGGCATCGTCATCTACTCAGTTGAACACTGTCAGAATACATGTCTGCTTTCTATGATGACACTTTACAATTTCTGTCTGAATTCTTGTGACTTGACAATAAGGCAAAATTATATAAAATTAATTTGCTTTATTGATCAGATGAAACCCCACATGTAATAACTGGAAGTTCATATATATGTATTAATTACATTTTATTCTAAGTCGACTGATAACACTGTAATGAATATCGTGGGGGGAGGGGGCAACTGTCGGCAACCCACAATAGTATTAGTACAAGCTATACATATGAAGGAAGTATATCAGGCATGGGGTCAATTCTGTTTTGTCAATTCTAAAAAATCAGTTCTAATTCCGCCTTGCAAAAAGTCAATTCCAACTGTTAAAATCCTAGGCTAAAGAAAAATTCAAATCCAATTCGTTTTAACACAGTTTTATTTGTCACGTTTGCACAATCATATTTAATTAGATATGATTAAAAAAATATTGTTCGTTAAATGCACACGCACGCACGCACGCACGCACGCACGCACGCAAGCGCGTGCGCACACACACACACACACACACACACACACACACACACACACACACACACACACACACACACACACACACACACACACACACACACACACACACACACACACACACACACACACACACACACACACACACACACACACACACACACACACACACACACACACACACACACACACACACACACACACACACACACACACACACACACACACACACACACACACACACACACACACACACACACACACACACACACACACACACACACACACACACACACACACACACACACACACACACACACACACACACACACACACACACACACACACACACACACACACACACACACACACACACACACACACACACACACACACACACACACACACACACACACACACACACACACACACACACACACACACACACACACACACACACACACACACACACACACACACACACACACACACACACACACACACACACACACACACACACACACACACACACACACACACACACACACACACACACACACACACACACACACACACACACACACACACACACACACACACACACACACACACACACACACACACACACACACACACACACACACACACACACACACACACACACACACACACACACACACACACACACACACACACACACACACACACACATTATATTGTTCTTGGTCACAATGTTTCAATACCAGAGTAGACAGTGTCTATGCTGTAACGTTGACAACTTCCTGGCTGTTTCTAGATTCAGGGTGACATGCTAATAGCAGACAAATATGATTTTAAAAGTAATATAAGTAAATATAAGGGTAAATATTAACAGTATCAAGTCAATAATTCAAACAAAATCAATTCCAATTCCTAAAAAATAAATTTTTGAAAAAAAAAATTCCAATAAAAAAAATGTTGAAGTTAATTCCAATTCCGGAACTGGAATTGAGGGTCAGTTCCAATTCCGGAATGGAATTGACCACATGCCTGAAGTATATTCATGACAATATCTTGTCTCTGTGTACTACAGCAACAGTCATGAACAGTATAATTGAATTGAAACAAGCTTATGTTTGTGGGGCTTTTGCGGGAGGGGCTTTTGTCCATGCACCATACTATCTAGCAGATGCTTTCAGTATAATACCTAATAATTATATATATATATTTATATATATATATATATATATATATATATATATATATATATATATATATATATATATATATATATATATATATATATATATATATATACACAACATTTATAAAGTAAAGATGTCACAAGCATAGATCTGCATTTGGTCCAATAACAATATTCATGCATTATATTATCTAAATCGAGTGTCAGATATAAAATAAGGAACCCCATAGAAAGTGTACCTATGGGTCCATATTTTGTTATGGAATTTGGACCCCTTATAGAATTTTGACCTCCCTGGCCCATCGAAAACAGTGCAATGTTGATTAGATAATATGATGCACTTTGGAGCAAGGATGCTACGATTTTGGTTACATGCGTTTGGTTATGTTACCAGTGGCATTCGTCAAACTGACCAAACAGATTCACTAAAAACATTAAGAGATCAGTGATCATTGGTTGAATTAACATGGCTCCAAATGCTTTTCCCTGTGGTTTATTACTTTATACATTCTATATGACACTGGCACTCTTATATTCTAAAAATAATATATACAAGAGAAAGTTTCTCACATTGTGATTCATTTTTATTATGCAAAAGATGAATTTTGTAAAATTTTCAAGTCACTGTATGTGTAATCTTTTCAGTTGAAGGATTCACAATTGGTTCATACAAGTACAGGTACTAGTTTTGAAGTATCCAGCGCTACGGGTGATGCCGTCAATCTTTACATTACAGATGTCACCTTTAGTGCCATCACTGCTACTACTGCTGTGGTACCACATACAACTGATGCGGAAATGCAAATTGATCCGGTAACGATATTTCAAGTGCGACAGTTCGCGAATGCTGCTGTAGTCACGGATGACATTATTGCACCAATGAACGTTGATCATGACTACTCTTATGTGAAGCTTCCATCAGATTCAGTGAGAATAAAGACATTGGTGCTGATGATGCACACTATGTGATAACAGCGACATAACCGAGGGTGATTCAAGCAGCTCCGACACCTATGAGAAAGAGAAGAAGTTTGTCATTCGTGAGAAAGACTTATGTCACTTTTCAGCACCAGTCAGAATAAGTAGCGTATTGGTGTATATTTAGTGTCAGTAGTGTATTGGAACAAATGGGTGGTGTGCAAGTACTATCAGTCAGAACAAGTAGTGTATTGATACATATGATTGGTGTACATTTACTGTCAGTACAAATAGGGTATTTGGTAGAGAATGAGACGCTTGGTTTACATTTGCTGTCGGTAGGAACAAGTAGTAGATTCAGCCAGAACAAATAGTATATTGGATACACATGTTTGGTGTACATTTACTGTCAGAAGAAGTAGTGAAATGGTGCAGATTCCAGAATGAGATCATCGGTGTACATTTACTGTTGGTAGTAACAAGTAGTGTATTGGTATGCATGATTGGTGTATGTTTACTGTCAGTCACAACAAGTAATATTGTTACAGATGATTGGTGTACATTTACTGTCCAATCAAAACAAGTAGTCTATTGCCATTGGTATAGATGATGATGGTGAAACAGTTAAAATGCCTTGGCTTTATAAAGATTAATTATTTCCTAAGCTAAACTACCAGTATATTTGATATGTTGTGGCATAATAATGATGTGTGTAGCTGTGATATCCATGTTCCAGGTTGTATTTCCCGGTGGTAGAAGTTACTGTTTTTAGTCAATGTTTAGTCTTGGTTTCAGTCGTTCTAGTTAGCCTTATTTCTTTGGTAATTGTTTTTCTGTATGAATAAACTTTTGATATATTTTATGTTGGTCTCAATATAAATGAAATTGTGTGTAGTGACATGCAAAATGCTGCAGGTAACATTTTGTTGACAGAAGTGGGATATGGATAAGAAGGCATTCACATCATTCAGTTAATATTTTATTGGGAATTGTTGTAGTTTTCCAGGTTGTTTTTCGACCTGCTGCATACTGTGGGTGCCTCACAATTTGTCTATATCAGACTATCAGTACACTCACCTGTGTCAGATCAATCTCCATAGCTAAACTTTCCATCAATTCAATTCGGTTCAGAATAGACATCACAGATCCTTCCCACATCGCAGGATGGGATTACTTGTCTAGCCTTTCCTGAGCCTGAAATATAATTTGTCAGGGTTAGTTGATAGCACTAATTCCATAATTACTATAATAGTTGCAAAACTGTGAACATATACTGTCAGTAGTTAATTATTGTTATCTAAATGATTACATTGCACCAAACAACAAAGTGTTGTGGTGTGCTACAGAGAGGGGTGATTACAAGTACGAATATTAATGTAATCATGATTACAGTAATTACTGCAATCACAATTGCTAATGTAGTCATGATTACAATCATTATTACAATCACGATTACCGTAACATTTAAGAATATATATATAGTCACATAATGAATTAAATAAACCCTCATGTTATTATTGTCATCAATTGTCAAGTGGGGCGTGGTGGTCGAGTGGTACAGCGTCGGACTTTCGGTCGAGGGGACCGGGGTTCAAAACCACCTGTGGCAGAGCGTCGGACTTTTCGGTCGAAGGGACCTGGGTTCAAAACCACCTGCTGCCATTTCAAAACCTGGGCAAATTTGTTCACCCGACTTTGCTCGTGTCTTTCGGAAGAGACACTAAAAGCCGTTGGTCCCTTCTACCTGGTGTCTATGCCAGGGGAAGTAAAAGATCCCACACAGGGGGTAAATGTGTAAACCTGTTGTGGACTCAGATTGGTGGTCTCTATCTCTAACCCACCAATTCCCGGCACGTGAGAGGTGCCGAACGACAGAATCATCAACATAATGATGTTGGCCGTTTAATGGAAGAAGAAGAAAAATCAAACACAATATTAAAATACAGTCACGGTACACTTCATTAGATTAGATACAAAATAAAGAGAAAAGCCTGCTTGCAGTGCCATTGTAGTTCGGACCTCGCCCTCGGGCTAGGTAAAAGAAATATGCAGAAAAAATATGATTATTAAAATGGCAATGATTCGATAACAATTGAATTACTGACCTGCTAGCTATAGGGCGAATCAATGAGTCAGCACGCAAATCATGCAATGACAGCAGACCAACATCTAGCACCGCTCTGTTTGAGCATATCACTACAAAATCATCGTCTTCGCCTTCGTACGATGATGCAAGCACCAACGCGGTCGGGCACACGGTGCTGCATAGCCATAGCCTATAGCCCTAGGCATGCTAGCTTCCTGGGCGCAGCATAATGACTCAACGTAAACGTACGCAGACATCGGGACGCAATTTCCACAGGTTCAACACATCACATTACCTAGTCAGGAATCGTTGACAGTCAAAGCGCTGTTGTAATTTTTCCTGAATCCAACGTCAACAAAGGCGAAGCCGACCTGGAGTCTGGAGCGTGACTCGCACACTCGGTGACACTTTACGACTGTCAACGGTTGTTTCTGTCGAACTAGACTCTTCGTCTGTGATTTCCATTTCTCCAAAGATAGACAACTATTACGGAAGTTCAGTAAACCACTAATCGCTAGTAGCAGATCTGGTAAAACTGTCACAAGCGATGGATCCATCTTGTCAACAAGTAAAAAATAGTTCCGGTATTCCGTTATCGCATATTCTCGTTGGTTAGCGTCTCGTGTGTTCGAGAAATGTGGCGTTTTCCACGATTTTTTGCGTGTTTTGTTGTAATTTCTTTAACTTTTTTATTTGGAACGAACAAAAACGCTATTTTGTTGACGTGTGTAAACACTTGTATATATAACAGAGACCCATATCTTTTTTTTCGCTCCAGAATGTCTATTTACGAAATAAATCGCAAAAAATCGAAAATTTACATTAATTAGATATACGCGACTCAAACCACTCGTTTCGACAACACGATGGCGATACGCAGTGATGTATTTTGTCGATTTTTGTCTCGAACAAAATCAGTTTTTCAGTTTATCTCATAAATTAGCAGGTATCTGTCACCATTAATGCATAGTTAGATAATATATGTTTAAATATACGGCATAACACAAAATTGCTTCAGTTCCCCTTTAAAGACAGCCTTTTATTAGTAAACTGGAAAACTATAACAAATGAAGAAAATGTAAATGTAGCATTTAAGTGTATCATTATATAATAAGAATTATCCACTTAAGGAAACGTGTATAGACAATAATAATCGTCCTGTTAAACCTTGGTTTACAAAGGGGCTACGTAATGCTTGTAAGAAATAGAATTATCTTTACAAAAAGTTTTTGTAAAACAGAACAAAAAGTGCAAAATGCATACATACATACATACATACATACATACATAAATAAACTGACATCAATAATGTGACTGTGAAAAGAAAAATATTAAAAACAATTATTAGAACAAGAAAAAATAGTATCAAAGGAACAACGAAGATACTGAATACTATTATCAGGAAAGGTCATAAAACTCAGTCTATCCAGATCATTTTGATAACAAGGGTACCATGGTAAAAACAGGAAGGACATTGCCGATGGGTTTAATAATTATTTTGTAAAAGTAGGACCTAAACTAGCAAAAGGCATTCACAAGGTTATTCCTCACATTGTGAATCCACCTCACATGTGCAATAACTCCTTTAAAAATGGTGTCTTTCCAGGTAGAATGAAAATAGCAAAGGTAATTCCCCATGTTTTCACTAACCACAGACATATTTTTTTCTTGCCGCTATTTAAAAAAATCCTAGAAAAACTGTATAACACCAGACTATATGCATTTACTGAAAAACACTGTATTCTAAACAATAGTCAGTACGGTTTTAGAAAAAAATTTAATATGTCCATACCATTAGCCCTGTTTGAACTCACAAAAGAAATTACATCAGCCCTGAATGATAAAATGTGTACTATTTGTTTTGTTTGTTTTTATAGACGTAAAAAGGCTTTTGACACAATTCACCATGATTTGTTGTTAGCAAAGTTAAGTCATCTCATTATGGAATAAGAGGTTGTGGTGTTCCGTCTACCAATAGTCGATTTGTGTTTTACGGCAACCGCAGTCTGGCGTGCGCGGAGCCCCGCTCGTACCTCGTGTTGCGTGTACGATCATGATAATAAAGTTTGTGTTGTGTTTATTATACTATTTCCCTGGTTGGTCTGTCAACAGCAAATCCGACATGAAGACAGCAGAGGTATACAACTAACGACTGGCTCACAACCAACTTCAATATGTTACATTTTGATAATTGTGATTCTAACATACTAAATGTCATCTGTGGCTGTTCGTGCCTGTACTGTAGAGTACCACAGCACATGGTTCAATCATGGAGACTATAAGTTGTTTATATTACATATTAATGATATTTGTAATACTTCAACATTGTTGAAATTTTTATTTTTTTGCTGATGATACGAATATTTTCTGTACAGGAAGTTATCCTGTTCAACTAAGCAAAATCATAAATAGCGAATTGGATAAATTAAACATATGGTTTGCAATTAATAAGTTGCCTCTTAATGTACCTAAAACTAATTTTATGTTGTTTGTCAATTGCAAAAAAAACAAATATTGAAATAAGCATCGAAAATGCTAAGATTGACATGGTGTATAAAACTAAGTTTCTAGGTGTATTGATAGATAACAAGCTCAACTGGAAAGACCATATTGACATGATCAGAATCAAATTATCTAAGAATATTGGCATTATGTACAAAGCAAAATATTTATAAAACAGAACCTCCAGCATGATATTGTACTGTTCGCTGCTTCTTCCATATGTAACTTACTGTTGTGAAATGTGGAGTAACATATATAAAACTAATATTCACGGCATCTATGTTACAAAAGAAGGCGGTAAGAATTGTGTGCAATGTCAGTTACCTACATCAGTTAAACGTGTTACTTCTCTAACTGCATGTATTCGAAAAACTGCTATGATAATGTATAAGGCTCACAAGAAATACTTACCTGTAAATATATAAAAAACATTGTTAAAGTGATATTGAACTTGGCCTATGGCAATGACTGACACACAACAAAGTAAAAATATAAGGCAATTGTTTGCTAGAAAGACACAAAAAACTAACTGTATCTCAGTATATGGTGTGAAATTATGGAATGCGCTGCAAGAAAATATTAAGACCTCAAAAATATTCTTATTTTTAAAAAAGTTGTATAAAAATAAAATATATAAGAAGTATTCGTTACTGTTACTATAATTCTATATAATTGTTAAAGATTCAACTGAATTAGATGATAGTTAAATGTGTATTTTTTTCTTTTTTTTCTTTTAAATTTTTATATTGGTATGTAGCATTATGTTAATTGTCTAGTATGTTGTTATGTAGCATAGTCAGCATTTTATTGCATATACATGTATTAACATGAATGGGGAAAGCGTATAATAAGTATTGCACTTCAGCGTTCTCCATTTCCACAATAAATGTAAATTTTGTTGTTGTACAAATATACCTATGCGGAAATAAACATTCATTCATTTGTTCATGATGAGACTGAAGCAGGTGATATGTGACGCTGAGCTTAGGCAGTTTGCTGAGAAAGGAAGTGTCTGGTAAGAATGTTGAAGGTGAACGGCGGCACCACCCACGGTCGAGGCGTCACGGATGCTATCCTGGCAAAGTTCAAAGGTGCACTGCCCAAATGTATTCCGATATGTGCAGCGCTGGATAGGAACGTTGGTGTGAACTCATCTACGTCCGACCAGCGCCGGGACTTGATACCTGCATGAATGTGTTCCTCCCTCCCTCCCTCGCTCCCTCCCTCCCTCCCTCCCTCCCTACCCCTCCCTCCCGGTCTCAATCAGTATAAATGTAATTCATTTGTAAGTCTGTGATACAAACTAATGAAACCATAGCCAAACCTACACATAACAGTCATAAATACAATCAACAATGTGTTTGCTTCTTGTTTGTTTCTAATAAATTTAAGTAGACACGTACGTACGTGCCATATTCCACTGACGTAAATGTTTATATTAATCTGGCATTCCCGCTAAAAAGAATTGTATTTGTCTTTAAATCAATCAAAGTGAGCATCTAAAACATGGCGGCCATCTTCGAAACTAACAGCAAAAAATCCATAAATAGAAAATAATAAGCGCCTGCCTTTTCCTTTTTAAAAAGGTCCGGACGAGAAACTAGTTTCTATTTTTATTAGACCTAAGAGAGGCACGTGCTAAATAGCACGAGCCGATGCCCTTTTTTCCATTGATTTACTCAAACGTGGTGACAGCATTCCAAACGCCGTGGTTGCACTTCAGTTCTACTTGAGCTACTGCGGAGTAAACACGAGGTTGTTGCGACTGTTGCTGGATAAATCACCATGGTGAAAGCAACTCTATATATCAGCATATTGCTGTTCGTTCTACGTGAAGCAGACGGGCAATGTAAGACGGAGCCAAACTCCAGATGCACGTATACGTTCAGTGTACCTGGAAGCGACTGTGGCCAAAGGGAAATCGACGACCAGTTACTGAAGAGTTCGGTAGTCACGTTGCAAGCACAGGTGAGACAGTTGATCGGCATGCTGAATGACGTCAGTGACAACTACGCCAAATTGCAGCAGGAAATAGGATCCATTAAAGAAGGTGAGGAAGAGGGGACATAACTGGAGTGAGTAGGGCCCATTGGGTTTACCTTGCTGCATGGTTTACCTTGCTGCATGGTTTACCTTGCTGCATGGTTTACCTTGCTGCAAGCACGTAAGCGCAAATGTGCCAGACGCATTTAAACCGTGGTGTGGTAAATAGGCAGTGGTTTTATTGTGTATTTGAATAACATAGCGGTGGTGGCGGCGGCGGCAGTAGTGGTATAATAGTGGTATATAGGTAGTAGTAGTGGTAGCGGTAACAATAGACTTGAATAGTGGCAGCGGCAGTGGCAGCTGTGGTAGTGATAGCGGCATATGTAGCGGTGGTGGTGATGATTGACACAACGTCGGTCGCGGCAGTAGCAGCAGTAGTGAGATTGAACGTGAGTAGTAGGTAAGTCGTTTTTATACCCTCAATTGTGGCGGCAATTTTTGTGACAGCTAAATTTTAATTTATTTTTAATTTTTATTTTAATTTCAATTTTAACTTCAATTTTAATTTCAATTTTAACTTAAATTTTAATTGGGACGGCGTGTAATGTTATTCAGTCATTATATGCGTATATTAGACAGAGACTTCAGCGTAGACAAAACAGATACCTTTATTGCTTATCCCGGGCAACCGCACTTCCGGTAGCGAGGGTGTCACTCCCACTATGGGTGTCACTCCAACATAATATTGCTATAATATTACATCCCTCTTTCCGAACAAAAGGGGAATCCTGTAAAACTGGTTATCAAGAAATTGTCTCATGATGCAACTCACAGCAATGTTAAATACTATCAAGGTGTTAGCAGGTTCTACTAAGTGGAGTAATACAATTTGTAATAGTGTGATCTAGTAATCAATAAACCAATGTAACTAGTGGGTATCTGCCCATTCAGGCTACGGTCCAGGTGCAAAAGCACAGTCCTCGGGTCCTACACACAGTAGTGACACAATCTATATTACCCTAAGGTTCAGTGTCTCTGTTTAAGTGTCACAGTTAAGTGTCACAGGTCAAGTCGTGGTGGAGCACGGATGATTCGACCAGAGCGGGTGCGAGTTGGCTCCACATAACGAACTGTTGTCTGGCGCTGTGGCGTCGGTGGGTCTCGTGCGTCGACGGAAGAGTCGGACGTACTTTTCTCGGAACGTTTGGCGTTCTCATCGCGCCGAGGGTCGTCGTCATCAGCGTGCAACAAGTTCCCTCGTCCTACATAGTTGAAAGAGAACCCGTAGTCATCGATAGTGGACATAGTAGCCATTACCATAGGAATTAATAATACATCATCCACCAACCCCAACACCACCACACGCACTATATAGATGTACTGAGGACCGCTGTCTGTCAGTTGTAGACTAGTACAGCACCATGAAACGTCATCTATGTCGTCACTGTTGAGTGGCACTCGACATCGATGTATGGAGTTGCTCTTAGGGACAGTCAGACGGAGGTAAATGGTGGAAGTGGTGGCCAGTAATGGACAAAAGGCCAACGGGTGGTACATGCTGTGGTGACAGCGCTGTGTATGCCATTGGAAGAATAGCTAAACGCGTTACTACATAGTGAATGTGTTACACACTTAGAAAACAGCGTTACATGTGTGGCAAACCGCATTAGCTAAGACTGGTAAAATGTCACGCAGTTAAATAAAAATACACAACAAAATTGACAGTAAAAGAAAATAGCAGGTCATGTAGTTAAAGAAAATGACTGCGAAATGTCTCGCAGTTAAAGAAAACGTCAACTGTCGCATCTTTTGTGTCTACCGGCGGAAAAGTATACACATTTTAAAATCTTGCAACAATGTTTCCATTCACGAGACTACCAATGAAACACGAATGTTAAAATAGTTGCTGATGTCATTGCAGTCGTTGCGCATTCTTTGTTCTTTTTCTTTCATACACCCAGTCAAGAAAATTACAGCATAATTTAATCTCTTTGACAAATTCACAATTAACTCTGAATTAAGTGCTCGCGTAACAGTAGATATTACAGGATAGTTCACAGTCGTGTTACCCAGGTGTCTAAAAAGGCCTGCAGTAAGTATTCCAGTCACTAGCCTGAGATTGCATCCTAGAGCACCGTAGCACTAACAAGACAACTTGGTTCACCGTGCTGGTGTCAAGAAAAAGAGGCTGTATAAAGCATTTGTCATATCTAGATATGCTGAATCTGCGCATCAATACAAAACGTATAAAAGCAAATTAACAGCTATATTAAGACTCATTAAAACAGCACTACAGAGAAACAATGTTAAGGGTACGTGGAAAATATTAAACTGCGTAATTAACAAACATTTCAACACACCAATATATCCTGATATTTTTATGGCGAATAACAATCCATTTTTTACAAATGGCGGTCCAAATCTAGCAAAACATATTTCATTGTCTGATAACGATGTGTCTATATAATGCAATCAATAAAGAACATGCAAAAAGACAAATACAACATGTGGTAAACTAATATTTAGGTTTCAAGAATGGTGACTGTAGTTGTATCTTATACCACCCAATTAAGCCCTAACTAAAAGGTTTATTTCATAGAACCAGTTGCAAGCAGCACCCGTTGGAAACAGCCACCCCTTAAACCCCGTGTTTTTTTTCCGATATACACATTTGTATATCTCGTCAGCCTCTGTAGTCAGACCAATTTATCTTGGCACATGGGTGGCCTATTTAGAGGACTCTAATGCGTATGTATTGCAAATTTAACACAATGAGGACAACTAGTTTATTTTTTTATGGCGAGAGGCCCGTTCAACGATTGCGGTATTGTGAAACGAGGATATGTTCACCGACCAAAATAAAACTTCGTTTGAAGGTAGGCAGGTGTCTAGAGAAGTTAGCCACATTGCAAAATTACCTTGGTGGCTATGTTAATGTTTTGTCTGATTATAAGAAAACGTGATCATCAAAAATTCTAAAAATTATTTTTTCACCATTAATTTTTTAACAACTGGATGAAGCTGATATACCCTGTCATATTTATATTATTCGTGCAGCCCAAGGTCAAGGATGTCTGTATATGAAATATACAAAAACAAAATGCAATACCAGGCCAAGGCAGCTGTAGGGGTAGCACTTTGGGATTAGAATATAATACACAAAATATGCGATACGCATACACACACCCAGGATAGTTTAACAATAGTGTTGTCGAGATTTTTTGAGATTGTTCGAAATGTACAGTAAGAAACATATCTAAGATAAAACCTTTCATATATTTATATTGTAGGTTAGTGATGTTAAACACATGCTGTCATAGCATCATTACTTCAATGCCGCTGGAAATCTAAGAACGAAGTAGTGCAGATGACACACTACAGCTCCGCATAGTGCTTACAAATTTCCAATAATTTATATTAAATGCATATTCTGAAATAATAGATAAAAAGATGATATCATAACTGTCATAAAATAAAAAGAACTTTGGGAATAATATGTGATTGGAATACAATGTAATGACGAAGATACCTATACGATGAGGGATGTCACACATAACTTGAATTAGGACATGTTGAACAGCTGACCGATGTGGTTATTCTCAATACAAGAGTGTGACAACATAACATAACCGTGTTTGCCTTATGAACCTAAAGCCAGCAAGGTGGTAATGAAGACAGCGACAAGTGTAATGCCTACACCCAGAGGGTATATAATATAATATACACCAAGAGGGTATACAATATAATACTAGTAGTAACACATACTGCATACATTTTCTTGTGCAGTAACCTATTTCAAATATAAACTAAATTATGATAAACAAAATAATATATATATATCATGGAAATACGATTTCTATATATAAAATTTAAAGCGTAAGCAAACACTGTCTGTAGAGCGTAGACGGACGGTCCGCGCGACAGAGAAGTTTGAATTGTGCCAAATTTAAATGTAGGTAAATTACGCAACCTTGTCTTAGACCTGGCAGAATCAGAATTATTTATTTGACCATACGATCATATTAAATACAGCAAATATATATATATAAATGAATGTATGGTCAGGGAGACTCTTATTAAAGCATGAGGTATGCCGCTAACATAAGCGCCACCTATTTGTTAATGGATAATTTTAATACAAATTTATAGTAGCACAATAATTATTGTAATAAACATATATATATATATATATATATATATATATATATATATATATATATATATATATATATATATATATATATATATGTTTATTACAATATATTATATTTAATTAATAATTCAAAGACCATTATTTTCGTTTTACTGATGTTAACCCTCAGTCCATTACAATCACAATTTTCATTTAGAAGGTCTAGATTCCTCTGCATGTCAGATTCATTTTCAGCTATTATATCAGTGTTGTCTGCATATAAGAGAGCAAAGAGATAATGTTTGTAGCATTGTACAGTTTGTCTATATAATAAAGTGTATTCCATTTTTTACATTGAGAAATAAATCCGACAGTAGTGGTGATAAATGTTCTCCTTGTCTCAATCCTGCATGTGATTCGAAGAATTCTGGCTGCTTGCTACTGTCCATAACATATGATTTGATTGATTTATACATATTCAATATTACATTGAGGACTTTTCCATATATAATACAATATGATATTAACTGTTTCCATAGTGTTGCTCTGTTGATAGAGTCAAATTGTTTACTATAATCTACAAAGGTGCAGAACAGCCTTCTGCCTTGACATAAAAATAATTCAACAATACATTTGAGAATGAAAACTTGGTCAGTTGTAGAATATCCCTTCCTAAAGCTAGCCTGGACTTAACTCATTATTTAATTCAGTTTATAAAATTGTCAATCTCTCATTTATGATTGAAGTAAATAATTTCCACATGCAGCCAAGGAGTCTTGTCCCTATGTAGTTATCTGGATCAGTAATGTCACCTTTATTTATATACTATGTATTATGCCAATTACCCACTCATTTGGAATATAACTACTCAGTAATACAATATTAACAATCTGGGTTAACATAGGTTGGTGATCTTCTGAAGATTTTTTCTTCATATAATAATTTCATTAATGATGTTATCTTCCCCACATGTTTTTACATTTTTTACTGCTTTTTTTACTTCCATTTCAGTGATTGGCGAATTTAGAATATCAGAATATTCAGTAGTTACACAAACTTGACTTTTGAGTTTCACTTACAGTATGATTATCTTTTACTAATTCAACTTCATTGGTTTCTTCAATTGAGTTTAATACTGAGAAATGTTCAAGAAAGTCTTCAATAGTTAGATTTCCTGTATTTACTTGCTTAGTATTCTTATTTATTATCTGCCAGAAAGCGTTGTAGTCATTAGATTCCTTTGCTTTTAACGCCTGAACAAATGTACATCGGTACACTGCTTTAGATTAGTTTATAATTGTTTTCCAATCAGTTTCATTAGCTTCAAGTTTTCCTCATTGTTATTGTTCTTATATCTCATTCTCACTCTATTGAATGCATTCCTTTTATCTTTGCAGTCAGTGTCAAACCAATGCTTATATCTATGTGCTTTCAGTGTATTTTTGTTGCACTGTTTTATTTTTAACATATTGCATATTTTAACACCACGTAAGAGTAAGTCATTTACACCAGTAATCAACTCATTAACACCTTCCTTAGTTGCCCCACTGACATTTGTTAATACATTATCAAGTAGCGTGTTAACTTTCTCAAACCCATCTATGTTGCTATTAAGTGCACAATTGAACTTAGTACTCTTACTGTAATTCCATCTGACTACAGTCCTTTTTATCCCTGGGTTAATGTGGTACTATGTACCCATTCCCACTATCAGCAATATACAGAGAACCAGTTCTAAAGGACTATGACCATCAGAGAACAATGGATTAGGTTCACGTACAATAAAGTTATTGATATATTTAAATAAAATTGGGCAACACAGAAAGTAATCAATAGTACTAATATTTTGAAAAGTGTAATTACTGCTGGATGAATTAGTCATCCTCCCATTTAACAGTTTTACACAGTTTTTCATAACAAGCCTTTATACCAATGCTCAAACCTTGTGGTACCGTCACACCCAAAGTCATTAAACATATTGTCTTTTACTACATCATGTAAACCACCAGTTCTAGCATTAAAATCTCCACGCATACAAACAAATGAATGAAGTTTCAAGACAAAAGTTCTAATAATTCTAATTCACACTCTTCAAATGCTTCCAGTTTGGTGTAGTTTGATCCTTCTGAACGGATGTAAACTACTCCGAGTAATACATCTTTTGGTAGTCCTAAAATGGCTTTGCCGACTTTATACCATGCAGCAAAATCACTGTCAGTTCTTATTTCTGTTATAGATTCTTCTAGAACGTCCTTGTATATTATACCGATTCTTCCTGATTTTACTTTTGACCAGTACTTTATACATTAAAATTTCCCCTTATAGTCATACTGATAACTGCTGTCTAGGTAATAGATTTTGGCTTCAACAAAGCAGTTAATGGTATGGGATTCAGTAAAATCAGTACATCCAGTTTCGATGATAGACTGCAAACAATTAACATGGAAATCTTGATTATGTTTCTTTCTTTAGTATCTGCATTACATTAAGTGTTAAAAATCTTCTCCTAGGTGGCGCTACCAGTGACGGGCGTAAAGCGTCGACAGGCGGGATTGTGTACGTGAGATGGGGAAGGAAGACATGTCCAGGAAACGCCACGTTGCTCTACTGGGGTAAGGAACGCATGGTTACCTTTGAGTTATTTAATAGTTTAAAAAGTAATATGTATAGTTTTCACCATATTACTTCCTGACCAACGTTTAGAAAAGGTTAGATTTACGATACAGGTCTAATTGCTAATTACGGGGAAACCTAATCTAATATTATCTTCCATTTTCTTTTGGAGACGACAATTGTCCACTACGGGCCCATCTCCTACGCCAGCCTTAACTGACTGTCCTGTGTGTCATAAACTGAGCAGCCTGGTCAATATTGTATTTTCAGCCAATGATAATTAAGCAATAAATAGTGTGCGAAATGATGAATGCTGTTGTTGTGAAATATATTTGGCAACAATCTAATCCCATCTACGAGATTGTGTGATTTGTCATACGCCTACTCTTCGTTAGATTGTGCCACACAAGACGTTGTGAGTTAGATTCCTACTCCTGATATGCTTTGCGGCATATTTTTGGCATATTTGTATGTGGCCATCAAAACACATTCTGACCCATTTCAGTAGGATAAAGTGATGCGTGTTTGCATACTGATGGAATTTCAGGTAGATAACTACTATGTTATGTTGCAATGTTGGTTAGGTTTTGCAGGCAATGTATTGTTTTGTTCTCTTTAGGCGCGGCTGGTGGCACTATGTTCAACGCCAAAGGCGGCGGCACCAACTACCAGTGTCTGCCACGGGACCCTCAGTGGGGTGCACACACGGACGGCCTTAAATCGGGCGCCTACATGCAAGGGGCGGAGTACGACATGTCACCTGAAAACTCTCCTTTTCTAAAGGTATAATATTTCTCCTCCGATATTTTAAATAACATTTGGATTGTGGAGTTAGAACAGGCAAACATAAACTTTTTTGGTCAAACATTTGTATTTTAGAATACTTACCAATGCATCCATCACTATATAATGTAAATGTTCTGCCCGTCACATGAGAGCCAGGATTTACCTGTTGTGACTCAACTTACGCTACACCAAGTGTTATTTGAACCAGTTTACCAACCTTCTTTAGCTACATATTATTAACTATGCACCAATTATCTTGGTCTAAAATGATCAACTAGTAATCATAGTTTATGCGAGTAAAAACAATGTTGACTTAGGAATATGATTTGGTCCTAGAAAAAAAATAAATGAAAAATGGATCAACTAACACTGCCTTCCCCTAAACATGGTGATTATTTACTCTGTTGAAAGCTGCACTTGTTTCTCGTCGTCACTGACTGATACTTTTCTACTCTTTACTAATTTCCAGACAAACTTCGCAGGCAATCTGTTACAATACAACGTGCCGTGTGCCGTGTGTCATGTGACGGATCGTCAGGTTAAATGGATGATTCCTGCACGGAAGCAGTGTCCCGTGGGGTGGACGCGCGAGTACCACGGATACTTGACGACAGGTGCCGACATATACCACCAGTCTACGTTTGAATGCATGGACGAGGCTCCCGAGGTAATCGGGACGGCACGTAACGAGAACGGAGCCTTGTTCTACACAGTCGAAGGAGATTGCAGTCACTCGCTCCCTTGTCCTAACTACGTCAACGGATGGGCGCTCACGTGTGCCGTCTGTACTAAGTGAAACCGACGTTTGTACTAAATGGAATCGTCGTATGTACTAATTGAACGCGAACTGCTGTAGCACGGAACGTCGTTTTTGAATCCTCTGCGACTAAATAAACAAAATGCATGACATGCATAAAAGCATCGTTGTTTGGCAAGACACTGTATGCCTTACACGTGCAATTTAATTAATTGCTCAACATAACCATACTTGTTGAACTCGTCGTCTGTAGTGAGTAAACCAGTCGTCTTGATGGTGATGGTGATTCTAGTTAATATAATGCATAATTAGTACTAATGGTAGTGGTTATGATTCTAGTGCTGCACTAACTGATTCAATTGATAATAATAAATAATATGCATTAATGGTTATGGTGATGATTATTCTAGTGATGATAATAAATGTGCTGTACTAATGGTGATTGTGATGATGGTGTTTAGGATAATAAATAATGGTGAAGATGAAGAGATATCTATAGGACAAAATGTCTTATTTAGATTACCACATTACGCAACTGAGAGCTGCACTGGTAGATTTAATTGATTCTAGTTGTTCACCAAATAAACTTTCGTTTCGAGGATGTACATAGTTTGTAGTCTGGTATGATTGCGTATTATGTTTAAAGTATCAGGAACGTGATGTTTTAAAAATGTGCTAGTCACATTCCATATGCCGAAGAAACTTTCCCGGACGTAAACCAGACAGTTCCTAGCACTTTATCTGATTGGTTGATGCGGTAACTGGGACAAAGTTCAATTTCATGTATTTTTTTGATAGCTACCCGGGGTTATTATATATCCCCACTAGTTCACGAGGATGAGCCGAAATAAACAGGGCGCTATGCGCATCACGGGCACTAATTGGCCCGCGAAGACGTCAAAGCAAGCGACGTCGCATCAGCCACTCATCATCGTCATCAAACTGTTCCTGCGACAGAAATAGTCTGGGGACATCTTAATGTCGCAATCAATCCCCCATAGTCCGCACCATCTCTCTGAGTCGAACAAGGTCTCTGCCTCATCGTAACTGGACGCCCTTCTCTTTGAGGTCTGAGCGCAAACTGCAGATACAATAATTATTGTGCGGGGGTATCTTCGGGCATGCGCAACACATGGCCGAATATGGATCTACGCATCCTCCGTACTTGCTGGGTTCAGCCCACTGTTACGTTTCCCATTGGCGACCATGTTAACGTTTTGCATGATTATAAGAGAACGGGACCAGCAAACATTCTGACACTTCTTACCTGCCGTTATCATCGTCTCACTGACATGCTGATCGAGTTTAGTCAAATTCACGTACTTTTAACTCATTTAAAATGCATGAATGTGCCATACCAGTCATTTTTTTTACCAATTTGTGTATGAATTACTATGCACACATGCCTTGAGGCGAACAAATTGCCAAAAATCCTTCCGCCTATTGAAATCATCTAAAAAATCCACAGTTACACTGTCAACATACTCTACCAGCAAACTTGCCAATGTGCCTGCTCAAATGCAGTTATGTCAGATGATATGATTTTGTTTTTAAATTACTGTTCCCTACATTCGTGTGTAACACACCATGAAGTCTAACTGAGGCATGATCCCTGCTGTGACAGCGGTCCTGTGCCATAGCATACGTTCATTGGATATAATCCAGTTAGGCCAGGTAGGTCGCAGGTAGCTTCTGTGAAGAATTATTCTAGCATGTGGAGTAGAGTGGTTGTTACTGCCCAGCTGCTGCAGTTGTACAGTATAACTGGGATGGCCATCGCATTGTAGACTAGCATTCGCTTGTCCAGTGGTATATTGGGCCTGCGCATACACATCTTCCAGAAGGACCGGACTGCGACGCTGCCAAATATGCATCGAGTTTGCACGTCTTTGGTGCTGCAGAGTAGAGATCATAATTAAGGTCTTACTCATAACTGGACCGCCACTTCTCGTTTCCTCGTAGCATGTTACCAGCATAGTCTGTCTCAGATGTGTTCGCGAGGAATATGTGGACGTTTTCAATCTTTGCCTCGTTGACGAAGAGATTCGAGTTGGCTAGCTCGGTGCATGCCGTCGACAAGACGGCGTCCAGTGGTTCTCGCTTTTCGTCTGCAAAGTCCACATCGTCTGCATATTCCCACTCCAGTGGTAGGCCTATGACCCGGGTCGAAATGGGTGGATTAGGCCTGGTTGTTTTCTGCCTGACCGCAACCGGTTGTGTCTAAAAACCAGGCGTTTCATGCACATGAAAAATTAAAAGCTTGATACATGAAGCTGTGAACACCTACATTGTTATGCATACTGTGTATACAATGTATAAGTGTGTATAATTCAATTAATGTAACAACAGTACAAGTGACACTTGCTTTGCGATCCACGCGTTCTTGGCTGTAACAACGTGCCCCTGTATGATGTAACAACGTGCCCCTGTATGATGTAACAATGTGCCCCGTATAATGTAACAACTTGCCCCGTGCGGGGCAAGTTGTTACAGTCAACTGGGAAACTTCACATAGGGGAGAATCGCAAAAACAAATGGAATCGCAGTAAATAATATATTAGCATAGAGTTTATATTTTATTTTCAACAACAAGCTATAATCACAGGACAATCATTGATGACTTTAAAAAAATTGAATTTAAAAAAATACAAAACGGTCCAATCGTGGACACGATTTCCTCGATTGGACCACCCAGTGTGTTCGATTGGACCAAAGGTAAACTGATTATATAGGTCTAACCACAATTATCAATTGATCCGTAAGTAACATAATTATAGTGTTCATTATAACAATAATAGTTATCATTAGTCAAATACATTATACTAATAAATCCCGGTGTTCACAATCTTTGTAGTTCCATCCACCCTACACAATGTCCCATGTCTTATTCGACTGGACAAACAAACAAATTATGTAAACCAAACTTTGAATTAATAAGTGAGTAAAATATAAAGTTCATTATAAATATAACACTAATCAATATTCAAATGAAATGTTAACAGGGCCTGATGTTCATAGTCTTCTGTCAATGGCTCCGGAATAGCCTAGCGGAAATGATCGACATCCTTAAGAGTCCATCAGAACATGTTCTGTTTTGAAATTGCAAGCACTGGCACCAAAGAGTCTTTCATCACATCCATTACTCGTCGCACGGTGCCTGCATAGTGTCAACTGCAATGTTAACAGGGCATAATGTTCATATTCTTCTAGTTCCATCCACACTAGCGGATCGATCTGCAGGTGTCGGGTAGTGACTGAGCAATCGACTAGGTTTGGGCGGATCAGAGTTCTTGTGTGCTCTCGATTGAGTTGCAGTTGTATTAGAAGTGCTGGGCTCTTCGATGGGTACAGGTCTAGTAGGCATAGCTTTCTCTGGTCGAACTTTGCTTTGTTTAACTAGTTTCTTTCTTCGATCTGGCTTTGATTTTTTTTGACATCATTGTTTTCTCAATCAAGTTGTTCTTGTAGGGACTGCAAGTAAGTTCACACCCATGGGATGTTGTTACTTTCCGTTTTGGGACAATAGCTTTTGTTACTGGTAGAGGCGACAGATCAATATTCAAATTCAACTCCTTGCGCTGGTTACAGCCATGTCTTGTTGGCATCCGAGGTAGCTTAGGCAGCGGTAGCGGTGGGCATAACCCTGGTACAGCTCCCGTGGCAACAGCTGGCAGTGCTGGAGCTGCAACAGCTGGGGTCAGATGTGGCGTCGGGTTGCAGCTCCGGTGATTGCATTAGTTACCGTAGCAGCAGCGAAGTCGGGAGTCTTGGAATACGTCTATGGTCTTCCTGAAGCCACTAACAGCATTCTGGACGGATGCCGCTTCTCCGTACGCCACATTCAGAATTTCGGCGACTTGCCACGTTGTCACTTGTCTGCCTACATGTTCTCCCGTCCACATCCTCAATGCATCATCATAGTATTTCCCAAATGGTCCGAAAAAGGCCACATCCAAAGGCTGTAGTCGATGGGTCGTGAGTGCCCATGACCACTCCAGCTTCCCGAGCCATCTCAATTGCAACCAAATTCTTTGTGTGGGTCACGTGGCCATCCAGTATGAGCATAACAGTCTCCTCCTTCGTTGGTTTAACAAAATCTACAAAATGTTTCATCCAAGTTACAAACCCCTCGTTGGACATCCAGCCTTTGTCTTGGCATAAATACACAGCCCCCGGAGGTCCACCATTTGACAGTTCTATTTTTATCCTCTTTCGTTTATATATGATCATTTGTGGAACGTAGTTTCCAGCAACATTTACGCACACTACGCAAGTTTCGCCTCTCTCCTGGCTGGTCAGCGCCCCAACTTGTTTTTTCCCACAAAGCCCTAGTACTTTTCGCTGTCCATCTTGTACAGTAGACAGGCTTGTCTCGTCCATGTTGTGTGTCAGTTTCTCACGATCATAAATGCTCTCAAGTAGTTCAAAAAAGTCTTGTACTCTTGGTTTGTTAAAGCATTGTGCCCACGCCATTGATATGCTTTCTGGTTGCCGTAGAGACAGTTCAGGGTGACGTCTCGTGAGAAACGCCATTGCTTTCGGCAATTTAGAACACCAGACGACGTAGATCATCCCTCGTCAACCCAAAATACCGTTCTTCTAAAGCCAAGCAATGGCTTTCCAATTCATCATCAAGGTATTCCTCCGTGAAATTTTGTTTTCTCATTGGCGTACACGTTTTGAGTTTTCTCATGTCGTGAGATTGTTGCCTTCGGTACACCATATGTTTTGCATGCTGCATTTAGCCCCACATTTAACCCCACATCTCCTCTTCTTATTGCGCCAACAGAAAGGTTCATCTCTGATGGTTCCCATTTGCAGTACTTCTTTGTCATAATTAATGTATATCTGTAAAACAAAATCCAATTATAACTGGAACGTTACTGTTGTTTATTTTTATTTAGCAAATAAGGCCTTCTTTAGTAAATAAGACGCAGCCAAATTAGATTTTTATTTTTATATAGTTTCACAAAGTTTACGAAACCCTCCTAAAATACCAAGTCTTTGGTAGTCCGAAACAATGTAAATTTACTAGTGACCAAATGTGTTCTGTTACAAGTTCCCTCGATTGGACCACTTAGCAACTTCCTCTATTTTCATTATTATAATTGCTCCCTTGTCTAATATTACTTTGTGGTAATCAATAAACTGTGTTGGAATAACTACACACATATATTGATGATATCTCCTTATGTGGGTCACTGGTCCAATTGTGGCAACTGCAGTGGTCCAACCGTGGAATTTCACGTGTTAAAAGTATTGTATTGTCATCACAAGCAGACGACATCCATTTTTAAATTCTTATTATCGCCACTCAAGTTGGGCTCCTACACTCATGATGGACACACATTTTAGCCTGTAAGTATAACCGGGGGTGTTGTATTGATAACTGATCACGCCTGATTATTATGTTTGCGGCATAGAAAACCCACTTTCGGTGCTGCACATTAAAAAGTACCGCTATTTCGTCAAAACTTACCGTGTCATCCGAAATGACAATAACTACAATATGGAAAATCGATGGTATGGTACATTTTATTAACACAGATAATACATTTAATTTATACGTTGACAGAAATAATATATCTAACATACCTTTCACAAGAAGTGACTTTAACTGAAAATTGCAACAACTAGCCCCGGTCTCCCTTACAACTAGCCCCGGTCTCCCTTACAACTAGCCCCGGTCTCCCTTACAACTAGCCCCGGTCTCCCCTACAACTAGCCCCGGTCTCCCCTACAACTAGCCCCGGTCTCCTCTACACACAAAGCCGAGGGCGGTTCATTCCCGCGTGTCGTGAACGAAACGCCTGGCCTTTGAATGAAACGCAGGTGTATTTAACTGTGTATCTTTGATGCAGGACATAAAATCATTTCATATGTATAATCGTTATTGCATTAAAGATATTCCATAGCTTATAATATATTATATCATTGTCTTGTACACAAATTGAGTATGTATAAAGCCGTTGGCGGTTCATTCCCGAGTCGCACGAACGATCGAAACACGTACTTGGCCACCAATCAGACTCGTCGTTTAACTCTGTGACTTTGATGCACGACCTAAAATGGTGCCTTATTTAGGGCTGTTGTTACAATTAACATATTCCACAGTATAGATCATAGGTCAAATCTTGTCCTTCTACGTGAATTAAATAGGGTAACCTGGGGCAAATCGGCCCCTGGATGTAAGACGGCACACAGCACGTACGCAAACTATGAAACTCCGAACATCCCAAAATGTTGTACAAAATGAAGCTAACATCTATCTGATATCGCCTGAAAGCTCAGCAATACGAGACAGTCTTCATTAAATCAGTATTTTTTAAACTTTTATATGCACTATTATTCGATCTGATCTATGGGGCGCGGTGGTCGTGTGGCAGAGCATCAGACTTTCAGTCGAGGGGACCGGGATTCAAAACCACCTGTGGTAGAGAGTTGGACTTTTTGGTCGAAGGGACCTGGGTTCAAAACCACCTGCTGCTGTTTCAAAACCTGGGCAATTTCGACCACCCCACTTTGCCCATGTCTTTCGGAAGAGACACTACCTGGTGTCTATGCCAGGGGAAGTAAAAGGTCCCATGCAGGGGGTAAATCTGTAACCTGCCGTGGACTCAAAGAGCGGTGGTCTCTGTCTCTCTAACCCAACAATTCTTGGTGCGTGAGATGCGCCGAGCAGTCAGTGTAGACGACATGTAGAAACATACCGCAGGATTTACAACCCCATTAAGGAGCCCAATTCTTGACAGGAAGAAGAAGATCTAATATTCTGGCAGCTTGAAATTTACCAGTGCAGTTCGCACCCTGCTCTGTGGCAAAGGACCTAAAATGCTCGAAGTGTGTTAGCAATTACCTATGAGAATATACCCCAGTATTCGCAAACCAGTGATCAATACATATTGATAGCATATATGTTGTTCTTAGTGGAGTTGATGTTTGATAATGTGTAGTAGTAAAATACTACATATATAGATTAACAAGGCAAAATGTTATGATAATTCCATCACTTTCTTTGACACAGTATTCAAAACAGAATATTCAAATATGAGTAGAACCATGAGAGTTCACATGGTTCATCAAATCATACTTACGTAGAGTAGTTATTTAATAATACAGATGCAGCATGTGCAATCGACCGATCTTCATAACTGATCATCAGCTTGACAAAACCGACTGATGATATAATTGGTCTGTGGACGGCCATTGTCAGAATAAAAACATATTTAGTCATTCCACCAGATAATTACTACTGATTAGTTGCATGTTCTGCTGCCCATGCCATGACCTCCTATAAATGTGCCAAAATCTGCACCCTTATCTGCAATTGTTCGTTTTCCCAACTTAAAGTTACTCACACATTAATGTTAGACCCTTCACGGCTTGGAATGGCAAATTCGATTATGGATATTCTGTCACTGACATACCACCATGACATGACAGGAAGTAAACAAACATGCTCTCAGGTACAAAACATCGTCACGAGAATTTGTGAGATGACTATCGATGTAACTGTTATAATCGTCGTATGAGAACAGTCAAAACTTTCCTAATATTATACAGGGTATATACTACATTATTCATTGTTCTTTACTAATTTCGGTTGTCATTTCTATGCATATGGCCACGCGATGTCATAGAACAATTACCTGCTTACCAATAATAGCTAAATGGCAAGTCCTACTCTTGATGACATTGCAGTTCTTTCCTAGTTCCCTTCACGAAACAATATTGCGACTTTGCCTTGCGTCACCCAACACTATTTCAGCATCGTGGTTATCGATAGCGCATCCTGCTAAGACAGGCCCTGATACAGCTCCTGCTACAACAGATAATGATACAACCCTTTTGAAAATAGACCATGATATACGATAGCATAAAATGGCATACTATGTTATATCATGGTATATTATAATATACAGTATCATGGTAAACCGAGGTTGATCATTAAGTGTTCCAATGAAAATGTGGATTGTGCATTTTGTGTGAATTTCTTAAAACACTTGAATGAGTAAAAATTATGTTTTTGTGCAGCATGACATCCGAGCTTTCAATTTATGGGACAGGTCAGTGGGTTACTGAATACAGGTGTCATTAGGGCGTCAAATGTCAAATCACTGTCTGGTCTTAGCAGAAATGGAGGGGTGTAAGGTTTGGATCTGATTTGTGAGAAAATGAGGTAGGGGAGACCTGGGCTAATTGTTAAAATTTTCAGTTAAAGTCACTTTTTGTGAAAAAGTATGTTAGATGCATTATTTCTGTCAACGTATACATTAAATCATTTATTATTTGTATTAATAAAATGTACCATAATATTGATGTTCCATATTGTAGTTAGGTAGTTATATGAAGTTTCTCAGGCGCAGTCGACTTTAACAACTAGCCCCGTAAACGGGGCAAGTTAATTTTCACGAATTTTATACCGCATGTGTTAGGAGAGGTTAAATGTTGTGTGATTTTTTTTAGAAAATTGTGGCCGTCAGTGGACAAATCAAATGTGGTCTGAGCTCTGTGTATATTTTAGACCCGTCTGTCACCATGGCGACACATAGCATACCACAAGATGGAGGAAGGTTTTGTAACAAAATACAACAATGAATTGTCATGTAAAAGTGTCTTATCAACTGCAACTAATGGCAGTTGTGTGGTATGAACAGTGTGGCTCAAGAAAAAGAAAGGGCGGTTAGATATGGAGTTATGAGTGTTAAAAACCCAAATCTTGGTGGCACATGGGCGTGTATCGCATTGTCTGCGTACATAGATCAATCAACCAATCAATCAATCAGCCAACCAGCCAGCCAGCTAGCCAGACAGCCAACCAGCCAGCCCACCTACCAACCAACCAACCAACCAATTTTATTTTGGACAAAACGTACATACAATATGCATTATGTCCATAGTAACAAGAAAATAAAATAAAAATGTGAAGAGTTTACAAAACTATATAAATTGCACGTTTCCACTTCACGCGCAGATTGGCGTATATGCTACATGAAAACATCTTAAAAATTCCTTCACACCTAAACTGCAGTGACCTTTGCCATAATAGTCTTTGTATTAATGTTGACCACATCACACTAGAACCTGGCATCATAAATAACTACCGAAACCAGTGCGCCAATGAGCGTCGGTGCTTTGGTCACGGAGTGTTTCCATCGTATATTTTTATAAAGAAGATGGAAAAATGCAATTAAAATAATTGCAATTAGGGTTTCAGTACTCACCAGTAGACAAGATGTATGGTTGCTTGTGTATTGCTTGGTTTCTTTCTTTCGTCCATTCATATGTTTGTCCATGCAGCCATGCATACATGCATGTGGCATTGTTGTCGCAGGTGTGACATCCTCTCTTGAATCTTCTACAGTCTGGAGTGGACAGTTGTGTCAAACATATCCCCAAGTCATTTATTATTCAACTGGCAATTGTTTCTTATTTCATATGCATATGTATGGTCATCAAGACATCAATAGATCTGTCGTGAAGAGAATATTGGTGATTGGTACCAGTGCAACTGCTATCATCCGTCGTGCACCTTTTTGGTGTGCGTTTCACAGCAGGTTTAATGCATTTATGCATTTCTTTTTTTCGTTTTCAGGTCCTGCTGTCCTTTGCATTATGCTCTCCTACGAGCATCTGCTCACATCATGGCTGTTGATTCATTGCGTCTTTTTTTCCTCACGGGTGGCATCGAAGCGTATAATTCATGTCAACATAGGTTTTTTGTCTTTATATTTTCTTTTTAATTGAACCATAAACTAATAATTTCCAAACATTAACAAAAATTTTAGATGCCCGTTCCATTAGAAAAACGACATTTATCATGAGTGGTTGACAAAAAATCTCAGAAATAGCTAAAATCACAAAATATGCCATAAAAAAATAACTTAACTTGAATCTTGTTATAAATTCACGGATATACATAAGTGAATGTAAATCAGCACTGTATCTCGAAATGTTTCACTTTCAGTTACAAATATGATACGTTCGGTCATTTTGTACAACAATTACTCACTTACTTTTTTCAGCAAAATATATCCTTAGTGCTTTCGTTTGTCCCATTCTCACACAAATAGTACCAGATAATTTCACATCAGTACGTTCCCATATCCATGTACTATCACCTAAATAAACAATTGGCGAGATATATTCAATATTAATAAAGATATCCTCATTTGTGTAGCCCTACCCCCTAAATCGAGAAAATCACGGGAAATGAAAAATCGTCGCACGATATGTTCTAAGTCAACCATTTATTTGTTAAGCATCTAATGATATCACATAGTTGTTCGTAACTTCATGCAAAACAATCTGTTACCACCAATCAGGTGTACAAATTTAACTTTTTACCCATGTATGTTATGAAATACACTGTTTTTCAGTCAATGTCCATTAGACGGAATCACACACGTAACGACAACATCATGCCTTATATGATATTTCATATCAATAGACCTGGTGTCTATGTTTATATGGTCAATTACTTCAACTTACTGAACGAATAATTGCCATTTGTTGTGTTTGAAACATTATATAGACATTTCAGTAACCCTACCACCCCCTTATCAAACAAAACCACACATTCTTTTCAGATAGCTCACATTGTGTTCATGCAAACGACTTTCTATGTGATTACATACATTTTTGGCTAACATGTATTTATTAATACAACATATTTATCTTTATGACATCTAAATGCATAATTATACGATGCATATATTGACTTCACAACTGTGTTAATGTAGACCTTTTGGCAAATCACAAATATTATGATAATAATGACGAAATAATTTACATACAACATAATTTTAAAGGTTCTCTGTTGGAGTTCACAAACTGACACACTGCTTCATGGACCATATGTCACTCCATATCGGAGTCATCTTCTGACAGTAATGGGTCAACATCCATGTCTGTCGGTGGGACCGGTCTATTTTTGCAGTCGTCGGCATCACCGTGACAATCACCAGTATATGTTAACCAATTGAGCTTGCTCGAGCAACGAGCGCCAGTGCATTTCTTACACTTGCAGCTGACACATTCAAGTGCTGCCTGTGGAGCTACAGGACTATCCGTCCAATGTACCAAAATATCTGCGTCAACAGTCCATCCATTGCCATGAGGGGATGGCCAAGCTGTGCCGCCAAATGGCTGCCTGATAGTTGGCACACTTGATGTGTTGGTCACATGCATCCTTGCATGGTGGAAACTTCGCTGGGTCTGTTATTCTCGACCCAAACATGGTATGAGGTAATCCGTTCATATCATACTCTTGTAATCGCCCATACAGT
Organism: Lamellibrachia satsuma; assembly: GCA_033239005.1. Classification (NCBI taxonomy): domain Eukaryota; kingdom Metazoa; phylum Annelida; class Polychaeta; order Sabellida; family Siboglinidae; genus Lamellibrachia; species Lamellibrachia satsuma. The sequence continues at coordinate 6,783,411 of BSQZ01000023.1, forward strand.
GCACACCCTGCCGCTTCACCTTCGTGCAATAGTTCTTCATCGGCAACAACGATTTGCCAAGTTTGGTCATGGTACTTCTGAAGGGACGGTGATCATGTAGCCTTTTGTAGCCATGATCAACAAAAGCGCTGGTTGAGTCACAACCACTAAACGCATAATAGCCAATCAGGGCTTCACACATGTCTGGTCTGATTAGATCCAATTTGAGTGAAATCGATGTTTATTTTCCGCTCTTGTGTCCTGTGTTGAATAGCATTGTAACTGGAATGGTGAGACTAATTCCAGTTGATATTATGGCTACGTCGCTACCACTGTGTTAGACCCACGGTGTTCCGCGTGAGAAGCATGAAGAAGAAGGCGGCTATCTGCTTCTTCGTGGTTGCATCTGAGCTCAAGAACCGTTGTCATGGTTATATGACTTCTGTCAGTCGTCCGTACTTGGAGCAGGTGGCACTCTTCTCCATTGGTCACATAAAGAGACCGCCTACTTAATTCTGGTGCATATGCGGGTTGCTGCCGTGTGTCCAGAAGAAAGTGTGATAGTTCTTGCCTGAACTGTGCACTTCGAAGTGACGTTTTGAATTGATAATAAATGTTTTGTTCTCCGAGTTAATTGTTGTTCCCAGCAACCCTGCTGTATAGACGTCGTACGGCGATCTCTTTCGACATTCTTTATTGACATTTCAGGATAAATGTCTACCACCCAGTCAATTCCCAAAGACATTCCAACACTTCTGACAGTGGTGTCGAAAACAAGATGGCCCAACTCCCTGTAGGTCATTGTCGTGTCTACCTTGATTGCCTGCAGGATTGCCATCGTATCTGCAATCCATGTGCTGTCACAAAGTACCACATTAACAGCACTGGAATTATTCTCCAGTTCCTTCAGCAGAGATGCTTTGACAGTCTTGGCCAAGTTCCCCCCAGGTGTTGCAGTGGCAAGGGAACTTGATCTATGGAGTACTTGAAGAGTTCTGGCAAAGATATATTTCGGCTCTAGCTAATTGCCAAGAAACGTCCAAAGAGTTCACGGGTTGATCTCAAAACAGAAGTTTGCTTCTTGGATGTTTTACACACATCCAAAGATTTAAATGTTTTCAGTTTCATCTTTGGTACTAGCGCGTGTTGTGTTTGCTATGACCCTTTAATTGACAAGCGACGTCACGAGCCTCGGTTTGAGGGCTGGACGGGGCTTCCGCCACGTTTGAGATTAAACAAGTGTGTGTGTGTTGTTTACCAACATGTTATGTTCAGTTACATAGGTCCTAACACAACATATTTTGGCGACGAGGATGGATGGATACCACCTAACGCCTCCGCCGGTGTTCGTAGCAACACCAGGCGATCCACCGGTGCCGTGGAATCGGTGTTTGTCGACTTTCGAAACTTACCTAATGGCAAGCGGCCATGACGGGGCCAACGTCACGGCATCGAGCTATCCTGGTACATTGCCTGGGGATAGAAGGCCAGAGAATATTTATGTCCCTGACGGAGACGGACACACATGAGACCGCCGTAATTACACTACGAAATCATTTCGGCCCAAAACGAAGTGTCATGATGGAACGGTATACGTTTCGACAGCGGGCGCAACGCCTGGGGAAAGTGTACGTGAGTACATTACTGCATTGCACGAACTTGTAGCTAACTGCAACTTCGGTCAGCTGTCGGATGAACTGATCCGGGACCAGCTGATCGAGAAAACGAATAACCCCAGAGTTAGGGAGCGACTGATAATGGAGCCTGATACGTTCACTTTAGAGAAAGCTATCACACTGACGTCCCGTATAGAGGTTGCCGTAAACGAGAGTTTGAACATTAAAAATTCAAAGACACGGGCTACAGATAGTACCAAGTTTGAAACGTCTATGGTTCAAACGTTCCGGGCGAAGTCTCAATACTCTGCGGCAAAGCTGAACAGGAGTACACACAGCCACCAACACTCGGGTACAAGTGCCGTGTGGCAACTGTGGTTACAGTTCACACGCGACAGGCAGCGCGACATGTCCTGCCAGGGCGAATGTCCTGCCGACTGTGAAAATGAATCACTTTGCGAAGTGTTGCAGATCTTCCAGAAAGGGGAGTGCCGTCGGTCAAATACAACAGCCAAATGAATCTGCACCATTTGTACTCTCGATGAATTCAGTAACCAGTGCATCTAAGCCGTTCAAAACACGCAATCTGCAACTGGCTGATACAATGGTGACACTAATTATTGATATTGGAGCGAAAGTGTCGATATTGAACGACTCTTTATCTGAAGCACTTCTCCGGGTACCCTTTGTATCCGCCTGAAGGAACTTTGTCAACATACGACAGTAGTGAAATCCCACTGCAGGGAATGGTACATCTACCAGTCACATACCAGTCAGAAACCATCCACAACCTTCCGTTCTATGTCACCCGAAGTGGTTCGAGTCTGATGGGACTAGATTTGTTCGATCAATTTGGGTTTCAAGTTTCGAAGAATGGCGTCATCATTCAATCTGTTGACATTGTTTCAGCATTTCCCTCAGTGTTCACAGGTTTTGGGAAAATTGCCAGGTTTGTTCACCGTCCCCAAGTTAAACCGAAAGTTACACCTGTGTCACAAGGTTTGCGTCGCCTTCCATTCTCTGTACGTGAGGAAGTGTCACGTGAGTTGAAACGCCTACAAGACGACGGGATGATCGAACCGATCGACTCATCACCCTGGATTTCGATTCTAGTCGTCGCACGTCGGAAATCACGTGAAATACGACTGTGTGTTGACTTGACAGCAGTCAACAAGGCCATAATTCCAGATAAATATCCACTACCGACGATTGAGGAACTGTCTGCCGAGTTCCACCACTCCACTGTCTTCACCAAGCTAGACATGAGGCGAAGCTACCAGCAAGTTCCCATGCCAGAAGACAGTAAGTACTGGACGGCATTCATCACTCATGAGGGGGTTTTCTAATACCGCCGGATGCCGTATGGACCGAGTTCAGCCCCAAGTGCCTTCCAGAAGATCACATCTTCAGTACTGAATAGATGGTTGCATCAACCTCCTAGATGACATTGTCATCCACGGTCGCACGAAGGACCAGCACGACAAAGGACCAGCACGACAAAGGACCAGCACAACAAAGGACCAGCACGACTAAGGACCAGCACGACAAAGGACCAGCACGACAAAGGACCAGCACGACAAAAGACCAGCACGACAAAGGACCAGCACAACAAAGGACCAGCACAACAAAGGACCAGCACAACTAAGGACCAGCACGACAAAGGACCAGCACGACAAAGGACCAGTACGACAAAGGACTACAGCTAAAGTATCACATAACGCTGAATCCGGACAAGTGTCAATTTGCCAGGACGGAAATAATTGATTTTCTGGGTTACCACGTTTCATCCCAGGGTGTCCTACCATTGTACTCAAACGTGAAGACCATTTTGAGGAGCTTCCACAACCGACCAGTGCGAAAGAAGTTGCGTCGTTTTTGGGCACAACAAATTTCTATCTGAAATTCGTCCCTCAATATGCTGACATTGCCGAGCCACTGAGACGATTACTCCGCAAAGATGTCCCGTGGGAATGGACAGATGAACAAGACCAAGCGTTCCGTACATTTAAGCACAAAGTCACATCTGCTCCAATTCTAGCGCACTTCGACCCAGACGCTCAAACGATCGAGAGGACACATGCGTCTGGAACTGGCCTTGGCGCGGTATTATCGCAAGTGTCCGGTGACAAAGAACGTCCAGTCGCATATGCTTCGAAGACGCTTTCAGCAACTGAAAGGAAGTACTCGACAGGCGAACGTGAAGCATTGGCGTGTATCTTTGCATTCGAGCATTGGCATGTGTTTCTCTTCGGTTGAAAGTTCACATTAAGGACTGATCATCAGGCCCTCACCACCACTATTAGCGACGTCCGGCTCTGGGCACAGGCCATTACGAATGTACCGATAGTCTGATCGCCTTCATCGGTATGACTTTGACATTCAGTACACTGCAGGTTCCAAGAACCAGGTAGCATATATGCTAAGCAGACTGGTCAACGATGAACCGTGTAAGTCGATGACAGATGACTGTGTAATGGAAGTAGAGTTGGACAACCTCGTCACACCACTCGAGTTGAAGGTTGCTTCTTCCACTGATGTCACATTGACGCAAGTCCGTCACTTCATCCAGAATGGTTGGCCCCGGCACCCACCTGCTGGATTGAAAACTTACTTCCGGCTGAGAGACGAACTTTCTGTGTTCGATGACGTCTGTGTGTCGCGTGGCATTCGTGCTGTCATCCCTACGTCACTCCAACAGCAGGTATTGCACATAACCCACGAGGGTCATCAAGGGATCGTACGAACTAAGCAGCGATGTCGCAATACCGTATGGTGGCCTTTCTTTCCTCAGAGACTGAAGGTTGTGCAGTGTGTGAAAAATCTATGAAGCCAACATAACCACCACTTCAACCCATACCTTGGCCTGAGAAACCATGGCAGCACATTCAGATCGACATTTTCGGTGAGGTACAGGCTGCACCACTCAGTCAAAGATTTCTCGTTGTGGTACACGATGTCCACTCGAAATGGCCAGAAATAGCTGCAACCAGCACGGTGACGTCTTCCGCCATCATTCAGATCCTGATAGAACTGTTTTCTCGATGGGAATACCCGAAGTTCTGCAAAGCGACAACGGATCACAATTCGTGCCATACTAATTTGAAATGTTCCTGCAGAAACAGCAGCGCATTGTATAACCCTCAGTGCAACGGAGGAGTGGAGAGGCTGAATCGTATCATCAAAGAGAGTCTTGGTGCGCAACTCAAGGAGGGGAAAACGTTCACGGACGCAGTACGAACGATACTGCAAATGTACCGATCGACACCACACGCGCTGACACAGCCTACCCCTGCAGAGTTGGTGGTTCGTCGAAAGCTACGGTTCCCGTTGGAATGTCTGAAACCGCCTCAGACACCTACAGCGAACATTACAGTGCTAACTGAATCGATCAGACGTCCGCAGGAACGAACCAAAGCTTACACCGACAAACGACGTCATTCACGAGACACGTCGATGAAACGTGGAGACTGGGTGCGGCCGAAACGACCTCTCCGAAAGCATAAACTGGCATCGTCGTTGTCGTGTCCTAAGAGGATCGCCAAGAAAGCTGGGCCAAACACCTTCGTGCTTGAAGATGGTCCACGCTGGAACTCGCGGCGATGTATCCGGTCGCGCCAAGTGGGTCCTCCACATCTGCTAGCGGAAGAAACCTTACATGATGTCGACGTTGAAGGTCTACCTGCTCGACAACTTAGTGACCCGCCTTACCTGCGTCAACGACCCAGACGAAACAGGCGCCCACCTAGATATCTCGAAGTCTATCAGACGTCTTAAGTGATCATGAATTGACACTTCAATTATCAATGACTTTAAAAGTCATATTCAGTTGATACTTTAATCGTAATATTAAAAGAACGCATTCGTAGACAGTAATTCGCTGTTGAATTGAAAATGACACTGGCTAGATAGTTTGTAATTCTGTGCTGCTTATGCGAAACCCCATAATTGGAAGTATAATCCCTTAGGGAGGAGGGGGAAATATGTTGTGTTTGCTATGACCCTTTAATTGATAAGCGACGTCACGAGCCTCGGTTTGAGAGCTGGACGGGGATTCCGCCATGTTTGAGATTAAACAAGTGTGTGTGTTGTTTACCAACGTGTTATGTTCAGTTCCATAGGTCCTGACACAACAGCGCGTAGAAGTTCTTTTGTTCATCTGTGTCCAACCTCTCACGAACAAATTCCTTGACAGCTTCCTCTCCCTTTTCATGTGTTCCCAACAGGTCAGCTGAAATGTCACTTCTCACGTTTCTTCCAGAAGCCATATGACAAAGTTTATCATCTGCCTGAAATGGGTTGATCTAGTTTGTGTTGCATGTCTCCATACGTCGCACATCCGCCTCGTCTTCTGCAACACGTCTTTTCCCAGCATCCTTTGGTATGTGGTTTGCAGCTGCATTCGATTGTCCCCGCACAAACGCAAGTATTCACCTCGTTCAGTACCACCCATTTAAGAACTGCTCCGTGATTCAGTGTGATTCCCACAATTCCACCACGGGATGTCGTGTCCCGGTTTACAGTCACTTCAATGGTTTGGTCATGTGGAATGCGACCAAATGAATTTCCTGTCGATATTTGCACTACAAATTCACCATTGATAAGGAATGTGTGTGCATCTGGATGACTTTCCGACAGTGTCATCATTTGTAGAACATATGCAGGCAGGTATCTGGCATAATTTATCCTGTCATATGCTGCAAACCATATGGCATTACATCTAGCAAATACTGAATGTGCAAGTTCCAACCAGCCTCTCTGGTGGACCGAATAAATTGCAATAGATGTCAACAGTACGTGCATTCTTTGTGGATATGGATTCTGTCTCTATTTTATTTTGCGGCATATTTGGTGATTTCAGCTATTTCTGAGAATTTTTTTCAACCACTCATGATAAATGTCGTTTTTCTAATAGATCGGACGCCTAATTATTAGTTGATGGTTCAATTAAAAAGAACTTATCAAGAAACCTATGTTGGCAGGGGGTGCAACGAAATCCTAAATTTCCAGAACAGGGAGGACTAGTACATAAAATAAAGCGATAAATAAAACGCCTGTACTCATGGATGCTTTTTTGTTTGCTTCCAACTTTCTCAGCAAAGAGGCCCATGTCCCACAGTTCAGTTTGTCAATTGCAGCACATGCACGGCCCGTGACATTGCGGCTGAAGTTATTACATTATTTGGTAACGATGCGCTGAATTTTTTTCTATCGTCATAACAGTACTGTCCGGCAGAGGGCGATACTGGATTGTCCACTTTGCCTCGCTGATCGACAACGAAAATAAAATGGCGGGAGTGATGAACGTGAGCGAAGGTGTGACAAAAGAAATTTTGCGCGAAGGCAGTGGTCCACAGGTGCTGAAAGGCGACAATATAACTGTGCAATGCACAGGGTCGATTGCCGAAGGAAATAAGAAGTTTTGGAGGTCAGTAGTGACGGATTTTTGCCTAGAGATTATACTGTATAGAGTTCAATCAATACCTTCAAGCCTCGCCCTCAGCCCAGGCTTCAAAGTTCAATGGCAATGCTTCACAGAATCACTGACATTGGCATTGGCACAGCCGACTTTCCCTTTTTAGAAACGTGTCCTTTTAGAAAGTATACCTTAGGCTTAGTCTTTAGTTCAGATCAATCGGCGATTTTACTACCACTGCACCAGGGTCAGGGAAGGTATCACATGTTGCATATCATATGTCATAGTCATAGACAGCTGTTAAAAAGGCCTGCATATCAGCCGGAACGAGCCCGGAACTAGATGGAATGGCGAATAACGTGCATGGCGTGATCTATATAATGATGTCACTGGGATGTGTAGATAGATAATGCCATAATGCAACTTTCCACCAAGTGGGACATAATTACACGTGCATTAACTAATTAAGGTATGTTTTAGGCTCCCAGAACGTAGGCACGATGACTTATTGACCATCGGCGGCCATGTTTTGGCTGTTCCGTCTATTGAACATCACCTGGTGGACAGCCTTACATACATGGAACACACTAATATAACACACTTGTCTAATACAGACAAACTGTATACTAACATAACTATTAAAACTGGAGTACACATAACTTAATGACGCATTTGATGAGCTGCTTGCTTGTTTGGTGCAGAACTGCAAACATGTCGAACATCTTTGACCACCTGTGAAAGAAAAAATACTGGCAGTAACTTGTCCAACTGTGCAAAACATCTAATCACATCACACACAGCCACACACTCACACAAACACTTTTTCAACAGTTAGAGTGAACAGTTTAGCTGATTGAAATGACAGTCACATAAGAAACATTGGAAAGGAATAATGATCAGAGAGAAAGAAGATAATATTTGTAGATGATAAAACACTATACAATAGTAAGGTAACATAACTGGCAAGATAAAATTAATAGCATTATCAAATAACAGATGCCTGCTGGCAGCAGTGCTGTTGTAGCTTCTGGCATCTTAGTATTTGAATATTGCTACACAACCTTGTACAATAGTTACAGTGTTTAAAAGTTGCGTGAAAGTGGATGATGATTGAATGATGGCCAGGCTGAAAGAGTATTAAGTTTGTAGATGGTTCAGTTAATGATTAATAGAGTTAGAGATAACGTATATTTAAGGCTGAAAGAATATTAAGTTTGTAGATGGTTCAGCTAATGATTAGTAGAGTTAGAGATAACGTGTATATTTACATATCTGCATATGTTCCCTTTATATAATTAAACCATTTGTGAGTGCACGGATAGTAAAGTCTGGTCGCATGCATTGATAGTTTACACATCAGCATGCAATAATCACAATCACCAAAAGTTTCGAAAAACATAAAAAAAAAATACTTTTAACTCACATTTTCTGACCATTGTAACAAAATGGCATCAATCATGTTCTAATAACATGTTCAGTCATTGGGTGGTACCATGTAACTGTCACTGCTGTCCTGGGAAACATGGGTGGCTCAACTAACCCAGTGGTTCAACTAACACCGGGGTGACAAGTTGGGTAAAAAATATAAAACTCCAGACCAGAGGTATACATTGAATCACAAAACAAATTAAATAAAGTTGTTTTAATGGTACTGCTGTATAAGTAAAATTTTCTGGCTAAAACATTTGTCTGCCTAACAACTTTGTGAATATTTTTGAATATGGTGTTGTATTCTGTTATTACTATTAATAAATAAATATATATATATATATATATATATATATATATAGTAAATTATAACACATAGTCATATGCATAATATACATAATGATATTGAATAGAAGGGTGTAGTTAAATTGTACCGTTTTCGATTTACTCCATTTTATTTAGGTATAAATTAGTTCGTATACCAGTACATATCCCAATCAGTGATTACCAGTATTACGGCAGTAGATAGTGTATGAACAGTAACCCACTACTGTCAGGCCGCCCACTAGGTGATGTTCAATAGACTGAACAGCCAAAACATGGCCCCCGATTGTCAATAAATCATCGTTCCGGGAGCCCAAAACATACATGTAATTATTTCCCACTTGGTGGAAAGTTGCACTATGACATTATCTATCTACATATCCCAGTGACATCATTATATAGATCATGCAATCCACGCTATTCGCCATTCTGTCTGGTTCCAGGCTCGTTGCGGCTAATATGCAGGTCCTTAAAATAGTCCGATGATGATGTGCTATGACCTATGTGGCTGACTTCCAGTTGGCATTCGTATAATTCATTGTACATTAAATTGATAATATTAAATTTTATTGTAGTTTTGAAGTATAACATTGAACATTTCAAACTGCATATCTATTTTGTTGGATATATTTATGATATGGCTGCAGCCATGAGGAATTTAAATGTGAAAAAAAAATCTGAATCGATGAAGTATATATATATATATGTAATGTAAATGCCTCAGCATAGCCACCAATTCTGCAGTGGCTGTTGATCATTGCATTTAAAGATTGCATTTTGTTTGTAACATTACGTGACATGTCACTAAATATAGCAGGTCTGCGGGGAGATGCGTGGTGGTTATAGGTGGTCGTTTTCAAGGTTAGGTAAGAAAATTAACAATATTGCCTGCATATTCAGGAAAACGTTAATTAGTTAAAAGAACAAGAAACATTTAACACTGTCTGTTACTTTATCTTTGTAGCACCAAAGACCCAGGCCAGAAGCCATTTTCATTTCAAGCTGGCATGAAGAAAGTTATAGCTGGTGAGTCGGAAATATTTGTTTCCAATAAATTAATAGTTATTTTGAGAGCTAATGGCAGAAAATGATGATAGTGTAATGGGCATGTGCATGCACACCATCCAAAGTAATACAATTTTAACCCGGGAAATGTAGCATTTGCACATACATCTCATATAGAGATTTGAAATTCAATTAGTTTTATCCTAAAAATGTTTATTATGTTTTAAGTTACCCAGCGTTCCACGGGACAAAAGGCAACCTCTGCAAGAGTGTATGACCCTTGCACTACCCAGTGAAATTTTGGTATGGCAATGACAAGTTCACGCTCCAATGTACTCGTTTTCACGCTCCAATGTACTCGTTTTCCCAAGTACATTGGTGATGGCTTGGTGCGAGTACATTACTAAAAGCTGAGTACGACTACAAGTATATTTACATGAGTACGAGTACATATTGTATGATATAGTAAATTATTAGTAATAACATATTTTAAAAATAGAACTTGTTAATTAATTTATATAATTCAGGAACAATTGATTATGCAAAGGCGGTTGATCAGACTTTTTTGAAGAAAACCGTAAAAAACTTTAAATATTTCATGAATAAATTACATAATTGCAGAGCATTAAGTCATTAGTATAAGATAAAACTTGGAAAGTCAAAACCAAGCATTGAGACTAGGATGTTCATTGGCGTCCTCATTTATTTCCCTTATTTCCCATTGCACCTAATGATCATCAGCTGTTCGAATGTAGCGTATTTAAGGGAATATCGCTCAGGACGGAACACTTTCCCAGCAGTGCTGAACAGGGCTGGGTCCAATTACGTAATTGTAATTGTAATTGATTACAGCAAAATTGTGTAATTGTAATTGATTATGGTTTCAAATTTGTGCTGTAATTGTAATTGTAATTGTTATATTTTGTATAATTACTATTCAGCACTGCTGAATAGTCCCTCTATCGGGGCTGGCGAGGCTGGGATACTTAGGTGATGAGGGACTAACTGGGACAGAGTTGGAAAGTTGCTGTGATGTGCCTTCCAGAATTGTAGAAAGAAACAATACACAAATCACTCTGATTAACCCACCTTGACACCTTCAAGTGACTGACGTACTCGGCACATGTACACTCACTTAAACCAATCATTACACACACAGGGTTATCATCTCAGAAAAACCTAGCCAATAAACTTTTCTGTAATGAACTCAAATGAGTGGGTAATTGTTAAATCTGCTCAGTGTTGAGCAAGTTATAAAATAAAGCAATTAGCAGGTCTGAAGCACCAAAGGATTTCTCACATGAAACCTCAAGGGCTGCTTTTCTTTGTTTAGCACATCTCTTATAGGGGGAAGGCAGTGTTAGTTGAGCTACCTATGTTTCCGAGGAAACTACAGCAGTGACAGTTACATGGTACCACCCAGTGATTGAACATGTTATTAGAACACGATTGACGTATAATAGGTTACGTTTGTCACAATGGTAAGAACACGTGAGCTAAAATTATGTTTTTTTGATGTTTGTCGAAAATTTTAGGAATTAGGAATGATTAATGTCTGCTGGTGTGTAAACTATTAACGTACATGACCAGACTTTGTTGTTTGTGTACTTACCAATGGTTTAACTACGCACAGAAACGAAGATTATTTCATCACTTCAAGCATTCATGAGAAGTTAATTAAATAAACTTAATTGTCGAAACGGGGCTATTTGAGCCACCCAAGACCCAAGGACGGTTTAGTTGAGCAGCGGTTGAAGAACAAAGACGATTATTCTTTACCCCAAAATACATCAAGGTATGCATTTTTATCCGCGACAAATTGGGACATCGGATAGCAACAAGGCAACATTATAGCAAGTTACTGGTTGCGATTTACCAGTCGTTGACAGTGTAGACTTGCAGTACCCAAGGCATACAATATAAGGCCAATTGTATAAAGCATTTACGCAACTTGCTGCACTGTGGACTTACACTATGCAGCTTCTAAATCAGCTAGATATAAATCTATGCATGCCTCATCATAATCCACTGCATTCTATGCCCTCATCTCTGCATTCCCCTATCTGCTCCCTCAGACCCTAGATTTTGTTTTGCTACCACCTGATTGCATTTGACCACCTTCTGATTTGTCTAGAGAGCTCACTATAAAACAAAAACATGTTGTGCAACTGGATTCACAAATCAGACAATGTTAAGAGTACGAGTACACGACCTATAATTTCCAGGAGTACGAGTACTTCAAAAATGTACCTGAGTACACGAGTACATCAGCCCCAGGTCTGCCACATAGTTTCCTTCTACTTCAACAAAATGTAATCCCCCATACATGCGAAATTGATGGATATATGAGGGAACAGGCATACAGAATCACAGACTACTTTATATTAAAGAAACTAATGCATGTTTTGTGTGTATTCTGTTATTCAAGTTGGTATGATGGTTGTCACTGAACTATCTGTATTTTTTCGTCTAGGTTGGGATGAAGGCTGTCTGACGATGAAGAAAGGAGAGGTCGCCAAACTAACCATCGCAGGACACAAGGGCTATGGTGACAGGGGCTTTTCTGCTTGGGGATATCCTTTGTTTCATATTCAATGACCACATCTGAATTTATATTGTGATATGACCGTTAAGTTGAGTTTATTTTATATTTGAATATATTAAATACAATGTAGAAGTTCTTTTTCAAACAAGATAATATATTGGTTTCTGCTGTATTCATATAACATATTGATAATATTGTTCAGTATTGCCTGGAAAAGTTTATATATAACAATTCACCATCACCAGTTTCGCATGCTAGATCCAGTGTTTTTATTAAGAAAACTTAACTAATGATCTCCAGTCAATGTGTTGAAAACATGTTTTTATTATGTTTACATTTAAGTTTGGCCACTCAATAAATTATTTTACTTTCTTAGTCTGGTGGTCCTAAGATCTTCTTTTTAACGAAAAGCAGATGTTTTCAATAGTTTTTCTTTTCAAGTACATTACTTCTCTATGATTTTATTTAATATTCACTCGCCTACGTACTAAAAATAATGTTTTATCTATTTCAATGTTTCTGTCCGAATATCAAGTTTAAATTACACGCAGAGGGGGAACATAATTTATGGGCATTAATAATATGCTCACCACATGATCCCTGAGGTATTGGAAGTTGTAGACAGCTGTTTGGGAACGTACTGACTGACTAGGTTGAGATTTATAAACATATCAGGTCATATTCTCTGATGAAGCATGTCAGGAATCTCAAATGTAGTACAGTTGATTCCAATCAAGTTAACGACTAAAATCGGGTTAAAAACGCCAGTGAACACAACTTAGGGACCATACATAAAATATGTCATGCTCAAGGGTTGGGGGTGTCCAAGTAACCGTTGTGGAGGGTTAAATGGCGGGTGTCTTGGCCATCGTTACATATGTTATTAAAAAAGGTTATTTTTGCCTGTCTAGTTGTCGATATCAGACAGCATTGATTCCTGTGCCAGTTTTGTGGTATATTTCAACCAAATTTCAACAGAAAATTAATGGGGCTCTGATCTTTGGTTTATTATTAGTTCTACAAACCTGCATTTTACCTGTGAACTACAAATCAATGCAGATATGCAACGAATATAAAATAGATGTACAGTGCATGAATAATAGGTTGGGAGAGTCTTTCTGAAAACGTACGTAGTGTTGGGGAGTAGACCAACATTATGAAACGTAAAAGGGGGATGGGGGTCTAAAAAAAAATAGCGCAATGCCACTTATATAATGAAAAAATTAAAAGGTTCAGATGTATCTAAACTAGGATCTGACCTTTGTCTTGCATGCATTGTTTCCTTGACAGCACTGTACGATTCCTCCGAATGCAACGCTTATTTTTGAGATTGAGGTTCTGTAGATCAACGAAGAAGAGTGAAGATGAAAATCTGCACCAAGTGTTTCTTCCAGTCACATGTCCTCATCAAAATTATTTACAATAGTGCTAAGAAATAGCCTGATATATAATGTTCTTTACAACATAACGGAATTGCAGTTTTCTGTTGCACTGCCGTGGTGATAAAGCAGTATGTTCTTGTCAATTACTTTATAAGTACACTGTTTATTAATTAATAGACTGCTGATGTAATTATTATTGTTATGTGATCTGGTTTTGTCTTATGAATGTCCACTATACAGATATTGTGTTTTTGATGTTTAACAATGGTTCTCATAAACTTGTCAGCTGTTGAATCAGGAAAATGAAATGTCCATTAAGAAGAAACAGCATATTCTTAATACGTTGATAACAATCTGCCTGTGTGTCTGCATTACAATAGAATTTGTTTCGCTCGTTCGTTGTATAATTCATTGTCATTTCATAATAAAGGGATGCGTTTTACACTTGCAATGATATAGTCTTGTTTATTTATGATGGTGATGCCGATTAACACTGCTGCCTTGGTTACAATACAATCACTGTTTTCTGACACCTGTTTGTTCCTCCAGACAGTAGCCCATCTAGGCTCTGGCAAGGGGTGGGGGGGGGGCAAGCTTAGTCAATTAGTCAACCTTAAGTAGTAGCCATGCTACCATATACAGTAGTCACACAACTGGTTATGCAAACAAAATTACGCCGGTGGGCGTAGCCCAATACCCGCATAAATACGCCACTGCCGCCACCCACCCCCATCTGTGTGCCGTCCCTCCACACAGCCTTCCCGTTTTAAACGCGGTCCTCCCTTTTCCTCCCACCTCCCATCAGCATATTTCTTTGTTAGACGACCTTCCGGCCACCCGGTCTACGTCAGCGTCCTGTTACTGTCGTCTCTGTGTCCTCCATCACGTCACCAGTTCAGGCTTGTGTGTCCCCTCATTAACGAGGGGGGTAATGTCCTAGAATCAGTGCTTCGGGTGGTCATGTTTTCTGGGCAGTTGTTTCAATAATCACAACTGCCTCCGGTGTGGTGTGTCCACTGTGTGTTGTATTTCACCATAATGTGTTGGTTGGGGCAAACGATAAAGGTCTATTGGTTGGCCTCTTGTCAGCAGGAAGGAACATATACGGAACTCCCAGGCGATAGTACGTATCTCCTGCTCTCTGTCATTGGGAGAAGGTTGCAATAGGAGAACAAGAGTGGATTGATATATTGGATCGGCAAAACTATCTCCATTCTACGTTGCGAACAACTGCGACATTGGGAAAGCATAACACATCATGGATAACACAGTAACTTTAATGAATCTTAACTATCTAAATGTTCTGCCCGATGTCATCAACCCAAACACATGCGTAAAACAAACGAGGTGCATCCAAACTCGAACAATCAATCAACGTAAGTCATACGTGCTAGTTGCCATTAATAGCTGCAACAGAATATACTGTTCCCAGATCGCCACAACGTAGTGTCTACAAGCAGGACGACACAATGTGGTCTTATCAGTTTGACGGCAAGTTAGCTACGGCGGCATCAGCGGTGTGTGCCGCGAATGCTCGAGACATACTCTCCAGCTGTACGAGTTGAAGCATCAGCGGGAAGCACTGGACGAAATCATCGTCCGCTCTCTTGCACTGTAACAGCTCGTCAAAGCTACTGCCAAGCACGAGAGCATCCTTCACTACGGTGTAGTAGTCGAGGAACTGAGCCATCTCTAGCCGCCTCTGTAAGACACAGCTGAGTCTGTGCATGTTAGAAAAGGCGTCCGACATCGTGCGTGGACAGCTGTCGTATAGCTGTCTGCTGATATCTTCCAGTTGCCACGTTTTGTTGCCTACAAAAACAATACTGTAGTTGATCTTATCCGAAACAGCTAAGCACTTTGATAACCAACTTCCTCTAGTTTTCATTCGATTACACAAATACACGTTTCTTTATATTCTTTTGTTAACAAAGAACAACTTAGTTTGCGAGAAAAGTACGTCGTGTTTTTTATCCTCACATACCTGGTAACGTATAGTTTTATTTGAAGATAAACACTCCTGTATAACAAATATGTTTGTTTAAGTATGAATAAGTATTATGATGGCTAAAACTAAATTCTACACAAATATTGGTGTTTCTCGCAGGTTTGGATACAACTAGACATTTCTGAACAGGGACATAAAGAAAAAGAAGCAATTCGTAGTTACTGAAAAGCCGGGGTTGCGCAGCAAAGATGGTCCTTTGAAACCAATAACCATTACTTTATTGAACATTTATCGTGACAGTTCATTTTCATGATAATAGAATTTTCTTTTTTTCATATCCCAAAGTTGTTATTTACCTATATAGACTTTCGCCAATATTGTCAAGACGACGTCATCAGTACTAATCACTGACGTCATCGTCATCAGTGGTAAAAAATGGCATGATCAAGAACCATTACCTTCTTTTCTTCGAGTTATATCGCCGTCTTCCTGTAAGTGCCGAACATCGGACGCTATCAGCAGTCCTGCCACGTGCGCCTGGTGTCTGTCTGACGCATCATGTTGGGCATTCAAAACGTGTTCTTCTGACGTTTGCTTATTTTCGGGTTGCGTGCCTTGTGATACTATCTTGTAAGTCTCTCCATTGTAGGCCAGTTTAGTCGACGGTGTGAGTATTATTCTCCCCTTCACTCCACGTTTATCGCTGCGATTCTTCATCCCTGAATGTGTACATCGGCTGGATCCGGTGCCAGTCTCCCGAATCTCGGAACCATGCACCTTCTTGGTGCCTTTGACGGGCATTTGTTGGGCGAACTTCTTTTGTATTATTTTTCGGAACAGCTCTGTATTTGGGGCAATATTTCTGTCGGGGGGCTATAAAAAAATCCATCGTGAATTAGACAAATATGACGGAATATATATGTTCGTATTTCCCTGGGATTGACGGTTTGCAAAATTTAAGCTAACATGGTCACTTTTGCAATTTTTCATTTCAATCAAAACAAACAAACCTTTGGCAGGGACGTGTCATACGTTATAGACGCCGCAATCTGTTACATAGGTGTCATGTTAGAGAATTGGGAAGGAGAAGATTCTCCTGTCGGAGATGCAATAAAGGAAGGATTGATCAAGAAGCGCTGCCTGGAAGGTTGTGTGAATGAGTAACATCCTCCCACGAGTAGCATCTTCACACGATTCCTATTGTGTTGAAAATTTAAAATCTCAAGGATGTAAGCAGTCTGTAGTAACCTTTTTTACCCATGTACAATGGATAAATAGGCACGCACGCACGCACACACAGAAATCTATGTGCTTAGACATTGGTTCAAACGAAGGATATTACTTAGTCTGGAAAAGCAGGAGATGTGACAAAATTGGGTAAAAAGATGGCGACCTTCTTCCCAAACCAGAAGAGTTTGGCACCTTTGCTCTTAACAGCATCATTGTTTCGTTCTGTTTGTATTTCATTCCACATCTTTTCGAGAACGATTTAGTATCAATGTACTCGTTATCATTCCGTATTTTAAAACATCTCTGTACATCCGTTCTGAGATTAATTTACTCACTTTTTTATTTATTTTTATCCAACAGTGTCGCGTAAGTTCTTCTTCCGTGGTGTATACAACACTATAATTGTAAATATAACCTCACTCTACATAAACATACCTACATCTTTTGCGGTTACCGGTAATCTCCAAAATAATTTTCTTTGTATTCTTTTGTGCTATTTTCCATTGACACCATTAGTTCTGAACACTAAAAATGCACCGATTATTAAAAAAAGCAACCAGACCGTGTGTTTACGTTTCGTTTCTGGGTCGGCTGAGTTTGGAGCCTTCGTGCAGTCGATGAATGCCGAGACACGTGGAGTCACCCATGACTGACACCTTGCTCTCTTCCGATTTGACGCACTCGGGCGTCCAGGTGGAGCCACCTACCAAAACATTACTTCATTGATCCTCCCAGTTAAACACGCACCAGGACTTCGCCCGCAGAAATCGTAAGTTGTAGGACTAAGAAAACAATTCACAACATGACATGCACTCTTTGCGTTTCCGTGTTGTGGTTATTAATAAGGTAATGACAACTTCGACTGTGCAAACTTCAGTTTTATCGATATCCACCCACTATATGATATGAAGTGGGTTTACTCCAAATATTCCTTTATTTTGCTAGTTACATTTGAGTTTTCTGTGATTTGAGCACATATACCTGCCGTGGTTTTGTGATATTCAGTTGACATTCTGATACGTAAATTCTCCTCTCGCCCCTCTCTCCCAATGATCTGTAACTTTAGCCAGTTACCTCAAAGATATGCGTGTCAGTGTTGTTCTTGATTTAACGTTTAGAAATTTAAGGATTTACGCAATGGCTGCATGCGGCCAAATAGGTCGCCCTACAGGCCTACACATGGAAGCCAGCAGCCTATTAAAGCAATAGTAGTTGCTCTGCATGCTTCTGTAGTGTTTTTGTTTGCTTTCTTTGAACAGTGGTTTGGCCATAGAGTGTGAACAGAAGCTTGACATTGAGAAGGCGAATTGATCAGGCTCAATCCCAGATTCTTGCAACAAACTGCTTCAGGACTGACAAAATACCGCTGGCCAAAGCATGCCAACTATGCTTTTAAAAGGGAATCATGCCTAAGCAATGGATGGTAGCCCATGTTATCGCCTGCCACAAAGAAAAATAAGCATAGCTATCGACCAGTATCACTGCTCAGCAAGGTGATAGAAATACTTTTAAATTGTGAAATTAAATATGCGGAAGTATGTTGTGAAAGCATAAACTTGTAGGCCATTATTTTGTTTTAGGGATGGCTATATATATATATATATATATATATATATATATATATATATATATATATATATATATATATATATATATATATATATATATATATATATATATCAATCTTACACCTGCTTAGACATTGCTTACGCTTGCCTTGTCTCTATTTGGACTGCCAGACGTTTTATCGTGGCTACGCTTTAACCGACTTATTGGCGATGGCGTGTTCTGTTCGCGAATGTCCGACGTTCGTCCGACGTAGGAGTTAACGTAGGTCTGCATCATCGGTATACAAAGGATCTGTTCGGCGGAAGGCCTTCTCTCTGGTTGTAGCCGCAGCAGCACCGAGGTTAGGTCACGCAGCAGTTGGCCACAATTGCTGAAATAGACCGGTTAAGTTGACGGTTGTAGAGATCAAAGCAAATTAATCTGACGCAACATATTCAATGACAATTAAGTGAAGCGTTCACCTTTTAAGTTAATGTGACAACGATATGTATACCTTCTTGTGGCATTCCTACGTTGGAATGAGACGATTTACCCTAATAGTTTCAAATCGCGCACATAAATATTTCACCGTTGGCGACACAATCCGGCACTTATGCCTCTAACAGATACACGCCTATTATGTATCGGTATTTAAAGCAATGACAATAAAACGGCATCGCCTTGCATCGCTTCCGACCTGGAAATTGTCTTTCAGTTTCCTGAACGCACCCACCTCGGGATGGCTTCATAGTGTCCCCGCATTATGGCAACAACCAAGGCGCCGAGGTCGGCACCGTCGAATGGATAGCGTAGACAGCAGAGCTCATAAAGGATGCAGCCAGCAGCCCACATGTCGCTCTTGTAATCATACCTGCTGTGGTTAAGGCAATTCACACGAGACATCACGTTCGGTGGCAAAGAACACGTAATTTAAATAACTTTTAATGACAAGAAACACCCACCTAATGAATGCGGCAGTGTCACGTGGAACGCATCTTGAGAAGGAAGCGAACATGTAAAAGTGGAAAATTAGGTATTTGCGCAGTTGTCGGCGAACACAACTGATGAAGAAGACAAGTATAAATGGAACAGGCCGAGATGAATCGGAAGTAACACTGTCCTTTGCGCCTTCGTTGATATCATAATTACTAATTCACATTTCCTTTGTATCAGATCACGTTGAACTAAGCGTCGGCACCGCACCTGTTTATTATAGTCTGCAGTTCTGATTTACATAAAGAATACGGTAATTGTTGACATATGTCTGGACTGATATTTACATAAGGATACGACAATTGTTGACATATCTCCGTGCTGATATTTACATAAAGGATAAGACAATTGTTGACATATCTCCGGGCTGATATTTACATAAAGGATACGGCAATTGTTGATATATCTCCGGACAGATATTTACATAAAGGATACGGCAATTGTCGACATATCTCCGGACTGATATTTACATAAAGGATACGGCAATTATTGACATATCTCCGGACTGATATTTACATAAAGGATAAGGCAATTGTTGACATATCTCCGGACTGATATTTACATAAAGGATACGGCAATTGTTGACATATCTCCGGACTGAGGTAGTAGGGCGTGCCGATTGAAGTCAGTGCATGCTCGTTGCTGTCCTGGAGTATCCGGGCAATGCCGAAGTCACCCACTTTCAGAAGGCTGTTACTCGTCAGAAATATATTTTGACTCTTCAGATCTGCATTGCAAATTAGTAGGGGAAGGTGGGGCATGTCCGCACACAAGGTATAATGTGCTATGACCAGTGAACTGTTTATGCCAGAAGGATATTACACGTGGGTTAAATGCGCCCATTAAATAATATAAACATAACCAGCAGTGCTTTTTATGATACTATTCCTAAATGTGGTCATATATGTCGAAGTGGATGCGTGATACTGGTCTGTCTAAACTACGGCGCACACCAAAAGTCATGCGACGAAATAAAACAAAACACGCATACTAAAAACAACATTATAATTATACACAATATATGTGAACAATGAATCTACATTAACTATCGTGTTATAAGATAACTGTCTTTAACACATCCTACCTCAAAATCCCACCTATTTTTTAGGGCAACTTCCCACCTAGTTTTAGGACAACCTCCGACCTCCCACAATCATTTAGGCCTAACCTCCCACTTCCTGCCACTAGGTTTTTACAGATGAGTAGGGGAAGGTAATGTTAGTTAAGCCATTTTTTTATTCTATCTAATGTCTAGAGCGCAATCATGGTCATAAGTCACAATGTTTTTATTCACATAAACCATGACTATTAGTAGATCATTCTATACCAAGATAATATATCTAGCATGCATAGATAATTATATATATCTGATTCAAATAGGGTTGGTAAGCTGGCTAAGCTAACACTTGGTGTGGGGTAAGTTGAGCCACAGTGTAGCGTAAGTTGCGTAAATGTTTTGTTTGCATAATTTACGTCGTCCTTGTACAACAAATTCATAACAACTCAGCCAACACATCTACCCAATGGGTACAACACGTCTCTGACAAGTCTACGCTCATAATTAATAAGTCGACACACTTAATTAATATCGACTTATAGGCCAATCACAACCAGTGTAACTATTTGCTAATATGTTGCCTTGTTGCTATCCGATGTCCTAATTTGTTCGGAAAAATTAATTCCTTGATGTATTTTGGGGTAAAGAAGACTTGTCTTCGTTCTTTAACCGCTGCTCAACTTACCCTCCATTGGGTCTTGGGTGGCTCAACTAACCCTGTTTCGACAATTAAACTTATTTATATAACTTCTCATTAACGCGCGAAGAGATGTAAACAATATTCTGCTCTGTTTATAGTTAAACTATTTGTAAGTGCACAAGAATAAAGTATGATCACGTGCGTTGATATTTTACACACCAGCAGACATTAATCACAATTACCAAAAGTTTCGAAAAGCATCAAATAAACATACTCTTAGCTCACATGTTCTGGCTGTTGTGACAAATGTAAATTATTATATGTCAATCATGTTCTAATAACATGTTCAGTCACTGGGTGGTATCATGTAACTGTCGCTGCTGTAGTTTCCCGGGAAACATGGGTGGCTCAACTAACCCAGTGGCTCAACTAACACTGCCTTCCCCTATCCACGTAAGCAAGCGTAAGGCGTATGTCATATATCACGTAATGACTCACATGCGTCCGTAAATGGGCGAACCATGCCCCACCTTCCCCTGTTGCTGCTTTTATTTTAGGCGGTACCGTTGTGGATCGTGCATGATGTAGCTGTGTGTAACGGCCAGACTGTTCTTGTGATGTGTTTATGCGATTGTCATGATATGGCTTGATGCTGCAGTTTCGTTAATGTGACAGCCGTCGCTGGTAGGCAATCGTATAATAGACCCTACCCGAAATTTCAGGGTTTTGATCGCTAGACGGCGCATGTGTATAAAAGGAATGCATCGCGGGATCGATTTACGACGGAAGTAGGCCCTACAACTTGTACTCCAAATTAGAAATCAGAAAGAATTCGTTTCAGCAAAGAATACAGCGTACCATCAACAACGCTTACAGATATTCTACAGAAATCGATTGAGCGTTGCGTTGCAATAGATACGCGATTGTTTCTTCGCACGGCAAAAGATTTTACTTCCGTCGCGATTTCATCTTTACGTTTGTATTATATTATACACCAGAGGCGTTGTTGTATGTTGTGTATTACCTGTACCGGATACCGGATGAAGCAACCTTTAAATATGTCGTTGTACAATAATTGTATCGGTGTGATTCTGCTGTGTATTTTAATAACAAATCTCTACTTCCCTACATTGGAATTAACATTTACACACATGTCAGAATGAGATACCTCTATGCAGGATCTTCAGTCCGTGTATGTAGCGCAGCGCAAAACAAATCTGCACGAACCAGTCCAAGATCACCTAAAAACACAACGATAATGATACGTACTGTTGTCTTAATGCTGATATGATGGCAGCAAACTTCATGTAGCAGAGGTACCTAGACAAAAGACGTACGTCAGCAGAACATATATTTACAATATATCTTTGTTGTGCAATGTGCTGAATCTAAAGCTGTGATATTCTATGGAAAGAATGAACACAGCATCACTATCACTCGATCTCCCCTGTCTTCTCGCGCAGGCAAAGATGGCACGTTCATCCACATATTGCATACAGCTTCGGGTTGGTAGGACGGCTTTCAGAGCGACACTGGATCGACACGCCCGAAGTAAGGACGTTAATTGCGACAACGAAACACCAGCAAGGAATATAGAAATTCTTGCTTTACTAAAACAATGAATGACAGACATGTCCCGTGCCAGGATGGAGATCCTCAATTCTCGAGCATATTCCAAGGTGCTTATCATTGCCACTATCTGTCTCTCCAACGCTCACATGGACAAGGTTACTTGGAGTTGTAGACAAAGTCCACATTACCGCCTTTCTTGAACAAGTTCATCTTACAACCTTTTTTAAAGGTGTGAAGGCTGCTGCTAATCGACCCACCTCTTCCTTGAACGGCGTCCCCTTTTGGTCTCTAATCCTCTTGTGAAGGTCACCTGCAACAGAAGACAATCAGAACTGTTTCATTGGCTAATTAATGTGTACCTATTTTAGATAGAAACGCATACTGTGTGTAAAGTGTAGATTTGGGTTTGTCTGTGTGCAGCTTAGTTTCGTCCAGTTGAATATTAAATGTTCAGTAATAATCAATGAAATGTATTACGAAATTATGCTATTGTGTTACAGTTATTGCAATGGTACTACATTCCTGAGGGGAGGCAACGTTCATCGTTCGTCGAAGTAACTCATTTGGTTGTATACCAACACCTGGCTGCAAAGGCCCTATATTCATAGAAAAACAACTGGAAAAATAACCAGTAACTGCATAGCTGTGATATTAATTTTATGGAGCCGTGTGGCGAATGCAGTGCGGTGAGTTGACCGACCTCCTTCAGCGTACTCCATCACAATGTTTAGAGCGCCATTGTGTACGAAGGCATCTCGGTAGCGGATGATGTTCAGATGCTTGCAGCGACCGAGAGCTTCCACTTCTGTGAGCGTCTGTGCCCGCAGCTGCTTCGCTAGGCCGGCCACGTTCACCTCCTTGATCACGAACTGTTTGGCTGTCTCACGGCTCACGACCAGCCACACCTGACCGAACGTTCCCGATCCGATCTTTCGCAGCTTCTGGTACTCGTCAACCATGTTGTCGTCGCCAACGATATTCTCGCTATAGAACACAGCGGATGCACTGCGGTCAGTAGGATACACGGCATTGTTTCCAGGGTGGCTAGGTAATGTGCACTGACCACTCCGTAGAGCCTATCCACGCATGACAATTAACCCATGCGTGAACGATAACTTTGACGCCGGACGAAGCTATCCGAAAATAAAACGTACGCACGTTCGGCGGCATTCATTTGTAATGGATATGTATTGACCGCATCCGTGCTACAGCCTTCGTCTGCCTTGTCCTCATGACATAGACCAATATAGTCACTGTCATCCAATTCATTTAATGTTTAGGAACAATTCTTACCGGTCTTCGACAACGCACCAGTTCTGGGCCTGTGCCAGTCGCCAAAGTCTATTGTCTAGCTACCAAACAAAGCCATAGGCCCCAACGTACGCTCACAACAGGAAACAATAAGTACTGCCAGAATCAGTACTGCCAGGAAAGCACACAATTCGTCACGGTCTAGCGCACAACGGACAAGTTTCAAACCACCTGTGTCGTCTCGTCAGTTAGCATTGCATACCTGTCATTCTGCAAAATGGCGATTCGCTTTCTGCATGTTGTCAAAAAACAAAATATTCAGATATTTTTCAAGGGCGGGCCATACAAGATTTAACAAGATTTGCCATCCAAGCCAAATGCCCAGATGGCAAGTGGACAAGGAAGCCATTAGCTTATCGAGAGTACACAAACAACTATAACAACTGTAGTCATCACAATAAACCAGTGGTTTCCTGAACTACATGGCAGTTGGAGGTACTTTGCATGGCAATCTGACAAAAACAATTGAAGAATCTGGAAAAATATCATGACCAGAGGCAGAAGACTGTGTCAAGTAGATTCCCTTCTGTAGGCATTACTATTATTGTTATCATATGTCATTGCTATGCTACATACGGTATGGATGTATTAACACAATCGCAGATATCTGCATTAGTGTTAAACTTCGTCGACCAAAAAAAAGAATAAAAAAGTACACTTTGTGTCCAGCAGGCGTAGATGGGGTCATGTCTCAGTTAGACGAATGTAGGGCATAGTAAATTTGGATATAGGACGGTTTAAAAAATTCATACGTTCTGACATAAGTGCATTTGTACAGGGACATTGCCCGGTTTGCTGATGGAAGCTGTTGAGAGTGAAATGGTGGATTTTTAGATGATTTTAATAGGCGGAAGGATATTTGTGATTTGTTTGGCCACTAGACATGTGTGCGTCGTAATTCATGCCAATATTTAACAAGATTTAACAAGATTTGCCATCCAAGCCAAAGGCCCAGATGGCAAGTGGACAAGAAAGCCATTGGCTTATCGAGAGTCCAACAATGTTCATCTACTTATAACCCGCCCTCCTGATATATGTGTCAACCTTGTTTTTAAACATATTCACGCTGCTAGCAGTTACACAATCTGTAGACAGTTTGTTCCATTCATTTACTGTCCTCTGTGAGAACGAGTGCTTCCTGGTGTCCAATCTACATTGATCCTTTACTAATTTTACCTCATGTCCTCTAGTTCTGCTATCCTTCTTGAGTGAGAAAAACATATTTCTATCAATATTTTCATACCCATTCAATATCTTAAAAACTTCAATCTGATCTCCTCTTAACCTCCTTGTCTCTAGAGCTGTTAAACCACATTCTTTCAGGCGTTCTTCATAACTAAGGTCTCTAAGTTCTGGAATCATTTTAGTTGCTCTCCTTTGTATGCGTTCAAGCGTATCTATATCCTTCTTACGATATGGTCTCCATGCTTGTATACAGTATTCTAAATGAGGTCTAACTATTGCTTTATAAAGAGGTATAATTAACTTTTTTCCCTTGTATGTTATGTTTCTTCTAATCAATCCAAGAATTTGATTACCCTTTGAAGCTGCAATACCACACTGCTCTGAAACTTTCATATCAGCGCTTATTGTAACTCCTAAGTCCTTTTCTTTTACAGTAGTACCAAGAACAGTAGCTCCCATTTTATAGTTTACATTCAAGTTCCCATGTCCTGTATGTAGGCATTTACATTTCCCAAAATTGAACAGCATCTGCCATTTCTCAGACCATTTCACTAATCTGTCTAGATCGTTTTGTAAATGTTGTTTATCACCATCAGTATTAACCTTTCTAAACAGTTTTGTGTCGTCCGCAAATTTCAGTACGTAACTCCCCCGCCCCTTCTTCCTATTCGATCTTTCCTAAACATTACGTATCCTGTCAGTCCTAATTCAGCATCTGTTATATCTATGTTGGCCCATGATTCAGTTATACCAATTATGTGAGGGTCAATATCTTCTACCATAATGTTTAATTCGTTTTTCTTATTTACTATGCTCCTTGCATTTAAACATACGCATCTATAACCTTTTTCAGAGATGTTTTTCGGATGGTTTGATATTGGTTTATCTGTGCTAGTGGTCTCTTGTTCTGCTTGAGACACCTCTAGGTAACCCCCCTGCACTTCTAGTTTAAAGAATGTTTACTTCCAAAAATATTTGTCATTGTACCCAAGTCGCTATCTACTGCTGCTGAAAGTTTGTCCGCGAATACTGCCGCCCCCTTTCCACTTAAATGAAGCCCATCCTTCATGTACATATCACCCCTCCCAACAAAACTTTCCCATAAATCCACAAATCCAACTTCCTCTTCCCTACACAGCCTCTGGACTAACATGTTAATTGCCATCCCCCGACAATTTCGATATTTATGACCCCTCCTGCCCATCACAGGTAAAATCCCTGACAGTATTACCTGCTCAACCCGCGTCTGTTTTAGTGTTCTGACCAACTGCCTATATTTCCTAACTATGGCAGTTGTACCCTCCCTCTCTACGTTATTTGTCCCTACATGTACTAAAACAGATCCACCCTTACCCGAGCCTACGATGTTTTTTACCCTCTCAGTTATCGCCTCTATTTTGGCTCCAGGCAAGCAGACCACCACATCATCTCCCTTGTTTAAGACTCTGTCGGTCTTCCTAACTATCGAATCCCCCACAAACACCCTCGCTCTCTTCCTCACCCCCTCTATCACTGCTGCAGAATAACTCTTCCTTTCGATCCCCTCCATCACATTCTGTCCTGACCCCTTCCCTTCCGTCTCCCCCACTCCCTTCTCCTTCCCTCCTGTCCCTTATCTGCCTGGACCTCAGCCCAGGACTTTTCGCACCCAGACTTGACGAAATCTACCCAGTTACTACAACTGCCACAAATTACGTGCCTTGTGGCCTTTAACTGTCGTTTGCACGGGGCCATCATACAATTTAGTTTTAATTAGTGTGCTACGTTAGCCTTGAATAAGGCTGTTTTTGTGATCAAAAGAACACTTTAGGCTAAAAATCCTGCCACCTAGCGAATACGGAGAACACTGTGTAACAAAACAACGAAGTGAGTGTGTACTAATTTACGCTAAAGTCCTGCTGTTAATTCCTTTTTACCGAAAACGTTGACTACCACTATGTCAGATATTACCTTATGTATGTAATTTAAGTAAATAAATCACTTTATCTTATATATATATATATTAGCTAATGTAAACGATAGCTCGATGCACGGGTTGAATGACTTGTAAACAAACTCCCTTTTATCACTCGTTGAGTTTGAATCCGGGAAAAAAAATACTACCTCTGTTAACAACAACGGTTTCTTAATATATGTCTACAAGAAGTTGGTGAACAATATATGTATAATACTAATACTTATTCTAACCAATATTCACTGTTACTGACTATTCACTATGTTATCTAATTTTTCGAATTGTAAACACCCCTATTAACGCTCGCTGAATTCCCTGACAGAATCCGAAACTAACTTACTCTAAAATACTCCCTCTGACTAATAATTAACAAAACCTGTTTCCTAATATATGTCTACAATACGTTTGTGTATAATATATATGCAATAGTAATACTTATTCTATTTGATATTCCACGTATTTCTGTAAATGATCTACACCAAATTCAAGTCGCTGCACCAAGTCCAAGTAGCCGGAAGTAGCCATTGGTAAACATTGAGGGGTATCGCACATACAGGCATGAGGGGTATCGCACATACAGGCATATTACAAGAGTTAGAAATGTATAATTTTGACAAAATTCGATCAGCATGTCACTGGGATGATGACAGCGTTGGTTAAAACTTTTAGAATTTTTGATGGTCACGTTTGCTTTTAATTATGCAAAACGTTAACATGGCTACCAATGGGAAATGTAACTGTATCCTGAACCCAGATGTATGCGAAAAACGGTGGCGCCACATATACGCCTAGCGGAACGATCGGGAATCAGTCAAAGTAGGCAGTCGACCCGCCATGTGGCGCCACTGTTGGTTACGGCGCGTGTGTGTGTGTGTGTGTGGCTCAACGCCGCTCAGAGCACATTCGATGCAGCGAAGTTGATAAACATGACGAGTGTAATCAGAGCTGTCATAAGGGTGAGCGACGGCGTTACAAAACAAATAATCAACCATGGTAAAGGACGTAAAGTGAAAAAAGGTGACTTCGTTACAGTTCACTGCGAGGGATCGCTGGCTGAGACAAATAGAACGTTTTGGAGGTAGGAACAGAGATTTACCGTGTAAACATAAACAACGTGACTGCCCTGGCCTCGCCGAGGACACGGGTCGACATTAATGTTATATTATCATCACTATTCTGTTGATGCACTTATTCGTTAATTGTTGTCAAGCTTCTTTCTGTTGACAATTATAGTTTTGATGGGTGGATCCTGCCAAGGCTAAATGCGCTTTATTTACTGTCACGCTTCAATGATCTGTGACACCACACGGACTGATCGACAGTGTCAATGACAGTGTCAGTGACAGTGTTGATATTGTTGGTGATTGAAAGATCTGCGCAATCGATTGAATTCGTGATGCAGACAGTGGATCTCTAAAGCATTTTACAGATGAAATGTTTTATTTAGCAATTTTTTATTTATTATTTTACGCATTATACCATGCACATATATGGTTTCCACGAAACAATTGTTTTAGTGCATTCTCAGAGCATGGGTATACTCTGGTAATGTGTATGGGAAAACACATTTAAAGATTTTTTATTGGTAAAATATCAAATCTTCTCCTTCTTCCGGGTACGAGTCAGCCCTCTCTCCAAGGCTTATAGACTCGGTGTGTGTGCACACATGCTAAAGTGCTGTAAGAGAAAGTAATAAAATACTTGGAAGAAAGAGAAAAGATGATGGTGTGCATGTAGAACTGCAATTTGAGGAGAGGAAAAGTTGATAGCGTGAAAACTGCAATATCAGTTAATGTTGCAAGCTGGAGATCTTCTGTCTGAAAATGGTGGTGCTGTAGCTGCGTTGGCTGGCAAGTTATTCCAACTGGCTGTTGTACGGGATAAAAAGCTATACTGGATGAATTGCTTAGTGATTAGGAGGATTTGAAAAACGGGTATAAGTGGGGGGAAGAGGTCCAGGGTGACTAAAAGCAATTATTATTATTTAAAATCATGACCTACAGGCTATGTACACCAAAGCTTACAAAAACTTTACTTATCAAATATTTAGTGATCGATAAATTCATTATAAATGCAATCTGTGGACTCCACTTAATAGTGATTCTATTAAGCAGCTGATTCACTTAAGTGGTCCATTTTAATACACCAAGATTCCATTTGATTCTACCAAGCAGCGGATTCTGTTATCCGTGATTCTTTTTAGCAGAATCCATTCTGTGTGCAGCTCCATCAGTTGATCACACAGGTCCATCGACCGATCATGCAGATCCATCGATTGTACTGATGTGACCAAACATTTACAATGACAGTTTTGGATTCATATGTAATTTTTATAAATAAGTGGGTATCGTACATTAAAATCCAAAGCCTAGGAGGATGTTGACCACTAACCAATGGACATCACTAGAGATTGTGACATTGATTGAATAAATTATCCCACTTATTGTCCATACACTGTTGTGGCCTGACATTTAATGTTGTGTGTTGTAGCACAAGAACAGGAAGTGAAAAGCCATTCTCGTTCAAAGTTGGGATAGGCCATGTGATTGCAGGTGAGTGTAAAAAGCTCCACGCAATGGTAACATTTAAACAAATATTTACAGTAAAACCATACAGCTTAAGGATCATCTCAACACATTGTTGTATGAAGCCGATGTCATTTAACCTTGGACCCTCCTTTATGAAACTATTTGATTTACATTGCCATGTTGATACCTGTGAACATTTCTTCATCCAATCCTTCATGCTCTTACCACTGCGTATACCTTTCATGATCAATGTAAGATGCTAAGCGCTCCCATGAAACCAATTTCTTGCGAATCTGAACAGCAGGTCACATAAAATATATATGTATATACAAGGCGTTTATCTGCAAAACGAGTTATATCCACTTTGTGCATACATTTTGCGATAAATCGTGTTTTGTGCTGCATGTTTTTATGCAATAGATTTCATCAGTCTGGCATGAAATGCATTTTTCTGCAAAATTCTTTTACCCCCGCCACTACCAACTAGATGTCAGCACAAAACCCTTTTACCTCTGCCACTACCAACTAGATGGCGTCACAAAATCACTCGTGATGTATATATGAATATAATTTATATACACTTATATACTGTGACATTTGAATGTTTCCCTTTTCAGGCATGGATGAAGGTATTATGACCATGAAGAGAGGAGAATTAGGCAGATTATACATTGAACCACACAAGGGTTATGGTTCAAAAGGTTTCCCTACTTTTGGATATCCTTTCGGTTTTATAAATCAATTTAAACATACTATCCTGTGTGTCAGGTGCTTAAAAGTTACTATGCTGTTAAACTAAACTAAAATTATGTTGTTTATTATTGGACATTTTAATAATAATAATAATAATGTGTTTCTCCTTAACCCAGCTGTACGATCCCTCCAGATGCAAGACTTGTCTTTGAGATCGAGGTATTGAAGGTGAACGGAGAGTGATCAAGGAGACTCTACGAGGCTCCTAACTGAATAAAGTTTAACATATATCTGACATGATGTAGTGTCATCTGTTGCCATTGTTTTATATTGATCTAAAATACAATATTCAGCACACTGTAGAAATATTTGCCAGTGAGTTAGTGTGCAATTACTGATATATTTATACTATTTCATATTGTTCATATTCTATACTTGTTCATATTGTCCAAAATGAACAATTAAAATGTTTCTAAATTTTAATTCCTTTTAAGCAGTCCACACCTGTTGTGGAGTTAATGTTTTCTAATGATTGGTGGTGTTACAAACTGGGTTATTTGACCATGTAGGGTTATGTAGTTTTTATATGTTTTGAAATGAACTATTGTAATATACAGTCTATACCTTTATTGATGTACTTGAGGAAATGTGGTATGTGATAACAGTTTTAACAGAGAGGATAACTGAACATGTTGAACATAAATAGTCATTGTTTCATTATATGTTGTATATGACTAAAGTGCAGGTCTAAAATGTAAATTGAAGCATGGTGTCTATATTTATGTGAAGTAATTTTTCATAAATAAAGGCCATTTAAGTTCAGGAAAGCTTGTTTTTGTTATTGAAGTCAGCCTGATCATAGTTTGTCAATATTATTAGGATTGAACTGGTATATCGTCTATATAATATGCATGTTTGTATAAATGTATGTAAATTCAAGTTGTCGAATTTGACAAATTGAAAAACTTGCCAATCTATTCCTTACATATGTTAATCGTATCACTATGCTAGATATTCATTCCATTGATATCGAATAACACAAAACACGGTCATAATACCTATTGAAATGGGAAGATAAATTTAATATATATAATTATCACCAATCTCTTGGTACAAATAAATCTTGTTTGACAGGATTACAAACATGCAATTACTCCAACATGTGTGAGTACTTTTGCCTAATAGTTTTCACCGGGGGTACAATGTAAAACACTACTCGCAACCTAAGATGATAATAAACATGACAAAGAACATTGAAGCAGCTAATATCAAACAGAGAAACTACGTGTAGTGTAAATGTCTAAAGTATGTACACATTGTTGGACGTGCACATTTTAATATAAAATATGACAAGCCAGGGTAATAACAAAAATACTCGGATATAATGACAAATATTTTGTCTCCTCATTAAAGACGTGTAAGTGGTTTTATAGATTATCATAAGATGATACTAAAAATTTATTATACGTTTGTGCGCAAAGTAAAAATTTTTTGTTCAAAGTACAGCACGTGATCAACAACTGATATAAAAATCATACCATGTATTTTGTAAGTTTGCATAGTTGCACTACAATATAGCCATCTCGGAGAAGAACTGCAGAACACCAATCTTGCTGCAGTTTCATTTTATCTTGCATCTTGTTCGTTAACATGATCAACACACGAAGCAGATGCTACGATTACAGGTCCAGAGTCCTGGCACCATCTGATGGTGAGCACATGTAAAACGTTGGCGTTCCCTTGTAGCGATTCTGCATGAAAAACAAAAAATTTACAGAATATATAACTTGTTACAAGACAAAATCACAGAGAGAAATAATTATGTAAGCTTTGCATTAATTCTTTTGTATAACCTGAAATTACTGATGTATTAGAAATACAGTCTGATCGTTTTTACCATTAAATCATACTACATGTCCTAAACTATATCTATTCTCACATCATGACTGCACTAACGTGTTTTAATGAACTGCATTTTTAACATAATTTGACTATGAAGTGTTTATTAATATCAACCTCGTTTGGTACATTCAGTACAGCTTTATGATAATTTTCTGACACCTACGAAGCCAATTTACTGGGGCCAGGCATTTATAAAATATAAAGATTACATATCATTAAAAATTATGCCCCCCCCCCGCATTGCAATGTAAACTTGATATTCAGACCAAAAGATTAAACTTAGACAGTGTATTAAACACATTTGGGTGATCAACATGTTAGAATAGGTATAGCCTATACTTTGCACCATGACTTTATATGATAAAAAAATTATCTTTAAATTGAGTATGCTGAACAGAAACTGAAACTAGTATTGTAACTGGGAGGTCGGGGTAAATGAACACATAGGATGTCAGCTACAAAAATACTAAAGTATCACAAGTTGCTTCATTATCTTATTCACACTATATATATATATATATATATATATATATGGAAACATAATGAGATTGATCTCGTAATCTACAAAACATCAATAAAACAAACCACAACAATGGTTTGTGAAATTGTTTTGTTTCAATGACTGATGATTGTCATAGTCTATTTCATTGCTGTTCACCATAAACCAATGAGAAACCGTTGCCAGTGACGGCCTACCTTGATGTGGGTGATGACCTCTTGGACAGACTCCACTTTCACCAGGGTAACCGTGCAGCCCCCAAACCCCCCTCCGGTCATGCGGGAGCCGTACACCCCCTGGACCTCTAGGGCAGCCTCCACCAGACTGTCCAGTTCCCCACAAGAGACTTCGTAGTCATCTCTGAAAACAAGTGTATTGTACAGTGTACAAATCTCACGCACACACGCACGCACGCACGCACATGAATATGGACCAGAACAAAACAAATAAAATATGAATCATCCAGTGATTTCAACACTGAGTGTAAAATTTTCCATTCCATAGTCATCCCTGAAAACAAGTGTATTGTACAGTGTACAAATCGCATGCACGCACACACACACACACACACACGTGAATATGGACCAGAACAAAACAAATAATATATGAAACATCCAGTGATTTCAACACCTAGTGTAAAATTTTCCATTCCATTTAATAATATGTAAACTTTCCCTGGTGATCACCCAGTAATGACTGTGTCCAAAGGTGGGTTGCTTTAAAACTACTTCTAATACTTTTTCCAAGTTTCAGTGCCACAATGGACTTTTTAATATTAATACTATCCAGCAGTGGTTCTCAATCCATTTACTAACGTCATGGGCCACACAACTCGTGACCCATCTGTGAAAATATTTTGTAATTTAATGGACATAAACGTATTATATATATACATACATGCATGCATGCATGCATACATACATACATACATACATACATACATACATACATACATACATACATACATACATAGATGCTACTGTGACATCTCCAATTGCAATGCAGTCAAGACTTGTGATCCATCTATAAAAATATTTTTTATTTACTGGACATGAACTGATATATATATATATACATATATATCTGACATGAACTGATATATATATATATATATATATAGATATATATATATATATATATATACTGTATATGAAATCATGAAGTCATTCATATATATATATATATACACACACACACACACACACACATGCTATTGTGATACCTCCAATTGCAATGCAGTCATGTTTTTTTATAAAAAATAAACAAATTACGCCATTTTTTTCTTGACTGGAAGTGAGAAATGGGCTGCACCTCTATGCAAATTGGGCCGTGTGTGGCCCGGCACCTGCGGGTTGAGAACCACTGCTGTACACTGTTCATGAGACGGTATCTGAGATGCTTACCGTAGTGAGTTGTGACTCTGGACCATCAGTTTGCCAAACTTTGTATAATCATTCTTCTCCAGTGCTGATGACGCGTCCTCACATCGCTGAATCTCGCCAATGACGTGGCGTGCTCGACGGAACACGAGTGGATCGAGGTCTTCCGCAGCTGTGTCAGATGTACACGCAGTTAACTTAATACACTTTTCTTCAACACATTTTCACTAAGTGAAACAAACAGTTCTTCTCCAGTGGGTCTCATTCATCCGCGCCACCAGGGGCTTTCTAGCTACATCAGTACCCATGGCAGATCGACATGTTGAAACATCGAACTTTTAGTTGCTATGTTAACTAATAATATTGCTCGCTAAGATTTACAGGGCTCGCATATGGGAACTTAACTTTAATTGATAGTGGACCCATCGCCGCTGGTCGGACGGGTCACGATGAGCATTTCGTGGGAACGAGCTTTGATGTTTTGGTGCGTCCCAGAAAGACAGGAAGTGGGACGAAGTACAAATGATTAAGCATGCATCCACACTTGGCTTGGGATAAACTGACAAATCTACGCATCAACAGGTCGATCTGTCAGGGGTTACATTCACGACTAACGGAGAGACTCTAAGCCACTAATCGGATGGATTATGAATCATGACCAGGGCTGGGTCCAATTATGTAATTGTGACTGATTACAGCAAAATGCTGTAATTGTAACTGACTTTAGTTCTGAAATTCTGTTGTAATTGTAATATGTTGTGTGACCGCATCAATTACAATCAATTACAGTATTTTTTTCTATAACTACCAAAAAAAAATTTCAATCAAGATCTTAATTTAAAACACCTGCAGGACCTGCTCATATAATCAAAAGAATACTCAGATATAACAAGTACATCAACAAAATACCTCTGGCCTTCCTTCTAAGCAATATTCAATTGCAATCTGCCAGCAGATAGTTCACACCTGGCTTCCAAAGGGTCTCCAAATAAGCCAAAAGGCATCACCATTAGCTGTTTTCAAGGTATACCCCAATTGGTCATTGGTCTACCTTTTCTGTGACTCTGTAATCTTCTATCAGTGTACACATTGAAGGGCAGGTGGTGGTTAATTGAGAATGAGCTACAACCCACAGGTTTGTTATGTAAGAATACTGACTGGGCTTGAAGCCAAGAGACTCATGGTAGGCAAACTAGGGTACAACCCCAAAACACAACCGCCAAGTAAACCAATTTGGATATAACACAGTAGATAGAATGGGTGTACACCAACGGGGTATAGACAAAACCCCTCGGGACATATCTTGATGTGAACATTGCTAATGTACTGGTATGAATTATTTGTGGTTACATTTTATGAGTAGAATTGCTTTGAAATGGCTTAGTAGATTGGAGAGACTCATTCGGATTTGTACTGTACTCCTTGTAAGTAAACATTAATTAATGAACCAAGCAAACATATAAGGAACAATAATATTGATCTAGCAAACTGTATATGAAATCATGAAGTCACAGTTCAACAAAATGTACAAACATCACCAAGTATATTTGTTTATCAATCGTACTATTCACACACACAATCACAACACACATGCTACATACTTAACAAATGGTTCTGCATAATACAAATGTAACTGTAATTGAAATGGTGTAATTGTAACTGATTTTGAAATTTTAGAAGTGTAATTGCAATTGAACTGAAAAATTGAAAGTAATTGTAATTGATAAAAAAATTTGTAATTGGACCCTATCCTGATCATGACTGATTTTGTGGGCAGGGCCTTTTTGGGGAAGCTTGGTACGAGTGTACCACTTATACCATGGTTAACCAGCACTGACTCCAACCCTGGTTTTGTTTTGTGCATCGCATACACAGATAAATTTGTACCTTCAAGCTGAGCCATGCTAGCATCACGGAGCTTCTTTTTGCCGAGGGCAAGGGCAGCCTTCTCGCACTGTTCTCTCCGCACTGGGTACTCACTACTACTCAGCTCGTGCTTCACGTTCGAGTTAGTGATCAGCACTGCCACCTTCTGGTCCTGGAGTGGTACTAACTGACCCTCCATTGACCTGTCGTAAAAATTAACACATGTATACTAGACAACGTCTATATAATATAGACTTAGTTAATTCAGCAAAACAGATTAGCAAATTCTGCTAATTAAAATAAATGTAATGTTATGTAAAAATTAATGACATACAAAATATATGATGCAGTGCAGGAAGTCACAATTTAAAAAACTTGATAAATGATGTACAATAATTAAAAAAAAAACATGAGATCAAAATATCTACAAATACAATAACTACATATCTTTTCCCAGAAAGGGGCTGCTACCCCCAAACTGAATCAAACCATCCTAAAGCATTTCACATTTGAGGTTTGTTTTCCTTAATACCCTGCTGGCATGAAATCCTAATTTTGTAAACAGAACATCTATACGTACTGTTGTATTTTATCTTACTATTTACACAAGTATCTTCAAACACTAAACAGTGCATTAAAATTTTTTTTTACTTATGGTGAATGTGTTTTAGCTGACGTGCAGCCGCCCTACTATGGAACGACCTGCCAGAGAACATTAAACAACTCACAACTTTCTCAGTTCATTTAAGAAACATTTAAAGACACATTTAAGCAAAATTTGCCAACAGGTAATAACTTGAATGTGTAACTTTCCCTGTTTTTAATTAATACATTTAAATTATTAATATATCCGAGATATATTAATAATTTTAATGTTTTATGTATATATATATTTGTATACATGTATAATAACTTTAATGTATTATACTTTTTGACACAGATTTAGAATGTCTTTTAATAAGCTATTTAACTTATGCAATTTTAT
The DNA here is from genome assembly GCA_033239005.1 of Lamellibrachia satsuma. NCBI lineage: Eukaryota > Metazoa > Annelida > Polychaeta > Sabellida > Siboglinidae > Lamellibrachia > Lamellibrachia satsuma. Next base: position 6,820,393 of record BSQZ01000023.1, read on the forward strand.
GTAAAGCACCCAAGAGCACTTATTTTATATTTTAAGTGTATTTAGGCGCTACATAAATTCCTAATGTTAGTATTATGAATCAATCCACCTGCAGTCTATGAGCAATGCATGTCCTGTTTTCCCCATCACAGAAATGAACTGGTCCATGATTCCACATGGCATCCCTGCGAATGTATGTTCAGCCTTCTGACAGTCAAGAGCTTTCTGTCGGTCCGACACTGGCGTCTTGCTGGGTGAAATCGCCTCGAGGAAGGTGTAGGTGCTGACCTCTAGTGCTGCCGAGCTGGACAGTCCCCCGCCAAGTGGGACAGAGGACATGATGACGGCATCGAAGGAAACTTGTGGACCTGAAACAGGTAGATGTTTATTTAGTGTTGACTATAGATACGTTACAAGCAGGACATTTGAAAATGTTGCAATACTTTGTATTTGTATTTGTTGTCATGACTTGTTAATAAAAACAGGTTTCACCAAATATTAGGTTCTGTGTGTGTGTGTGTGTGTGCGTGCGCGTGCAAGCTTGCGTGCATATGGATGCCTGTATACATCTGTGGGTATTTACGTGTGTGCGTGCATGCGTGCATATAATGTATCTGACTATCTGTACATAGCATGTGTGTGAACTCTGAAACATAGTATGTTTCACAGTTTATACACATATTTTACAGTATGTCATACTGTATAATAAAATAGTTTTGCTTAATGTTCTGAAAGTAGCAATTAGATTAGAACTTTGTAAAAAACATATATGGTTGACTTAACTAATATAATATCAGATGTTATGATGCTTGAAATCATGATTTAGAGCTAGGTTTCTGCTTGTTGTATCCCAAAAGTAAAGCCACCGGTCATTCTGAAAGGATAAACATAAATATTACCAGATGAGATGTGAAGATAAATTAAACAGGTTGATGATTTAAAGAGAAAATACGTAGGGCTCAGGAACATGGTTTACAGTTGCTACATTGAACTGTAACTAGTTAGTATCTCCCGTACACTAAAACAGATGACCCTTGCCTTGATAACTGGCAATCACTCCCTTCACGTAGTTGGCCCATGAGGGCTTGCCTGGGGCCAGTGGTTCCTGGCTGGAATTAATCGGGAATTCCACATAGCTGAGTCCATCGACTGGGGAAGTTGTCAGGACTCGACACATGCCTGTGTCAGTCTTGTTGCCGACAACAAGCGTCACCAGAGGAAGAGCCTGAAGGAAACAAACAGAGTTCATCAACCATGACCACAATGTTCGCAACCGTACTGATTTTTACGAAATTTGGCACACGTCCCATTTACAAGTCATTGCGTCACGTCAATACATTATCCATACTTCATTCAGGACCATCATGCGATCAATATTTGCAAGGTACAGAGCTAGAGGTACCACAACTATAAAGTTGGTTACATTGCTTTACCTTTGTTTTTTTACAAAATGTTGCATGGGCTTTGATTTTGTTTGTTGCAACTGTTGTGTTCTTGCATACATCTATGATATTAAAAAAAAATCACCACAAATTGCAGGAAAAGGCCCTAATAATATTACAAAAATTTTGACCCTCTTTAGTCAGCGATATTGCTTTGCTGCTACAGATGCTGCTAGACCATAGAGTTACATCATTAATCATCCCTCTATAAACAAGAGCGATAAGCCAGCTCACTGCAGTGAAGCGGGCGTGGACCATTGGCCGGCATTTCATTGCATGGCAGAAACAGTTGCATCCACTGCATGACACATAGTGTAGTACTGTTTATAGTGTGAACATAGCAAGTTACAAATAGTTGTCTAACATATGTAAGTAAGTAAGTAAGTAAGTAAGTGAGTAAGTAAGTTAATTTATTTCCTCCTCGCCATCATCATGTACAATATAAGCCTAAGGCAAAAAAAAGCAATGAAGATGAGGTGGCTACCAGAGAAGTATAAACTTATCGCGCTAGTAGCCAGTGACGATGACACCAGGAACCAATTAACTTGAAGATTTGTCACTGTCATTTGTTCTTAATGGGGCATGGCCACCAGACTGATTAATAATTTGGATGAGGGTGGTCCAGCAGTTGTGTTATAAGTCTGGGCAGTGGGATTGTTCATATTGGAATGAGCATCGTGCATTAGTGTTAAACTCTCCAAGACAAACATTTTAGAGGCTTGCTACAGACAGCTGTGGGGCAACGAATATGGTTATTTCCTGTGTGGCTTACAGCTGTACGAATCGACAGAAGACAGGATTTAAATGTTTCCCAGTAGTCACATTGATTAGGTGCAACATAAAATGTTATAGGGGTAGGATTCAGTTTTATAAATAATGTGTGCATGCGTGTAAATCTTTTTTAAAACTCTACTAGATGTCAGCTGATTAATAAGATTTTTGTTCTTTATTAAGTCATCTGCATTTAATGAGGCTCTCCCTTTTTGGTCGTCGTTTCCCTTTTCATTGTTGTATGAACCACTATCATATAACTCATTCTGTACACATTGCAACATTCATTGCATTCTATGCATTTGTTTGACAAACCATGTGAAAGGTTGCCGACTAAAACAATTGACAGCTTAAATGAGAGAGCACATTTCTTTGCATGAGGTGTGTCCTTGGGCAAGTTGGCCAGATAACATTCGAGAAAGATCATAATCTGCAGGTGGAAATGGCTGTGATGGAGCAGCTGGGGAATGGGGTTGGAAGATGGGAAAAATATTTTTGTGGGACCTTAGATAAGAATGTTCAACAGGGATTTTGTTCAAATGAGATTTTGACCACTTGCAGTCATTAGCTAATACATGTATAGAGCACTTCAGAAAGTTCAGTTTTGTAACTTTTGATCATGTTTAGTGGTGCTACTGTTATAGTTAATATGTTATGATATTTGATATACAAGGTGCATGGATATATTGTGCACGTAATAAGGTATTAGGTATATATAGCTATATAGTAATAATCTCTTATTAGTACTGTATATCTGTAGATATATGATGAAGACTGGGTGCTGTACAATATAAACACTGGGCCTCCAGTGGGTTCTTGCCATGCAGCAGCATGAATGTCACTGCCACTGGTCCATGCCGGCATCACTTTATCATGTGTCAACTGATAAGTGCTCAGCGGTCTTGTTTTACTAACGGGTGTTCTATTTATGTCTATGTGCTAGACATTGTTACTGAAGCGTGTCGACGAGACTGAGAATACGTGGCAGTATCACGCACGAGCGTATTTGTTAGACTTGATTTTTGCTTACCATTGGAAGCACAAAGCCGTCATTGTAATCGGTATGTTCACCTATAAGATTAACTCTACCGGGTGCACATGCCGCATGAGTTGGTGGACACTGGAACTGCTTGTTAAACGCTTTCTTTGCATTTTGTAGTAATTCTGCAACGTTTTGAAACGACAAATCGCCACCTTCTCCCGCCATTGTTTTTATCAGAAATGGGTTCTTAGTCACAATATGCATCTATAAATTAACTGTAGTCCTCAGCATATACTCATCCAGCACAGGCAAGAACACTCCGTTCAAGACTATAGTACGTGTTGCTTTCTCAGTTCCAAGGTTGAGATAATTTGAATACCATTCCCGATGCAAATCTATGTCGCAACTAACTACTGCCGATTTATGGCAAACAGTAACAAGGGCCGGGCGGCTAACCAAAGGCAAAGCCAAATGCGAAGCCAGTTGAAAGCTGTTGCATTTGGGTTTTTTGTTTCGTGCTGACATATATTTAAATTGCAATGTCTGTTTCAGATCCACTACTAAAGGTGTTAAAAGGTGAACAAATTTCGACGTTAATTTTGTACAATATATATTGTAGCGTAGCTGACACCTTCAACTCGATCATTAATTATGACATTAACGTCATTAATTGAGAATTACTGCTGGCAGCTATTGACTGTATTACTTATAGGAGTCTCAACTGAATTGCAATTGTATATACAGCTAGCTACACTGCACACAATGGTATATATAGGTATGCCTATGGTTATAGGTATATTATAGCTTGTTTCATGTCACCATGGGCCATGCCTATGGCCACGCCCCTTTCACAGCTATAGCTGCTGTCATCTTATGACATGTTACACACAGCTAGCCATATGTAACAACATAATATGATACTTGTATAGCACAATCTTGTACCAGGCAGTTATATTGCCTACTGCCTAGCATGGGCGTCCGCAGGAATTTTTCCAGGATTGGGCAAGATATTTGGGGACATAATAAAGCATAGCTATAGGCATAGTAAAAGGCATACACCATGTATTCAAACATTGTACATACAATGATGTAATGTACTTTTCCAGTTACTGGCTGAATAAAAACTGCAGGCGACATCATTCAGAACGGTCAACCATGTCCTTGATGACATCTGGCATCTTTTCTGTCCATCACCTTCTGTTGATGTACACTAAGCATATACAAGCCAGACAAGCGTTCAGTAGACATCGTTGAATGAAGCCAGGTCTTAACTCACCTCAAGGTGCTGAAATAAGTACAGCTTTATGAACAGCCGGGAACAAATGACCGTAGTTCAACAGTTCCATCAATGTCGCATTGGTTGCAGTGTTCAGGTGACTGCCTCATGTCCACAACTCAAACCAGGCCAGTGATTCTTCAGCAAAATTGTCATTGCTGTATATATCATTGACATGAAGGCTGAAAATAGAAGAATTCATCACATATGAAGAAATCAAAAATCACATTGTCCCAAGACATACATTGAAACTATTGAAAGCCAAACAAATCAACAGCGCCATCGTATTAGGATAGAGAAAACAATTTAATTTTAAAACAAATGTTCAAAAACAAATTAAAAATCAGGACAATACAGTTTCAATAAATGACAATCTATCAATAGATTTATATATGTACAATTCAGATCAATATAATTTCAGTACATTACAATAGTATTATATCAAAACATAGTGCAGTATAATTATATGTACTAAACTCTTGCCTGGATGGAGAGAAAACAGTGTGATCATTGTTGTCGGGAGCAAACTGAGTTCCTAGTGAGTTGATTATAGAGTCCAGGTATGGGATGAAGATTGCGACACGATAATACTCCTCCACCATCTTGTTCTGGTAGTTTGGCCGTTGAGTTAGACATCCACATTGATGAGGCATATGTAACTTAATCCCAACCGCCTTTGTAATCTTGTCAACTTGCACCATTATATCCTCCTTAAAGCCTACTTCAGCTTCTCTTCTGTTTCAAATATAACCAACAGCTGCTGGATGTGGTCGTGAACCTCAAGTTGAACATGTATGCCTATTTACCAGTAAAAGTGATATGGTCGTGAACCTCAAGTTGAACATGTACGCCTATTTACCAGTAAAAGTGATATGGTCGTGAACCTCAAGTTGAACATGTACGCCTATTTACCAGTAAAAGTGATATGGTCGTGAACCTCAAGTTGAACATGTACGCCTATTTACCAGTAAAAGTGATATTGTCCTGAACCTCAAGTTGAACATGTACGCCTATTTACCAGTAAAAGTGATATGGTCCTGAACCTCAAGTTGAACAGCTCGCAAAGCTTGTGTCACTGGCTCCAACATCACTGAATATTTTGCCATGATAACCAGGCACAACAAGAATGTCGACGTTTCAGATGTGTATTGCATCTTGGTGTGCATCTTGGCTGGTCTTGCCAGAAACTGCAGCAGCCAGGATACATAGTTGTTTGTGGATATCTTCGAAGTGGTTGGTGAAGATTCTGATGCTTTGGTACTTGGCCGTCCATCGTGTTTCACATAGCATGGGGACATTTGGTACCAGGCTGCGTGTTTTGGGGCTCCCTCGGAAAAACTTGATAATGGTCTTGACTGTACCAATCGCATTGCAGACCTCTGGAATTGAATTGAGATTGTTCACCACCAGGTTAAGGTTGTGGGCTGATCAGTGGACAAAAGCAGCTTTGGGGTACTTCTCCTTGATCTTAGCTTGTACTCTGCCAACTGGTTGAGCATCCATCATATCCATGGCCAAGTAGCTTTGTGAGATCTAGTCTGAACTTTGTACACTGGGCGATCAGCGTGTTTGCAATAGCTTCAGCGTCCATCTATGCTAGTGAGGTAAACCCAACGAACTCATCACGAATTGCAGGTTCTTTGTTAGTTGTGTCGACGAAACGAACACAAACGTAAAACTGCTCTTCCACTGATATATATCAGCTGTCTCATCTGCCAAAATGGAGAACCCTACAGAAGCATTGGCGGCAGAAATCATATCCTCGCGTACGACATCCTCACAAATGTCCTCACGTACGACATCCTCACAAATGTCCTCACGTATGACATCCTCACAGATGTCCTCACGTACGACATCCTCACAAATGTCCTCGCGTATGACATCCTCACAAATGCTGATCAACTCATTCTGTGTCCTGACCGATGTGTACTTTGCATTGCCTGCCGCATTCTCCATATGGTCACGTAGTGTTTCACCACTGGCTTCTATGCAGAACACACCTTGGATGTAATATATATAAAATGTAAAGTTAATATATACTTTGAGCTCAGGAATATGTCCGAAAAAAATTTCAGATACAGATCCAGGGAGGACAAGTACCCCCCTCCCCCCCTGTGGACGCCCATGCTGTCTAACCATCTGTATACAGTTTAGCCGTCCAAACGAATATTATTAGAAAATGATGGGCACACTTAGTGTTAAAGCGAGAGTTCAATATAATACTGGATTACCATGTGGTAAAAAATGTGTCACAACACAATAGTGCATATTTTACAGATCACATATTTGGTGCTGGATATGCACGCACACACGCACGCACGCATGCACGCCCGCCCGCCCGCACGCACGCACACACACAGACAAAATGTGCATATGTGTGTGTACACTGCCTGACTGAACTGCCTTTGGAAATGTTAATTCTAATCTGCCAACTGCCAACAATAACGAAGGGGAGGGGAGGATTTAAGATGATATTGCTATCATCTTATATCGATACCCTGTTATTTTTTCACCTGCTGTACATTCACTGTTGTTTTACATTGGTCACCAACACTTTCTATGATAGGTCATGTCGTGGCACTTCGGCTGTGCCCTGACATCATCACTGACTCACACCCAAGTCTGAAGCCACTGTGTGAGACTCTTGAACTGATCTTCGTGAAAGGACTTCATCGTGAGTTTGCACAGTTATTCTTCCAGTATGGAGTTTTTGATTTATGCAATCTGTTGACACGTTGTCACAACATAACATATTTTCACATAGTTGCCTTCATGTTGATTGATGACTTGCATTAAATAATATGTGATGCCATAAAGTTCATGGATTATTCTTTCTCTTTCCAGAAAACTCTTCTCTGTTTGGTCTGACAAGAAGAGATTATTGGCACTGGATTGAGTCATTTGTTGGTGAAAATGCTTCAAGGAACCGGTAAATGCTTCAGCATTAATATCTCCCCCTTAGAGAATGATAATTATTCATCATACTTATATTGATTTTTGTTATTACAATAATTTTTTGTACATTTAATTTTGATTGTTGTTGTTTTGACAGAATGAATCCTACATTGACTATCACAGTGGACACAGTGAAGTCATCAAAGTTGGTGAGTATTTCGCTGAGTTTACCAATGCATTGAAAGCAGTATTAGACTTTGATTGCATCATTGATTTGATTACTAATTCTGTTTCTTTTAAACAATTGACATGCTAACTGCATAAATGATAGTGCCTGAAGGTTACAAAAGTTTACCAGTTTTTGTAATTACACAATTCATACAAGAAATTTTTCAGTGACAGTTTTTACATTTTCAGATATTTAAACCTTCAGAAGTTTTCAACATGTGAAATAATTATTTGCATTTTGACAATACAGTAAGCATTAATTAAGATCTTATCAATGTAGATATGCACAGTGCGTGGTCGGGGCCGGTATTTCATTCGCCTCGCTCTACAAAAGAAGCTTCTTGGCGGCCTTGTTGAGCATCTTGTAAGGAGCAAAATTATGGTGGTGGCGGTAAGTTGACGTTATTCAATATCCTCAGTTTTGCTCAGTTTTACCAAGAACAACACACCAATTACAAATACCAATTCCTATTACTCAGAAAGACCATTTCCAAATTACAAATTCCAATGATCAATTCAATATCAAAATAAAATTAAGTGAATAGAGCCACCAGAGGCAGACTTAGCGCCCAAAGATAACATATTCTAGAGCAGCTGTATTTAATTATTAATTATTTAATTTCTGCACAGTATGTGTGATCACACTTTTGTGGCAGTGCCTCACTACAACAGTGGGGACAGTTTCGCTTGTGCCGCTTTCAAAATGTTCTGGCTTATGATCTTCCATTGACTTCTGTCATGTGATCTCAGCCAGTCCAGATGTTGCTGGTTTTGAAGAAGCATGCCGACTTTCTGCAGATCTTTGTCGAGCGCAGTTGTGCTGTTTGTGGGAGTGTTGTTTGTGGTTGTCCTCGCCAGCCAGCAATGTCAGCAATGTCAGCAATGTCAGCAATGTCAGCAGGCTTATTCCATTGGCGTTAGTCCCCATGTGCCCATGTTATATGTGAGCACAGCACTATAAACGCATTATACAGTTACAGCCAGAGGTTTTAGGATACATTGTGGTATTTGACCCAGAGAGACCACAGCTTCTGGAAAGCCACAGCCGCAAGTTGCTTTCTCTGTGCCACGTCTTGCATGTCCCCAAGTAGAGTTTCTTCTGTGAATGTTGGTGCATTCTGTTTTGGTTTCATTGATGTTAAGATACCATTTCGACAGGCAACCAGGAGCGGTTCGTTGTACCTCGTCGAGGAATTAGCTGGCATTGCTGATGAATTCAATGTCGTCCGCGTATGCCGTGTAGTGTGACATTTCAGTGTCTTCTCGAGGGCGTTGCGGCAAGTTGTCTCTCAGATCGCGGGGCGGCTTCCAAGTAGATCACGAAGAGTACAGGCAATAGACTGTCTCCTTGTGGTGCACCAGTGGTGGGTGTAAACGTTGAACATTTGCTCCATTTTAATCTTGGTTCCAACATTGTTTCTGCAAGGAGCATTCGCATGATTTGCAGTACCGATTCGCAGAGGAAAGACTCAAAAACTTTTATTAGCTTATCTCACCTGGTGGTGTCAAATGCATGACTCATGTGATACCTAGTATATGCACCGATAATTGAAAACATTGTGTTTTGGTGGCTAACCAATGATAGCCAAGTATGACATCTGCAGTGCTGCAGCCATGTCAAAATCCACTTTGTCCTTGAGAGAGGAATGTTTTGACTTAGTCTGCTCTGCGTGCATGTACTGTTGATGTACACAACATATTATATTTTATTGATTATTTGTAATGAATAATTTGAGTTAAAAGTTACATGATGTAATTGAAAAAGTAATTGGAAATACCAAATATATTTTCGCCAATTACAATTACTTTCAAAAACAAAACACCAATTACAGTTACAGTTCTGGAATTGGAATGGGTGTTTCAATTCAGTTGTTGACAAATAACCAGGTGGGAGGGTGAGAGGTAAGTATTGAGTAATGGGTGGAGGGGGTGTCAGTTGATAAAGTAATCAAACAGCATTCATCAATTGGTAATCAACGTTTTTGTAAATTTGATGGTAAAGATAAGATGCCTTTTAGTGAACATTTTTAACTTTGAGAACTGACTTTAAGTTTGAATGATGATGATAATAATATTAAAAATATCATAACCAAAGTCTGATGTCTACAAGGTATAAATGTGGAGAGAGATAAATTAAAATCCCACAAAATAGGTTAAAATATGAAATACCGGCAGTGAAACGTTTGAACCCATTTCATTATGTCTTGAATAACAATATAGTCAAAATGAAATAGGGTAATAGCTATGCATTACTGACCTGCAAGTGGTATGTGTGTGAATATGTGTTTGTGTGTGTGTGTGTGCGTGCATGCCCTCGTGCGTGCATGTGCATGCAAACTAAACAAGCACACATGGCTGTAGTAAAATGAAATAATACAGAAAATAAAGTACACTAAAAAATTAGCAGAAAAATGCTAAAATCATTTGACGTGTTTATACAAGGTGCAATTGTGAAATACAGAAATAAGTATGCAGTTTTATACAAGAATAAAATATCACCTGCATTCACCCAGTGCCTCTGCCAGAGACTCCAACATAAGTGGAGATTACACAATTTGCACCTAACCTTGTGTTTTACTTTTCAGAGGTACTTCAATGCCGAGTTGTCTATTATAGGACATGAAATATTAGGAGGTACACATTTTATGCAATTCTATATTACTTTATTTGTTGAGTTCATCTGTGATATTTTAACATCCATTAATGTAAATGGCTATATGCTATGCTATCTTATAGTATCCATTTCAAAACAAGTTTATGAAATATTTTGTCTGTTAATGGATGTCCATGTGGTAGTAACTTCATTTAAAAACTATAATTAATGTTTTGTTCCAGAGATTTTCTTGTCGCTGCTGTATGAGATCGGTGAGATCAGATTCCAACTGAAAACGCAGGTGACTAGAATTTGTGTGATCAGTATTCTCCTTGTGTAACAACTATATAAGGAATCAGGTAACATGCCTCTGTGGAAACTATATCAGATTTAGTGCTCTAATTTGCAACACAACAAATATCAATAAATGGTGTACATTACATAATTTTTGTAATTACAAATTATACAGTTGCACTATGTAATTAGAAACACAGTGGGCTCCACTTAATATAATCGTGGATAACAGAATCACATGTTTAGTAGAATCAAATATATTGGCCGGGACAGTGTGATTACTTATTCCTGCTATATTAAAATGCATGTGAATCAGCCACAAGTTGTTCTGACCTAAAGTGATTCTGTTAAGCAGTGCACCTTATGTCTGATACTAATTTGTTGTTTTAAATCTTTCCAGAATGCCTCTTTTCTTGACGACACTTGGATTCTTCCTGTAAGTAACATTAATGTATGTTTATTTATGATAGGAAGTAACCAATGGGGTGTCCCAGTTTTATTGAAATACTGTAATTCTTTAATGTAACTTTGTTTAAACAAATTTGTCAGTTGTAGAAGCTCAACTGCATGTGTGGATCATCTTGATTACATAGCAGTTGTTCTAGTTATCTATTATGTCTTAACCATGATTCGCTTTATGTTTACGTCCAAATAATAATTCATATATTTTTTGTTTTTTGTAGGTGTACAAACAGTATGAATTTGTTCCATGCACAAAGCTCGGAATTCATGTTCAGTAAGTAAACATGTTCAGTAAGTAAACATGTTCAGTAAGCCAACATGTTCAGAAAGTTGGTGGGTACGGCCTATGATGCATTCCACTTCTGCATTTGTTTGCCTGATGCACTGCTCCACACACTTGGACGCATGCACCACAAACATGTGTATGCATGCATGCACATCACACACATACTACACACACCACACATCACATGAACTGCTGAAATATTGTCGTACAATTGAATTACTTACAAGTTGCTATATTTGTTAGTATTGTCAAAGCATGCAGATCTCAGCTGATGCCCCATCTTTACCTAATATGGTCAGTAACCCATGCCTCCTCTTAGTTTAGTCTAGCAATATGGCTGCCTTAAAATTGTTCAATATGTCTGTTTTACATGTCGCTCATAAGGCAGGCTTATTTAATATCTATGGAAGAGCTTTCATCAAGGAAACAAAGCAGAAACAATTGCCCTGTGTTGTCTTGTAGACATGTAGATGGCCATGTCCTCACTATGAAGGTTGATGAGGGCAGCATTGCAGAGGAAGACGTAAGGAACTTTCTGCTCTTTTATGAGGATTTGGAGTCCTTCTGTGCTTAATTAACTTGTTTGTCTGTATGATGACATTTAGTTTTTTTACCAATATTTAACAGGATTGCCACCCAAATCAAACTTCTCCAGATGGCAAGGAATCCACCATCTTAATAAGCGTTCATAATTTTTCATCCATGTGTGGTCTGTCTGTCAGAGAGGCACGGTAGTGTAGTGGTTAGCACATCCGTTTTACATGACAGAGTTCTGAGTTCAAGACCCGAGCCGGGCATGGGTATGTTTGGTGTAAAAACTGTCTCTCAACATTGGAGACTGTGTATCTCTCATGACTCAGATGATCACATTAATGTCGGTCCTGTCTCATTTAATTGGGGATGTAAAAGAACCATTGAGGACGACATGCACCCTGGCAGTGACCACCCTAGCAGTGCCAACCCTCATTGCCAGCATAAAAAGGTCAACTTGGCGATAATATTATGTGAAAAGCTGGCTACTTGAATGAGACCTCGAAACACCATGAAATTGTAGTAACCACAACATACAAACTAGTCAGTTAACACAACGTTGCCAAGTGCTGGAAACAACTAGAACTAGAACTGTATTCATATATTAAAAAACTTATATAATTTAATAAAAACTGTTGACAAAGTCCATTGATGAAATGTCTGTTTTGTTGTATTCCGTATAATGCTTTGATTTTCTTCTATCTGAACATCTATTACATGTTAATTGACATTACTGACTGTGATTTCAGGAGAAAATCTGCCCAGGTGACGTATTGGTAGAACTCTTTGGAGAGCCACTCAAGAGAGTTGCAATGGGGAAGGTATGATTCTTTTTATCGTATACTTATAACCATGCACAAGATTTGATAAACATGCAGAAAATGGACAAGGTGGTAAAAACCATATACAGCTGTACAGTGTACTGCCCATTGCCTAATGAAAACCATTGTATTGTTGACTGTTGATAATGATGGCAACAAAATCAGTCATGGAAAGGAAGGATGACGTCACTTTTTTGGTCTGCAATTCACGATGTGATGACGAACAGGCTGGGTATGACAAACAAGCATGCCATGCATGTCTGTACATACCTTGACATGGTGAAATCACAAATAAAACAAAAAACTACAAACTTTTTTACATATCTTTTACTGATATTATTACAGAATTACAAATAAAAATGGTAATATTTATCAGACACATTAATTAGCTTCCATGATTGATCCATTAGATAAAGCAATCATTGATCATGAAAGTTATGTTAGTAATTCCCAACACTACTATATATATATATATATATATATATATATATATATATATATATATATATATATATATATATATATATATATATATATATATATATATATATATATATATATATATACATATATATATATATATATATAGTATATATATATATATATATGCATATACCGGGTATATATATATATAGTATATATATATATATATATAGTAGTGTTGGGAGTTAGTAATATATATACAGATATATATATATATATATATGTATACATATATTATAATTTTATATACAGTTATAACAGAAGGTAAAGGTACATTCTTATATAGCTATAGGTGTCCAGTCCATAGGACTATTCAAAGCACTTTACACTTCGCCCCCTGGCAGACCAATCCAACGCCATCTCAACTTCTCTGGGAAGCATTCAGCCATGCTGCAATTACTGTGTGAAGACTATTTGTTCAGACATCCATCTTTATCTGTAGCCATGTAATCATTTATACAGCTGAGTGAACTGTGGCAATGTGGGATGAACGAAATTGCCAAATCTTCGAAACAACAGCAAGAGGATTCGAACCCAGGTTCTCTTGATTGAAGGCCGGACATTCTAACTGCTATGCTGCTGCGCCCCATGATTATAATATTGTTACTCTGTTCAGCTTGCTGGTGATGTGCACCCAGTAAGTAAAATACTGTTGTTATTATTACTATTATTAAATGTCTAAAACGTTTTAATAATAATAATAATGCTTGCAAACTGTATAAACATAGCTATAGCTCGTTGTTTTCTAGATCGGTTCACAACTCAGAGGAAATCTGGGCTCTCCGATTAACCTGGCCATTGTGAAGGTTGGTAGTTATGTTAGCACTAGGATCTATATTAATTATATAATTGACAGATATATGATTAGGGCCACACATGTGTATAAAAACTATTGGACCCTCAATAAGCCAATGGTTTCCTTGTGCATATATCATCTGGAGCTTGTTGCTTTGGAGAGGAATCTTGTTTGATCTTGTTAGATTTTGTTTGATCTTATTTAATCTTATTTGATTTTGTTCAATCTTGTTTGATCTTATTAGATCTTGTTCAACCTTGTTTGATCTTATTAGATCTTGTTCAGTCTTGTTTGATCTTATTAGATATTTTTCAATCTTGTTAATCTTGTTAATCAATCTTGTTAGAGCTTGTTAGATTTTGTTATATCCGGTTAGATCCTGTTAGATATTGTTAAATCTTGTTAAATATAAATGATGTGTTTGTAGTGTCGGCAGGCTGATAACAGTCTCTTTCCTCCCATCGCTGAGATGCTCAGGAAATGTGACAACAATGCTTCATCTGTGAAGCACTTTCTGGGCAAAGGAAAGATTGAGCAGATACGGAGTGGTGATAAGATGCCCCCCCATGCCCAGCTTCCTGAAGACGAATACACCGCGGTTCCCGTCCACAATGCAGCTGACATGTAGGTTGGCAGACAGAATCTGTGGTTCTGCTGCTTTTTCTTCCTAAAAATAACCTCCACCTGAGCTCGCTCTGCAGCCATGCACAATATCAGAAAAGAACTCCCAATCTCCTTAAAATCATCTGAAGCTATAACCACCTTAAGCAAAAATCTCAGTCCTAAGTCGTTGGCGGTCTCTTGCTCTGATAAACAAACTGTTCATTCTGGTTTGTAGTGTCTCTGAGCCCGGGTCCCAGAGGATTTAAGCGCCATGGAAATTTTATTATTATTACTATTATTTAATTGTATTTTCTTGTTCTGAAAGAAATTTTGTTTGTGTTTAATAACTTTGTATAATTTTATCTTTGCAATGTTGCATAATATTACTGCTATATCTAGTTATTTTAATGAAAATTACAGAACACTCGTACATAGTAGCCGAGTTGGCTCAATTGAATTAAACTGAAAACGTTAGAGTTATATTTGAGAAAAAAAATCATTAGAGGTCAGTATCACTGCTTATTCGGCTGATTTGTTTAGGGCGGAGTATCGAGTGAACTATCAGGGAAAGACTTCAGCTGGCAGTGTAAGTACTTGTGTTTTGTTTTGAGGCATGCTACAATGTAGTGGCAATTCATTATGTGATGTTCCCAAGATTTGACATATGATCATGAATTATATGAACAAATTATTGACACACATAAAAGAGACAATAATACATAGTCACCCATATATGTGCATTGCGCACACAAGCATGCATGAACACATATGCATGTGCATGCAGACATACACACACCCGTGCAAGCATGCACGCACGCACGCACGCACGCGTGCATGCACATACACAAAATATAGACAAATATCATCTAATGTTAATATATGTGTAGTTCCTTGTAATGTTGTTAGAATAAATTCATGATACTGACTTGTCCACTGCTGGTGTGAATTGTAGCAAGGTGGGGTTGAACAGATTGACACTCTTATCAAACAAGTCATTACTGCAGCCAGTGAAAACATTCATGAGGTACGCCTGTGTGTTGAAACTCCAAACCTAATGTTTCATATAACAGGTATATTTCCAGTTCTTTTATAATTATGAATATAATTATTATTGTAGGGAAGATGATGCTTCCCAAATCTCTCGCATTAATTGTTAAAAATAGTAAATCGTGATTCATGTCAAAATGATGCAGGCATTTGGGCCAATCAGTCCATTCATTGGCCAATAGTACAGGCTGCATGGTTTGAGGTGATGTCACTGTTGCTATCACAGTTGTATCACTTCTGTGCAGTTTAAGCATCTTATTCAAGTGAATACACTGTAAGTGTGTTCTTTTCATAGCTCTAAGAAAGTGTCTGAAAGTCCAATGATAATGATATTTCTTGTAGGTGTACTTTATGTTTGGAATCTGGAATGCGAATCCTAGATATTTTCACAGATATTTACCATACCACACTGTGCTGTCTTGTGACAATGTATCACCCTACTGTAGGATGACTGTGCTGTCTGGTGACAATGTATCACCCTACTGTAGGATGACTGTGCTGTCTTGTGACAATGTATCACCCTACTGTAGGATGACTGTGCTGTCTGGTGACAATGTATCACCCTACTGTAGGATGACTGTGCTTTCAGGTGACAATGTATCACCCTACTGTAGGATGACTGCTGTCTGGTGACAATGTATCACCCTACTGTAGGATGACTGTGGTGTCTGGTGACAATGTATCACCCTACTGTAGGATGACTGTGCTGCCTGGTGACAATGTATCACCCTACTGTAGGATGACTGTGCTGCCTGGTGACAATGTATCACCCTACTGTAGGATGACTCTGGTGTCTGGTGACAATGTATCACCCTACTGTAGGATGACTGTGCTGTCTGGTGACAATGCATCACCCTACTGTAGGATGACTGTGCTGTCTGGTGACAATGCATCACCTTACTGTAGGATGACTGTGCTGTCTGGTGACAATGTATCACCCTACTGTAGGATGACTGTGCTGTGTGGTGACAATGTATCACCCTACTGTAGGATTATTGTGCTGTCTGGTCACAATGTATCACCCTACTGTAGGATGACTGTGGTGTCTGGTGACAATGTATCACCCTACTGTAGGATGACTGTGCTGCCTGGTGACAATGTATCACCCTACTGTAGGATGACTGTGCTGCCTGGTGACAATGTATCACCCTACTGTAGGATGACTCTGGTGTCTGGTGACAATGTATCACCCTACTGTAGGATGACTGTGCTGTCTGGTGACAATGCATCACCCTACTGTAGGATGACTGTGCTGTCTGGTGACAATGCATCACCTTACTGTAGGATGACTGTGCTGTCTGGTGACAATGTATCACCCTACTGTAGGATGACTGTGCTGTGTGGTGACAATGTATCACCCTACTGTAGGATTATTGTGCTGTCTGGTCACAATGTATCACCCTACTGTAGGATGACTGTGCTGTCCGGTGACAATGCATCACCCTACTGTAGGATGACTGTGCTGTCTGGTGACAATGCATCACCTTACTGTAGGATGACTGTGCTGTCTGGTCACAATGTATCACCCTACTGTAGGATGACTGTGCTGTCTGGTCACAATGTATCACCCTACTGTAGGATGTTGGAGATGTGATTCTGCAGTTGGGAGAGACCCAGGTCAACATTCTCGAGCCTTCGTCTAGAAAGGTTCGTAAAAGTATTAGCACTGCGTTTCTCCACAGATCAACCCCCATGAATAACCTGTAGCACATTTATTTTATACCACTAGCAGCATACCTTATGCCACTGATAACAATGCAACTGAATAAAGTGTAGACTACTTAACATTCTTCAGGATAGTTTGTTTTCAAATCAGAGAACTTTCATTTTACATATCCAAGGTGTGTTTAATTTACCTGGTACATAGAGGTTTTCATCAACTTATCATGTCGACTTCATCAGTACTGATTATGCTGAATGACGTCATCGTACACGTGTGACAGTTCTTAATTGCCCTCGTCTCTGTTGATGGGTGTTCTGGCTTTTCTGATCCAAATGGCTTCCTTGATATGCCGGATTCTTCTGTTGGGTTCCTTGTCTACAATTTTCTCTCCCTCCCAGATATGTGACAATGTAATTTGCCTGGTACACACAGGAAAGGCAAAGAAATTACAACAACACATGAACACTGTAACACAGGTAGCATCATCTTCATGCGGGAAGATGAAGAGAACAACAGCATGCCCTTCTTGGATGCGAAATTCACCAGAAAGGAAGATGGCAGTGTGAAGTCTAGAGTGTACAGGAAGAAGATGCTCACTGACCAATACCTGAACATTGCGTCCCACTACCCCAGACATCAGAAGTTAGGAGTTGTCAAGTCGAACAGGTGTGAGTTGATAACTTCAGAGGAGGGGGACAAGAAGTAAGAGGTGGAACACTTGAGAGGAGCTCTAAGAGTATGTGGCTATCCGTCCTGGGCCTTGAACAAGGTGACAGATAGCTGTAAGAAGAAAAAGAACAAAAAAAAAAAACAAATGACAGAAATTACAAGTAGTCATCCCATACGTAGAGGGGGTCTCAGAGAGAGTACATCAAGTACTGAAGAAATATGGAGTAGCAACAGCTATGCGTCCCCACACCACCCTCAGGCGCTTGTTGGTACATCCCAAGGACAAAGTAAAGCTAGAAGAACAGGGCGAACTGGTGTACAAAATACCATGCAAGAACTGAGGTGTTGAGTACATTGGGGAGACAGAACTACTTAAAACACGACTGGAGGAACACAGAAAGGACGTAGACAACACAAAAAATTGGAAATACACAAGGAGCGGAAAAAAACATTGATGTCTGCCATCAATAAATTCACCCTTACAGACCATGCGACAGCTGAAAACCACATCATAGACTGGGAGGAAGTGAAAATTGTAGACAAGGAACCCAACTGAAGAATCCGGCACATCAAGGAAGCCATCTGGATCAGAAAAACCAGAACACCCATCAATAGAGACGATGGCAATTACGAACTGCCTCACGTGTACAATGACGTCATTCAGTGTCATCGGTACTGATGAAGTTGACGTGATTAGTTGACGAAAGCCTCTACCAGGTAAATTAAACACACCTTGGATATGTAAAATGAAAGTTCTCTGATTTGGATAAAGTATATTTTTTCAACATCCACAATTTGCAGAAGGGTCGTGTTCAAAGTATCCTTGGTTAGTTTATTAGCTACATTTGCCAAACATTATTTACCCCAATTTATCCATGAGATTTCTTAGCGAAGCATCTCATTGGTTGATGTAACAACTTGAGCAAAGTTTAAATCTATGTTTGTAGGGGGCGGATCCACCAGGGTCACGCAAATATTATCACTGGTCAACGACAATAGTTGAACCTCATTTTCCAACAGTTGGGAGCCACTGATAACTTCAGACACTGGATAATTTCCTCCCTAAAAGATTACTGATATTAATGGGTCCTGATGTGGATCTAAAATTTCCCTTGTTAAACATTTACCTGTTTAGCCTCTAGCAAGTTTTATTATTGCTTGTATTGCAATAGGAATACATTATGTTTTCATCTTTCCAGGTTCTTGTAAGCCATTCCTACACAGAGGTTTCATGTTGCGGGCGACTGACTGAACAGGAGGGGGAATGTTTCATCTACATTGCAGGGTAAGCCATTCTACTAGCATTAAACAGAAATATCACATTGATATGCAGATTTTATGAATATTGTCTAAATAGTTATTCAACGTTCCCAAGTCCTTTTGGCATGAGTCTGGTACACACAATTATACTGAATTTTGAGTCTTCCATTGTTTTACTGTGAGTGGACAACACTATACACTCTCCCGGGAGATGAGATGACTATCTCACCAAAGTTTTTGGAGTATATTTTCATTGTGATTATGATTACTCTGTTATAAATGTCAGATACATATTATATTGAAATAACATTATAATTACATGTTCCTCTTAAACTGCTGCTGTTACAGTAATTTTTTTTATTGATCTGAGATACATTCTCAGTGTGACTCTATTACTGTAGAAGTGTTGTCAGAATAGAATAGAAGTATGGGTTGTAGTGACTGAGACTGGAAGTGTTGTAAGAATAGAATAGATGTCTGGGTTGTAGTGACTGAGACTAGAAGTGTTGTCAGAATAGAATAGAAGTATGGGTTGTAGTGACTGAGACTAGAAGTGTTGTCAGAATAGAATAGAAGTATGGGTTGTAGAGACTGAGACTAGAAGTGTTGTCAGAATAGAATAGAAGTCTGGGTTGTAGTGACTGAGACTAGAAGTGTTGTCAGAATAGAATAGAAGTCTGGGTTGTAGTGACTGAGACTAGAAGTGTTGTCAGAATAGAATAGAAATATGGGTTGTAGTGACTGAGACTAGAAGTGTTGTCAGAATAGAATAGAAATATGGGTTGTAGTGACTGAGACTAGAAGTGTTGTCAGAATAGAATAGAAGTATGGGTTGTAGTGACTGAGACTAGAAGTGTTGTCAGAATAGAATAGAAGTCTGGGTTGTAGTGACTGAGACTGGAAGTGTTGTCAGAATAGAATAGATGTCTGGGTTGTAGTGACTGAGACTAGAAGTGTTGTCAGAATAGAATAGAAGTATGGGTTGTACTGACTGAGACTAGAAGTGTTGTCAGAATAGAATAGAAGTATGGGTTGTAGAGACTGAGATTAGAAGTGTTGTCAGAATAGAATAGAAGTCTGGGTTGTAGTGACTGAGACTGGAAGTGTTGTCATAATAGAATAGAAGTCTGGGTTGTAGTGACTGAGACTGGAAGTGTTGTCAGAACAGAATAGATGTCTGGGTTGTAGTGATTGAGACTAGAAGTGTTGTCAGAATAGAATAGAAGTATGGGTTGTAGTGACTGAGACTAGAAGTGTTGTCAGAATAGAATAGAAGTATGGGTTGTAGAGACTGAGACTAGAAGTGTTGTCAGAATAGAATAGAAGTCTGGGTTGTAGTGACTGAGACTAGAAGTGTTGTCAGAATAGAATAGAAGTCTGGGTTGTAGTGACTGAGACTAGAAGTGTTGTCAGAATAGAATAGAAATATGGGTTGTAGTGACTGAGACTAGAAGTGTTGTCAGAATAGAATAGAAGTATGGGTTGTAGTGACTGAGACTAGAAGTGTTGTCATAATAGAATAGATGTCTGGGTTGTAGTGACTGAGACTAGAAGTGTTGTCAGAATAGAATAGAAGTATGGGTTGTAGTGACTGAGACTAGAAGTGTTGTCAGAATAGAATAGAAGTATGGGTTGTAGAGACTGAGATTAGAAGTGTTGTCAGAATAGAATAGAAGTCTGGGTTGTAGTGACTGAGACTAGAAGTGTTGTCAGAATAGAATAGAAGTCTGGGTTGTAGTGACTGAGACTAGAAGTGTTGTCAGAATAGCATTGAAGTATGGGTTGTCACTACTGACTGAGACTAGAAGTGTTGTCAGAATAGAATAGAAGTATGGGTTGTAGTGATAGGGTTGTAGCCTGATAGTTGGGAGCGGTGGTGTAATGGTTAGAGCACCCGCCTGTCGATTGAGAGGATGGTGGTTCGATTCCACCTCCGCTGTTTCGAAGCTTGGGCAATTTCGTTCACCCCACTTTGCCTGTGTCTTTCAGAAGAGACACTAAAAGCAGTTGGTCCAAACTCCTGCGTTAGCTCAAGATTGGGCTGTTTGGAGTATAACTACTTGAGACTTGAGACTCGATGTGTGCTGACTGTTTTGGTCAACTCGCAATCTTGTGGTGAACATATTTCTTTAAATGTAATCAATTACTGTATCCAACCTAATAAGCGTATAGTACGCTTGGAAAAATGTCAAGGACTCTGTTCTTATAAACGTACACCAAAATTTGTGCTCTCTAGACAATAAGTTAACTATTTAACACTACTGACATTTGGCGACTAGTGTAGAACAACTGAAAAGTGGTGCCAACTGTTTAACACCAAATGGTGATACTTTTCAGGTGTATCACACTGGTCAGATTATAATATTTATTATTATAACTGCTGATTAAAACAGAGGTGTACACTAATTAGGGCATGTACGCTTAATAGGTCGAATACGGTACATACCATTACTGTAATGGAAACATGATTGTCATAGTTATTATTAATGTTGTAATTATTATTACTTCCACTGCTACTACTCGGGGGGGGAGCGTGGCGCGGTGGCATAGTGAACTCCCAATCGAGAGAACCCAGGTTCGAATCCTCTTGTTGTTGTTTTGAAGCTTTGGTAATTTTGTTCACCCCACGTTCCCACAGTTCACTCAGCTATGTAAATGACGTTGGCTATGGACAGAGGTGGATATGTGAATGAAAAGTCTTCGCACAGTAATTGCAACATGTCTGAGTTGAGATGGCATTGGAATGAACAGGTCTGCCAGGGGTGAAGTCAAAAGGACTGGATAACGCACTATATAAAAACATACATTTACGTACCTTTTTACTACAGTATATAATAAATTACAAGAGCCGGATCCTTTGAATTTAATGAACCGGCACTGCAAGGATTGTAGGTTGACCAAGTATCTAATATCTCTGTAGCAGGCCAAAGATAGCTTTATGATGGATAAGTAATTATGATATGTGGTTGTGTGTTTCAGGGAAACGACCTGCAACATGGCTCAAGAGTTTGTAGGCTATGTCTTCACAGCCGAGACAGTGGATGAGGTCGGTACACTCGAAATAATAATTATTTATTTATTTACTCAAATACAAAACACTAATGTAAAGTGGTATCGATTCAGAAATAAATTGAGGTGGGCCGCTAGAATAAGTTATTATTTGTCAAACTAATCAGTGTGTTTGTATTTTTATAGTTAAATAAAATCAGTACATAGTATGCCTGCGAAATTAATTGTTTAACAGGTAACCTTTGTGTTCAATTTAATTGGTTTTAATTATGATGTTGTGTTTGTTTTACAGGCCAAGACAATTGTATGCACAATAGGTAGGTGTTCAGTGTTAACTCATATGTACACAGTAGGTAGGTGTTCAGTGTTAACTCATGTACACAATAAGTAGGTGTTCAGTGTTTACTCATATGTACACAGTAGGTAGGTGTTCAGTGTTAACTCATGTACACAATAGGTAGGTGTTCAGTGTTAACTCATATGTACACAATAGGTAGGTGTTCAGTGTTTACTCATATGTACACAGTAGGTAGGTGTACAGTGTTAACTCATATGTACACAGTAGGTAGGTGTTCAGTGTTAACTTAAATGTACACAATAGGTAGGTGTTCAGTATTTACTCATATGTACACAGTAGGTAGGTGTACAGTGTTAACTCATATGTACACAGTAGGTAGGTGTTCAGTATTAACTTATATGTACACAATAGGTAGGTGTTCAGTGTTAACTCATATCTGCACAATATGTAGGTGTTCAGTGTTACTGATATGCATACAATAGGTAGGTGTTCTGATATGCACATAATAGGTAGGTGTTCAGTGTTAACTGATATGCACACAATAGGTAGGTGTTCAGTGTTAACTGATGTGCACACAATAGGTAGATGTTCAGTGTTAACTGATATGCACACAATAGTTAGGTGTTCAGTGTTAACTGATATGCACAGAATAGGGACGTGTTCAGTGCTAACTGATATGCACACAATAGGTAGGTGTTCAGTGTTAACTGATATGCATACAATAGGTAGGTGTTCAGTGTTAACTGATATGCACACAATAGGTAGGTGTTCAGTGTTAACTGATGTGCACACAGTAGGTAGATGTTCAGTGTTAACTGATATGCACACAATATGTAGGCATTCAGTGTTAACTGATATGCACACAATATGTAGGCATTCAGTGTTAACTGATATGCATTAATGTATTCTTCTTATTGCAGTGAAGAGAAATGCATGTGAACAACTTTAAATAAAACTTATGTTTAGGGATACAAATTTATTTTTCTCACTGTGATGGTTGTACTAGAAACAAAGTATTATTGTTAATCATAGGAAGGTATGACCGATTGCATTTACTTCTTAAACAAAAATGTTGCATTGTTTGGAAAAATAACAATGATCAACCACACCCTATGACTACACTATATGATAACCCCTCTGCCTTGAACGTTCAGTAGTAGTTGAACACATAGTAATATAGTAATATAGTGCCATATGAAGTGAAGAAGGTGATTATTGTTTTTGCTTGTTTGTTCACACAGCACAAGGATTTGACAGAACACACTGGTTTGTGTGAAGTCAGCTCACTGTTTAAACATACTTGGTGCTGATGAGACAGAACTTCAAGAGAGAACGCTTTCATTATTACTCTAATGCCTGGCATTGTTACCATTATAATATGGTAAATCTTTGATAATTTGATACTTGTGTTGAATAAGTCATAATAGGTCAAGCATTGTTTACTTTTTACAGCTTTTTATTGTGCTTACATTTGATATTAACATACGCAATGCAGTTGATGGCTATATTTCTATGGGAGTAGGGTGTATTGCAAATGAATAACGTATACATAATGTAGTTATTACTGGGTTTTTTCCTTCTGTTGCTGCATTAATGTTGGTACTGCAGGGTAAAGGTATGCAATATAACATACTTGTTATAATACTTATTAAATGTTTTGTTTCTTGGTTTGTTATTGAATAGATATGAGATTAAGAGCAGTATGGTTGAATGCTATGTTATACCAAACTGGGTACGAAAATGGCCCACATATGTGAATATGTTTGTTTTGTTTTCTGTTTTGGAATAAGAATAATCAAGAGTGATATGTAATTTTACTCAATGTTTTAAATGAAAAATATGTTCTACTGATATTTATGCACAATTTACTATGCATTCTTTGAAATATATGCAACGGCATGAGCGTGTTTAAATGTGTTATGTGCAGGTACATTCGTGCGTGCGTTCGTGCCTTGGTGAGTGTATACATACATTGAAGGAATATGACATATCCACTTGTGTGAGATATTCAATGCATGTAACATTTCCACTTTGATCTATTGATATTATTTAATACGGTTTTAATGTTGGTACCATTTTTTTCAATGGTATTGATTCTCATTAAAGCGTTTGTACGTTTTAGTTCTAACCTGTGTTCTTTCGTTTGAAAAATAAAGCAGTAGTACTTTGTAACTTTTAAAGAAAAACTTGTTTACGAAAATTAATACACAGGCGTAAAATGTGTTTATGGGATACCACGAGTCGCCGCGATGACGTCATCTTTATATAACGAGACAAACAAGTCACGTGCGTTGCGATTGTTTAATTACATAAAGCTAACGTTGTGTAAACGCGGCTTTAGTAAACTGTAGTATCGAGAAGTACTAAACTTTACTGAATAAGAATATGATCACTAGTAGTCGCTAGATGGCAGCACTGCTGGGCTAGCGGCAAATTACAATATTGTTTTCACGTACTATTTTGTGTAGTAATTGTTGACATATATATGTACTATATGATACTGCCACTTTAACTTGTCTTACGTAGGTATATAACAATAACGTATGCACAATGTCTCTCAGTTATCGTGTCTACCAAGAGTCCTGTGGGGCAGCAGGGGTTGCAGTAGGGGTTGCAGTAGCGTTAGTTTTACGCACTTTCGAAGTTGTGTCTACAAAATTGTTACGAAATTTTGGAAGTATCTCGTAAAAGCAAGTCTTAAGCGTATCACGAGAAATGTTTGTTTAAAGATGTGTCATATATATGAATGTATATACAATGGTGTATTATACATTACATTATAGATTTGATTGCAGTTTCCCGCCGAAATTGCATTTTATTGTTTACCCGGTTCGTTTCTTCTCGTCCTTGAATGCCTTCTGATTTTTTCAAAATTTTCTGCTCGAAAACGGGTTATGACGGTACAAACATTGTTTGAAAATGTTTTTTTTACGGAAATGCTTCTTTTGTGTTTATCGAAGTCGAAAAAATGTACTAATTTGTTTAGAAATAATGTAAAGGGTTTCTCTAAGAGGAACCTGTTAGCTGGCGCGTGTTTAGTGATTTAAGATTTAACAAGACATTGCCACCCATAGCGACTCGCTCCAAAGAGGGTGCTGTCGGGGTAGATATAGCTTTGTAATATTATGGAAACCATCTCCAATTTGCGATGTGAATAAACCAATGCAAGAAAGAATATTGTAATTTGTTGTTCATTTTCTGATGCTGTCATTCAGTAGATTGTTCTAAAATCTGACGCGGTGACGGCAAATATATGTTATTGTGTACCGGGATTTTGTGTAACCCCTACTCCATTCTATCTGTGACCACATACGTGTAACCCCTACTCCATTCTATCTGTGACCACAGACGTGTAACCCCTACTCCATTCTATCTGTGACCACATACGTGTAACCCCTACTCCATTCTATATGTGACCACAGACGTGTAACCCCTACTCCATTCTATCTGTGACCACAGACGTGTAACCCCTACTCCATTCTATCTGTGAGCACAGACGTGTAACCCCTACTCCATTCTATCTATGACCACAGACGTGTAACCCCTACTCCATTCTATCTGTGACCACATACGTGTAACCCCTATTCCATTCTATATGTGACCACAGACGTGTAACCCCTACTCCATTCTATCTGTGACCACAGACGTGTAACCCCTACTCCACTCTATCTGTGACCACAGACGTGTAACCCCTACTCCATTCTATCTGTGACCACAGACGTGTAACCCCTACTCCATTCTATCTGTGACCACAGACGTGTAACCCCTATTCCATTCTATATGTGACCACAGACGTGTAACCCCTACTCCATTCTATCTGTGACGACAGACGTGTAACCCCTACTCCATTCTATCTGTGACGACAGACGTGTAACCCCTACTCCATTCTATCTGTGACCACAGACGTGTAACCCCTACTCCATTCTATCTGTGAGCAGAGACGTGTAACCCCTACTCCATTCTATATGTGACCACAGACGTGTAACCCCTATTCCATTCTATCTGTGACGACAGACGTGTAACCCCTACTCCATTCTATCTGTGACGACAGACGTGTAACCCCTACTCCATTCTATCTGTGACCACAGACGTGTAACCCCTACTCCATTCTATCTGTGACCACAGACGCGTAACCACTACTCCATCCTATCTGTGACCACAGACGTGTAACCCCTACTCCATTATATAATTATGTGACCACAGACGTGTAACCCCTACTCCATTCTATCTGTGACCACAGACGTGTAACCCCTACTCCATCCTATATGTGACCACAGACGTGTAACCCCTACTCCATTCTATCTGTAACCACAGACGTGTAACCCCTACTCCATTCTATCTGTGACCACATACGTGTAATCCCTACTTCATTCTATATGTGAGCGCAGACGTGTAATCCCTACTTCATTCTATATGTGACCACAGACGTGTAACCCCTACTCCATTCTATATGTGACCACAGACATGTAACCCCTACTCCATTCTATCTGTGAGCACAGACGTGTAACCCCTACTCCATTCTATCTGTGACCACAGACGTGTAACCCCTACTCTATTCTATATGCGACCAAAGATGTGTAACCCCTACTCCATTCTATATGTGACCACAGACGTGTAACCCCTACTTCATTCTATCTGTGACCACAGACGTGTAACCCCTACTCCATTCTATATGTGACCACAGACGTGTAACCCCTACTCCATTCTATCTGTGACCACAGACGTGTAACCCCTACTCCATTCTATCTGTGACCACAGACGTGTAACCCCTACTCCATTCTATATGTGACCACAGACGTGTAACCCCTACTCCATTCTATATGTGACCACAGACGTGTAACCCCTACTCCATTCTATCTGTGAGCAGAGACGTGTAACCCCTACTCCATTCTATCTGTGAGCAGAGACGTGTAACCCCTACTCCATTCTATATGTGACCACAGACGTGTATCCCCTACTCCATTCTATTTGTGACCACAGACGTGTAACCCCTACTCCATTCTATCTGTGACCACAGACGTGTAACCCCTACTCCATTCTATCTGTGAATAGAGACGTGTAACCCCTACTCCATTCTATATGTGACCACAGACGTGTAACCTCTACTCCATTCTATCTGTGAGCAGAGACGTGTAACCCCTAATCCATTCTATCTGTGAGCAGAGACGTGTAACCCCTACTCCATTCTATCTGTGACCACAGACGTGTAACCCCTACTCCATTCTATCTGTGACCACAGACGTGTAATCCCTACTTCATTCTATATGTGAGCGCAGACATGTAATCCCTACTTCATTCTATATGTGACCACAGACGTGTAATCCCTACTCCATTCTATATGTGCCCACAGACGTGTAACCCGTACTCCATTCTATCTGTGCCCACAGACGTCTAACCCCTACTCCATTCTATATGTGCCCACAGACGTGTAACCCCTACTCCATTCTATATGTGCCCACATACGTGTAACCCCTACTCCATTCTATCTGTGCCCACAGACGTCTAACCCCTACTCCATTCTATATGTGACCACAGACGTGTAACCACTACTCCATTCTATATGTGACCACAGACGTGTAACCCCTACTCCATTCTATATGTGACCACAGACGTGTAACCACTACTCCATTCTATATGTGACCACAGACGTGTAACCCCTACTCCATTCTATATGTGAGCGCAGACGTGTAATCCCTACTTCATTCTATCTGTGAGTGCAGACGTGTAATCCCTACTTCATTCTATATGTGAGCACAGACATGTAATCCCTACTTCATTCTATCTGTGAGTGCAGACGTGTAACCCCTACTTCATTCTATCTGTGAGTGCAGACATGTAATCCCTACTTCATTCTATCTGTGACCACAGACGTGTAACCCCTACTCCATTCTATATGTAAGCGCAGACGTGTAATCCCTACTTCATTCTATCTGTGAGCACAGACGTGTAACCACTACTTCATTCTATCTGTGAGTGCAGACGTGTAATCCCTACTTCTTTCTATCTTTGAGCACAGACATGTAATCCCTACTTCATTCTATCTGTGAGTGCAGACGTGTAATCCCTACTTCATTCTATCTGTGAGCACAGACATGTAATCCCTACTTCATTCTATCTGTGAGTGCAGACGTGTAACCCCTACTTCATTCTATCTGTGAGTGCAGACATGTAATCCCTACTTCATTCTATTTGTGAGCACAGACGTGTAATCCCTACTTCATTCTATCTGTGAGCACAGACATGTAATCCCTACTTCATTCTATCTGTGAGTGCAGACGTGTAACCCCTACTTCATTCTATATGTGAGTGCAGACATGTAATCCCTACTTCATTCTATCTGTGAGTGCAGACGAGTAATCCCTACTGTATTCTATCTGTGAGCACAGACGTGCAAACCCATCTCCATTCTATTGGTGAACACAGACGTGTAACCCCTACTGCATTATATCTGTGAGCACAGACGTGCAAACCCATCTCCATTCTATTTGTGAGCACAGACGTGCAACCCCATTTCCATTGTATTGATGAGCACAGACGTGCAAACCCATCTCCATTCTATTTATGAGCACAGACGTGCACACCCGATAGAGAAGCTAAACATGCTGATTGACAATCCCGTCCAAAATGTCCCTAAAACAGGTGTTGACGTCGCCGTCCATAACTTTGCTATGAGCCGATGTAACTGTGATGCTATGAACCGATGTAGCGGTGAGTCTATGAGCAGATGTAGCTGTGATGCTATGAGCCGATGTAGTTGTGATGCTAAGGGCCAATGTAGATGTGATGCTATGAGCCGATGTAGCTGTGAAGCTAAGAGCAGATGTAACTGTGATGCTATGAGCCGATGTAGCTGTGATGCTATGAGCCAATGCAGGATGTGATGCTAAGAGCCAATGTAGCTGTGATGATAAGAGCCGATGTAGCTATGATGCTAAGAGCCAATATAACTGTGATGCTAAGAACCGATGTAGCTTATAGAGCAGTGACCTGCAAATTGAACTCGTCCTCGTCTGTGAGATCTTTGATGTTTCCGTGTGCCATGGAAACATCAAAGTTCTCATATGATGTATACTTCTTTATTTGTCATGTGTTGTGTTCAGGAGATGGTGAGTACTTTCTGTAATAGTCATGTGTAGCATCCATCCAATCCTGTAATAGTCATGCGTAGCATCCATCCGATTCTGTAATAGTCGTGTGTAGCATCCATCAAATCCTGTAATAGTCGTGTGTAGCATCCATCCAATCCTGTAATATTCGTGTGTAGCATCCATCCAATCTT
The DNA here is from genome assembly GCA_033239005.1 of Lamellibrachia satsuma. Taxonomy (NCBI): domain Eukaryota; kingdom Metazoa; phylum Annelida; class Polychaeta; order Sabellida; family Siboglinidae; genus Lamellibrachia; species Lamellibrachia satsuma. The sequence goes on from BSQZ01000023.1 coordinate 6,850,060, forward strand.
GTAATAGTCGTGTGTAGCATCCATCGAATCGTTTGGTGATCGTCCATGTTTCTGTTTCAACAGCTGCTTCAAAAACCTTCTCCGTTGACGGTCTGTTTAAGCTGCTTCCTCAAATGGTTCAGCCCATCGCGAATCCGGTTCACTTATGTCCAGACGTGTAGTGTGTGACTAGTTTAAGTAACGTGCGCAGTCTGTTTAATACAAAATAAAGCCTTTTTTTTTTTTAATCATCGAAAGAATTGGCTTTAATCGTTAGATCTGGTAAGGATCAAAATAGTGGATATCCAAAATGGTAAACAGTGTGTGGGTCAATGCTGATCATGGGCGTGACTTCCATCCTCTCGCCGATCACATGACAACGTTACGAAATTTCACCAAGGAAGAAAATCGTGATTTTTCAGCATTTCGATTTTCACTTCAGTTAATGCTTGAGCAAGCATTAACTAATGTAATAGTTTGTCTGATGATTTCACAAAAACTACATAAAAAAGTTGCACAGACGAGCTAGCATGTGGCAGTGGATACTAGGTAGGTTTGAGACTAGCAAAAAAATCGATTTGATTAAGCACCTTTAAACTGGACTTATGTATCTTCTCTAAAATGTTGCATGCTGCCCAGGCTTTTGCCAGCGCGGTTATATCTTTTTTGCTTTTTTTTTATTAACATATTTATACACATGGTTTGTGTTGCATTGGCCATTGTGGAAACTAGTGGTTAAATGAGTCGTGTTATTGCGTCATTCAAAGAAAGACACGAAGACAGAATTACAGTTAACTACACAAAGTGCCCGCTGTGTCAAGAAACCGTTAATATACAGGTCGCAACAATATTAAACGTTTTGTTTTGGCGACGACAACTATAGAGAATGAGACTTTCAGATGGCTACGATATGTCTCTGAAGGTGTGTTGGAACTGGTACCTAAATAAAGCAGAGAGATAACGTGGGACATTCTGTACGGCAGCTCGGGCATTCAAGGTAATAACATATACCAACTGTTGGGACAATCTGTACTGACAGCTCGGGCATTCAAGGTAATAACATATACCAACTGTTGGGACATTCTGTACTGACACCTCGGGCATTCAAGGTAATAACATATACCAACTGTTGGGACATTCTGTACTGACAGCTCGGGCATTCAAGGTAATAACATATACCAACTGTTGGGACATTCTGTACTGACAGCTCGGGCATTCAAGGTAATAACATATACCACCTGTTGGGACATTCTGTACAGACACCTCGGGCATTCAAGGTAATAACATATACCAACTGTTGGGACATTCTGTACAGACACCTCGGGCATTCAAGGTAATAACATATACCAACTGTTGGGACATTCTGTACTGACACCTCGGGCATTCAAGGTAATAACATATACCAACTGTTGGGACATTCTGTACGGCAGCTCGGGCATTCAAGGTAATAACATATACCAACTGTTGTGACATTCTGTACAGACAGCTAGGGCATTCAAGGTAATAACATATACCAACTGTTGAGACATTCTGTACAGACACCTCGGGCATTCAAGGTCTGGGGCAATAACAATTGTTGTTGGGTCGTACAGTGTTACTCTGCAACACGATATCATTAATGTTGGGGCATACATAATAATGTTGGGGTACACAATGTGATGGCATTTCGTGGCTTAAATTATGTTTAAATACACCTATGCTACAGTGTAAAAATAATATACGCACTCTGAAGACCCGCAGTTGGCGTACATTTGCTTTGAGGTGGGACGGAATATTATGACGAAACGTACCTCACACAAGGCCAGACAGTGCAATGAAATATACCAATGGTAGCGCATACGTTGTGGTGAAACGTACCTCACACCAGGGCAGAAAGTGCAATGAAATGTGCAAGTCGTAGCGCATACGTTGTGGTGAAATGTTCCTCACACCAGGCCAGACAGTACAATGAAATGTGCCAATCGTAGCGCATACGTTGTGGTGAAACGTACCTCACACTATGCCAGACAGTGCAATGAAATGTGCCAATCGTAGCGCATACGTTGTGGTGAAACGTACCTCACACCATGGCAGAAAGTGCAATGAAATGTGCCAATCGTAGCGCATACGTTGTGGGGAAACGTACCTTACACCAGGACAGAAAGTGCAATGAAATGTGCCAATCGTTGCGCTTACGTTATGGTGAAAGGTTCCTTCTGTCAGGGCAGACAGAATAATGAAATGCACCCACTGTTGGCCCACAAGTGTATTGTGGTGAAATTGATACAACGACGCGTGTAGGCAATGCGTCAAATATGTCAAGGTACAGTAACAAATTTACTTTTGCCATTCGCCTGGAGGCAGCTGGTGTAGATATGTGTATCGAGAACAACGAAATGCTGCAATACTAGGCCTATGCTCCCACGGCGTCAGGTCGAAACATAGACGTTCACACTAGACGTTCACACCTGACGTCTGTTCAACATCTTGGCCATGTTTATGTTGGCTCCTAGTCTCTCGTCCATCTTTTGTTGCAGATCACACAGGTACATTTTTTATTAATTTGTCGTTAAATAATATCGGTGTGCGAAAGTTGAAAGGCGTGACTTGTAGGATGAAGTGAGGCACCCAGGCTCGGTGAAGATTGAACTATTATCTCCTTAACTACACTGTGTGCTCTCGCAGTAAATATAATTTATCGCGTTTTATGCATCATTGGTAAATATATTTGCTTACACTATGTGCCCATGCAGCAAGTGAATTTTATCACATATATTGCACCAGCAATATGTACATTTAATTACACAATATTGCACCAGCAATATGTACATTTAATTACATAATATTGCACCAGCAATATGTACATTTAATTACATAACATTGCACCAGCAATATGTACATTTAATTACATAATATTGCACCAGCAATATGTACATTTAATTACACAATATTGCACCAGCAATATGTACATTTAATTACATAATATTGCACCAGCAATATTTACATTTAATTACATAACATTGCACCAGCAATATGTACATTTAATTACATAATATTGCACCAGCAATATTTACATTTAATTACATAACATTGCACCAGCAATATGTACATTTAATTACATAACATTGCACCAGCAATATGTACATTTAATTACATAACATTGCACCAGCAATATGTACATTTAATTACATAATATTCAATAGCTCTTGATACATTTAAGCATAGTGTATGCTCCAGCAATAAGCAATTTTGGATACTGTATGTGACAAACAAAGCAGGTTATAGTAAAATTGACGATATTCAGAAATGGAGAACATATTACATTGTTTGTATAAGACGCAGTAACTGCAATATAATTAACTCATTAACTAGCTACTCTCCATCTTCCTAAATATATTGAGGAGCATGCTTTGCATGTATCAGAAACAACGGGCATGATTAGTTATACAATTGATCCGGCTAATAGGTTTGTAAATTAGATATAATGTGGGTGGCTACCACACGATTAATGTGGGTGTCTACCACACGATTAATGTGGCTGGCTACCACACTATTAACGTGGCTGGCTGCCACACGATTAATGTGGTTGGCTACCACACGATTAATGTAGCTGGCTACCACACGATTAATGTGGCTGGCTACCATACGATTAACGTGGCTGGCTACCACACGATTAATGTGGCTGGCTACCACACGATTAATGTGGCTGGCTACCATACGATTAACGTGGCTGGCTACCACACGATTAATGTGGTTGGCTACCACACGATTAACGTGGCTGGCTACCACACGATTAATGTGGCTGGCTACCACACGATTAATGTTAACGTCGATGTCCGTTATTTGTGTCTTTTTATTGAATGACCCGGATCACTGACGTTTAATTCTACGTATGAAACTTACTATTTATCTACGCGATCAATGGGTCTTATATAAATATTTACATAAGTTCATCGGGTCATTTTGACCTTGCCAGACGATGCTCAGCGAGTGTGTTACCTAAACTGTAGCCCTACTCTTTGTGAACATTTGCGAAGTAGACATTTCCAAGCGAGTCGACCGAAATGAGGTATACTTTGGTGTTTTCGACTTTAGTGTTCTGTCACATTAACATACGATATGATCATACGATCTTACACTCGTGTATTTGAAACACTTCAGGAATGACTTCAGCGGGTTCGTTACGCCTGACATGTTATTTAAGAGACACGGAAACGCGCTCAACTGCGGGATAGTTTGTATTAAAAAAGTAATATTTCAACTTGAATAGTTATATAATGAACAGAATCTATATTTAACGAGATTTATTTTGTTTACTATGCTGATGCCGTGCACTATTAATGCAGTCAACTTCCAAACCCATATGCCGAACAAGCTATGAAACTAGTAAATTGATAGTGTTACTTTTACCCGATAAGTCTGCCAGTTATTTCCTTGTGAGAAACAGCAGACGCGTACGTTGAAACAGTCGACATAAATCGCAGTAATGTAAAACCATCACCCGTAGCTTCGTACAATGTCCGCCAACGTGTGCGGGGTGTTCCCGTGTAAATTATTGGTGTGTGTGTGTGTGTGGGAATGAAGCAGAAGTCACGTCTGAGTCGCCCGTCACGTTTATCCAAAGTCATGTGTATCTACGATTTTCGTGCACGTTCACTCGTTTAACTTTTATCTCTGTTTGAGACGCTTTTTGTTAATCGCACCTATATTCACGTAACCGACCAGTTGGGTTGCAGTGTTATCCGTAGCTTAGAATAAACGCCAACATTCGAATCTTTACTGCTGTTGATACGACCGATCCCATTGGTTGATACGACCGATCCCATTGGTCCCGTCCATTCAGTCTTATCTTCACATATCACAGCCCGCGCAAACGAGTGAAACATGTGTTTTTGGGGTGGGCTCGGTATTACGAAGGAGCAGACATTCTTGTGGTTAACAACGAAATAGCAGAACACATGACCACAGTTGGAGAAGTGTCAGAAAGGCACGTAGATTTGGTAGTGTGCAGAGGCGGATCAAGGCTTACAATTTGACTGGTTTCCAGCCTTGGCAAGTAGTGAAACGAGTCGCTTGATGTGGGCATGTCATGAATCTGTACGTCCCAAACATAATTTATCTTAAACGTTTGACCATGTTCCTGCAAGCAGTCGAAACCCCCTCATTTCACACTGGGGTGAGTCGAACATTTTCGTTTAATTTTTGAATCACCGAAATTTAGCAAGCAATTATCAGGCCTGTCGAGGTTTCGATTTTCACACAGTTCGGACAGTCGAACCTTCGGAGAAACACCGATGCCTCGCGAGTTTTGTTTCGAAATACAGTGTCTTAAAAGGGTCTACGAATACATTTGCAGTTACATTTTATGGCGTTCTAATATCTGCGTAGCGACATAGCGCATCGTCACCTTTTCAACTTAGGGACCTTCAGCAAAAACCTCCTTGATTTTTTGTTCGACAGGCCTATGTTGCTTTGTGTGGAAAAAGAGCACCCCAAATTATGTGGATGTTCTGGAGTCACATTGCAAATTACCGTCATTCCATTCATGTTCTAGTTCGTGTCGTGAGATATTTGTCCGAGGGAGCACAGAGCCCGCGACCTCGGGAAGTAACTCGTAAACCAGCGAATTGGTGCCGCGGTCAGTTACGTAAGCCAGAGTTGGCCCTGCCCCGGCCTGTTTACTCGCCGGATCATATCACTCCGCAACGCCTGCCCCGACGACCAATTTGTTCCAGATACGCAATCTTGTTTAGCTCACGTGTGTTCTGTGATTTAGTGTCCATATATCTCTCAATTAAACGATGCCAATGTCCGTTTATTAGGGTATCGTACCAACCTGGTTATCTATAATCGAAATATTATTGCTCGAACGTAACAATTGCGAAAGCCCATTGGCTGAAATATGTGTGACGTTGTGATTTTAATTTGGAGGGATTGAAAGTCATCTCATTCACATGAATGTTATTTGTTTGCTCGAGCGTCAGTCGTTAATTGGTTGAAAATATATGACGTGTTAGGATTGTGAATCCTATTGGATGAAATACGTGTTACTTCTAGTGAGGACGGAATTCCAGGTCATTCCTAGCATAATCATCCAAATATGTTTGTGCACTTCTTAAGTGGCATCCAAACAACGCCGTCCAGCATTTTGCAAAGCAAGAGGCGTAGACCCTAACTGTTCAATTGCGAGAGAGCACTAGGTGTTCCAAATGTTATTTCGTTCCTTTGTTTCGAGGCGAAAGCTACGAGGGAATGAAAAAAACGTCTCGTCACAAAACACGGTTTTCCTTTTTAGTATTCCCCACCAACCATCATTACGCAATTGTGCGTCGATGCCGCTTTTTCCCGATTCGCATTTAATCAATTCGAGTAGCCGCGTGATGCCATTAAACCAGTTAGTGCATCGCTGCCTGATACCAACACTCATTATTTAGACTGCCTCGCGTTTTCTTTCAAAGTTGACGTTGCAACAACAGCAACAACTACTAACACGGTAATTATTTGACTAGTACATGCCTGTATCATCGTTATTATTTGATTAAGAAACCTATATGTAATGTAAGCATTCGGATTTGAAACAATTTCAAATACGTTTTATTAAATGTGACTTTTTAATGTTGCAACTCACAGAACAAGCAAAGGTGAAATAGATAATATTATAAGAATACTGCATTTTCTAAATTTTCAAATCTAAAACGCACAAACAGTATTAATAATGGTTCAACATATTTAACAACACACAGCACCACACTCCACGTGACGTATTGACGAGAACGCTATTGGTCCATAATATCTATATGTGGGCCACACACACACACACACACACACACACATAAACATATATATATATATATATATATATATATATATATATATATATGTGTGTGTGTGTATATATATATATGTATATGTATACACACATGTACATATGTACATATATATATATATATATATATATATATATATATATATATATATATATATATATATATATATATATATATATATATATATATATATATATATATACATATATATACATATATATATAATATATATATATATATATATATATATATATATATATATATATATATATATATATATATATATATATATATATATATATACATATATATATATTATATATAGCATTGAGCATTGGCCCGGGGAGCGGCCTTAGGCAGGAATTAAAAACGCCCCAGCTTGCTCCTTTGTCAGCAAGCAACGTAAATGTTAGTGACATTTTTTTATCACTGGATCTCGGCCTATTTTATGTTACGAGTAAAGGTGCTCTTTCTCATTTCTCCCTTTAACAACAAACAATATTATATTATCTACTTAGATTTTCAGAAAGCTTTTGACAAAGTGCCACATCAAAGATTACTACCTTAATTAAAAGCCCGTGGTATCGGTGATAGCATAATTGAGTAGATAGAACAATGGCTGACTGACAGAAGACAGTGTGTTGTAGTAGATGGACAAGTTTCAAACTGGAAATAAGTTTTTTGTGTGGGGTACCACAAGGATAAGTATTAGGACCTTTATTATTCTTAATATATAATATCAATGACTTGGACGACAGTATAACAAGTAACGTACTGAAAATTGCGGATGACACAAAACTGTTTAGAAAGGTTAATACTGATGGTGATTAAAAAAATTGCAAAATGATCTAGACAGATTAGTGAAATGGTCTGAGAAATGGCAGATGTTGTTCAATTTTGAGAAATGTAAATGCCTACATACAGGACATGGGAACTTGGATGTAAACTATAAAATGAGAGATACTGTTCTGGGTACTACTGTAAAAGAAAAGGAAAAAGAACTTAGGAGTTACAATAAGCGCTGATATGAAAGTTTCAGAGCGGTCTAGACAGTATTGCACCTTCAAATGGTAATGAGAAATGGCAGATGATTAGTTCAATTTTGAGAAATGTAAATGCCTATTATACTGTATGAAAGCAACAGTTAGACCTCATTTAGAATACTGTATACAAGCATGGAGACTATATCGTAAGAAGCATATAGATACGCTTGAACGCATACAGAGGAGAGCAACTAAAATGATTCCAGAACTGAGTTATGAAGAACGCCTGAAAGAATGTGATTTAACAACTCTAGAGACAAGAATGTTAAGAGAAGATCAGATTGATTTTTCTAAGATATTGAATGGGTATGAAAATATTGATATAAATATATTTTCTCACTCATCCTCTAGCAGAACTAGAGGATATGATACAAAACTAGTAAAGGATCAGTGTAGATTGGATATCAGGAAGTACTCGTTTTCACAGAGGGCAATACATGAATGGAACAAATTGTCTACGGATTGTGTAACTGCTAGCAGCATGAATATGTTTAAAACAAGGTAGACACATATCTCAGGAGGGCGGGTTACACGTAGATGAACATTGATGGATTCTCGATAAGCCAATGGCTTTCTTGTCCACTTGCCATCTGGACCTTTGGCTTGGATGGCAAATCTTGTTAAATCTTGTTACTAAAGGGTGAGATGAGTTCATGTACTGCTACAATGGCTTACTACATATAATTATCTATGTTTCAGGAATCACAGATTAATGACAAATGTGCGTGTTGATGTGTGCGTGCGTGCGTTCGTGCGTTCGTGCGCGCGTGCGTGAAGTCTTCGGACGCCATTGTGATAACATCGTTATCACTACGTGGCACCATTACCTATAGAATGAGTTGAGCCTTTAATAAATGTACCGAGCAAAAATATCACATTACAAATTCTATGGTAACGCAACAATATTGCGATCTAAAAATATCAACATGTTTATAGTAGCCTGCACATATACTGTTGTCGTACCTTGTTGGGGAAATGATGTGGTGAAAGAAAGATATCTGAATGATAACAGGTGCGGCTGTCCAGGTGTGGGCTAGTGGCTTGTAGTCACGTCACAGAGGCATCCCAAACTTACAACTTTTTTCGAAAACTTTTATTTTACTATTTTAGACAAATTGGTATATCATGGAGTTTTACCTATGTAATTCACAGTTACAAGAGATATTTTGTTTCGTCAGTCATAACCATATCGAATTCTAGTGCCTGAACTTGCTGTTGTATATCATGTCCAAGGAAGTCATGGATCAGCTGGTTAAATGAGCAATTGTGTGTGTACGTGCGTGTGCTGAAATTGAATTGATGGGATAACAATGATGTACAGTACTCACAAACATGTTTTAAATGAGCAATTGTGTGTGTACGTGCGTGTGCTGAAATTGAATTGATGGGATAACAATGATGTACCGTACTCACAAACATGTTTTATATGTTTTACTTGTCTCATACATTAATCATTTGTCTTTGTTTATTTTGTGTTTGTGTGTTTATACTTTAATAGTGTAAGCCCAAAGGAAAATTTCCATTTTATGTGATACATTTAATGGACAATAAAGGTTTTCAATTCAATTAAATTCACCACTTTACATTATCGAAACTACTTGAGATCTGGAGACAGTACATACACTATAATGTACATACACTGTAATGTACGCTCGGGCTGTGCTCGCAACGCATACATACAAACTAGGTAAAGGGCGACTTAGGCAAATAAAACAGGGGTAACCAAGAAGGGTGGGGGCAAACCAAAGGGCTGTGGACAGTTCACCGTCAGTACCTACGCACGGTAAAAAATACCCTGCTTTTTGGACCAAATCGTCCGTCTCGATTTCGTGTTCACGTAACACTCGGTCATGTGAAAGTCTTAAAAAACCATGCTTTGCGTGATATTCTATTCTGGCATCGTATATCGGCCAACCCCGAAGAGCACTAACCCAGATTTCGAGCAAGTGTCAAATCGTAATCGACGCGGACAGTTTAGAGCACGAGCCACCAGCGAAGAGGTAACTTTGAATTACATCGGCTGCTTCTGTTAGATTCGAGTAAAACAATCATGGCCGCAAAGACTGCACGCATCGGCTGCCTGTAGGCAGGGGTAACGCCACGCAACCAGAGCCTGCTACACTATCGCACTTTCCTGGGTTTCAATTCCGACGCCACCGACAACTTCTGGGCACACGCCACTGGTTTGGTTCTTACGACATGTATTCATCCCACGCACAATCATAGTAAATAATAATAATATGTGTGTTAGAACTTAGATATTTTTTTTTGTAGCGTTGATGAAACGAATGACTTAGTGCACTACCGTATCAAGGTGGACTCTAAATTAATGTGAGTTGGGAGGTTGGCCTCCGAACAGGTGTGAGATGGCAGATTGAGACACCTGCCACACTCCCTCATTAAGCCGAGCACAGGAACACATAACTATCAATCTGAGACGAGTTGAGGGGTAACGAGTTGACAGTATTTTCTGAAGAAAAACGAGTTCCACCGAGCATCTCATACAAGAGATAAGCTAAATGATGTTTAATGTGCCGCGAACATTTAAAGAAAATCGCAAGGCACATTTTCCAGTGAGACTGGAATCACTATAATGGCCATCAGCGGAAAAACGTATTATTTTCTCTCCGCGCGTGTTATGGAGACACAGTTTTTGCTCAAGGTGACGTCAGTACGAACACCCCGCTCGGAGAACTCGCCGGCACACGAGGCGATTTTTTGTAGTAGGAGTTTTTAGGCGACTTGCCAAAATTATCTGTTTATCTTATAACTACATCTTACTTGTTATCTCACAGGACAAGTTGGGTGGCTGGGTGAGCTTTGGCTGCATCTGTTCCGCGTAAAAACACTTAATAGGCTTGTGGTGGCTTACAAAAGCGTGCACAATAGCTTTGATGAGCACGCCGACGCGTCTAGAGAGAAGACAGACACAAACAGGCGACCCGGATACAAACAATGGACTGAAAGCGTTACACGGAAATGGCGATTTAAAATTATTAGGCTGTTAGAAGGAATGTCGTCTTCTGGACTTTCAGCCAAGGTGCAATCATTTCTCAAACACTGTTTGTTAATGCAATGCCACCACAATCAACAACGAGGCACTAATTGATACTGCTCTGGGAAAAGTGGAGGGACCGAAATTGTCACGGTTTTTAACGACAGAAAGATGATTGAAACCATGGTTCTCTGAGACCACTCAGTCACTTAGCCACTAAACTACCGCGTCACATTGTCAAGGTGTCTTCTGGAATGCTTTGGCATAGACGAATCAGACCAACTAGACAATACATACTAAATCAATTGAATCTCATCTAAAGCCCCATGCAAGTATGAATACATATGAGTATATTTTGTAATTAATTTGTCATAGCAATATGCATATTTAATCAACGCATCTCAATCGAAGTCACACAGTTAACATAAATAACGGTTAACCTTTAACCAATAATGGGACACAGTGTGTCAACACGACAACAGGACTGCTGAGAGCAACAGGCCATGCTTTTGACACGGGTCACCCTGCTGTCGAGCGATCAGATTGTCAACAAGAAAACAGCTTCCGGGGCTTGTAGAAACAAGATAGACTGCTGCAAGTACACGTGCTGATATGTTGTGACAAATTCCACAGATAACAAACACTGTGCTTGGCTGGTTGTGTGGTTTTCACAGACGTGTCGTCTGCATGAAAACCTTATGCATGCATTTATGTGTATATATATATATATATATATATATATATATATATATATATATATATATATATATATATATATATATATATATATATATATATATATATATATATATATATATATATATATATATATTGTATTTATATATGCATTTGTGTGTATGTTCTCCACCAACAGTTGGCAGCACTTTTTGCGGACATCTGGCATCTGAAAAATCGGTCGGGTAGTTGTCACTATTTGTCGACAGAAAAACTGTTGGCGACTAAAAGTCGCCAACAGACAGACAGACAGACAGACAGTTAAATAAAGCAGTGACTGTGTTGTAGTGTTTAGTATCATGGGCATATTGTCTAGAATGTAATATGGTATGACAACATTAAAGTCTTACGATGATTTGGTTTCTTCGGTATTGGGTAGCAATGCTAGTCCGATACTTTACACAATGTAAGTTTCATATTTATTGCAGTTATAAATTGTATACTCTGAATGTGGCTCCTAAGACTTAAGATTGTTGTTAAACATATCTTTCTTAAAAGAATAAACGATGACAGCTGCTGTTACGGTGCATTATGTATATCAGACATAGCATACAAGTAGAGCAGACATGATATTTGCCACGGGCCATTCATTGATGAAACAAATAGTGGACTCTCGATAAGCCAATGACATATTGTCCATGAGTCATCCGGAGCTTGTCACATCGTATGACAATCTTGTCACATCATATGGCAATCTTGTCACATCATATGACAATCTTGCTAAATCTTGTTCAGTACAAATCACAACGTAGCACCCGACATAAAAACGATATGCACATGAATTTGTCAGTGGTCGATCACTATACGTTGAGGGTGGACGGAGTACATATGCGAACAGTTAGCAAGCGCCATCTACAAAAATAAGGGAACCGGCCGAATCGGAATGTGAAAACAGCCCCCACATTTGGGAAAGCAACAGCAACCAGCGCACAATTAGAGAGCTAAGATCAAGTATAATTAGTGGAATGTGTCAGTCGGAATGTGTCAGTCGGAATGCGTCAGACGCAGCTACCCTGTTAGCTCGAATTCGGTCAGTGCCGCTAAGTACTGATGTGTTGTGAACGAGAATCTGACATAATAACCTGCGCTGTTTACGACGTCAAGTACGTACATACATACATACATACATACATACATACGTACGTACGTACGTACATACATACATACATACATTCTCGAAATAGCTTACCCTTTCGATGTAGATATTGTGGCAAAGGCAACAGTCGGAAAATATCTTGTTGTGGCTGAGTTGAATGCTCACCTGTTGGACGAAGACACACTAAGTGGGCAGAGTTGAATCTGGCAGATTCGTGTAATGTCAGGGTTCTGTCAGTCATGACGTCATCTCAATTTTGTCACTGGTGTTATGTTTGTATGAAGCCAGATGTTATATAGACATATATGCAATGATGCATTCTATGAGCAATGTGTCGTATTGCGGTTTTATGTATAACAAAGTAATCTAAAATTAATTTTCACGGCAAAATCTCGATTTTCACACGCTATCGGATGCCAGAAAGCAGACGATGACCAGCATCAATAGCATACAACTTCTCTTAGATGGTTATACTGTAGTGTTTTACCCTTCATCGTTGCATTCATGTCTGCGTATCAATAAATGAGAGCTATGTGTCGGGACTTCCATTCGCTGTGGCAATCAAAACGAGGGGCATAACACGTGACAGGTGGAATAACACCAGTGACAACATAACACGTGACAGGTGGAATAACACCAGTGACAACATGCGATGAATCACCATACTTTATTGCAAGGAATACACGTCTGCAAAGCGAACGATATATCAAAACGGTTAACAGATCATGAAATGAAACTATCCAAATTGGCACACAACATATTTCGATAATAACTCCTTCGATAAGTCGCTGAAATCAATATGAAACAAAGCTCTTTCAGGGTGATGCTAATAGCTTCGATGTTTTTCGACATTGCCCACTCCTCCATCCTGAAACTTGATAAAATAAGTCAAGTAGTCACGCTCTAATGCGAAATGGCGGGGAAACAAAGAGATACACATGTCTTGGTGAGAATTTGGTCACGTGTGCTACCATCCCAAATAATACCAATGACAATAACACGAGTGACATATTAAATGAAATACGATGCATGCTCCGCGGAAATGGGATGCACAGTGATATGAATTCAACAATTCACGAACGTTCATCCTATAGCAACTTCTTCCTTCGGAGGTGTTCATGTCATTAGTAAATGTGTTGTAAAATTAAGAAATTATTCTTACTTCAATTTGACTTCTCGTGTACGACGGTGCTCCTGCCGACACGACTCGTGTACGACGGGGCTCCTGCCGACAAGACTCGTGTACGACGGGGCTCCTGCCGACACGACTCGTGTACGACGGGGCTCCTGCCGACAAGACTCGTGTACGACGGGGCTCCTGCCGACACGACTCGTGTACGACGGGGCTCCTGCCAACAAGACTCGTGTACGACGGGGCTCCTGCCGACACGACTCGTGTACGACGGGGCTCCTGCCGACACGACTCGTGTACGACGGGGCTCCTGCCAACAAGACTCGTGTACGACGGGGCTCCTGCCAACACGACTCGTGTACGACGGGGCTCCTGTCGACACGACTGGCTCATGACAATTAAGATCAGAAATGCTCCCGATTTTACTGAAGCTCCGAAATCACGCAGAATAATACCATTAACACCTCCCAACCGACAACATATTTGCTCAGTAATTCTTAAATAACGTGTCAAGTCAAATCAAAGAATTGACAATATTCAGGTTATAGGAAGCATTCGTTTTATGTTCTGTTACGTACCAAATTATTTGTTCTTGTGGATGTAAGATGACAAGTCGACTTATAGACACGTAACGCCAGCGACGTTTTGATGGTTTCGGTCCAAACCGACGAAAAATCTGCGCTTATATATCGTTAGAAATGTGTAATTTTGTATGAAACGGACCAAATGCGAGGAATATAAATACATAAAGACATAAACAGCACGCTATTTGGAGAGTGACCAACATACGCCCGCCCACACACTGTTGCTCTGTGTTTCTTAAAGATCCCTGCCGTAAATACGCCACTACACCTGTAGAAATTCGTAAGATGGGTCAACAAAAATATTAAAGAAACGCAGTTTTGTACATTTCAAAAATATTATTTGTCACTGCAAGCATTTGTAAGCAGGGGGTGCGTGGGGAAGTGGCAAATTGAAATTGCCCTACTCCGAGATGTTACATAAATGCCTGCTTCGCCGCAGGCGTTTGGTGACACGATACCGATGCATTTCTGGGCCTCAGTTACATGTGACCTCAATTATAAGAGAGCTCGTAGTGACCTCTGATTCTGTTACGCACACGTTATTATACAACGTAGGCTTTTTCTCCAACACCCAGACATTGCATGCATGTCTACGTGGAACTTACATCAAAGCAATATTTCTAACTATATTACAAAAAAAAAACAGCTTGCCCCTTCGCATTACGCGAGCATTTAATCAAACTGTATCCGTCATAACTGACCGCTTTTCGTGAATGACGAGGTCGAGGGTGAATGTAGCCACATCAAGAGATAACCTTCTTTCTAGTAATATGATTGTTTATATTTTCCAGTGAATATTTCACTGGTCTCAATTCGACCACCGGTCTATTATATAGTCCAGTTAATGAGGAGCGACTACGCAGCGCTATTTATTCGTTTGTGGAAACGACGCTGCGCCTACGCCTCATCATCGAAACCTAGATCGGAAAGTTACGAAAACATCGGCTGATGATTTCGGGTGATAACACCCTTCTGATGGGGTCGTGGCGATCTAAGAAGAATACAAATGAACGCTTATCTGAACGCCACGCCATTGAAATTACCTTTTTTTATGCTGTGATACTTTTCGTAGAATTTAATAGTATCTCTAAAGTAGCGGCATCATTAACCAAATGACGTTTGATTTTCCATATAACACCCACGTGTAGTTTAACTGTATATCAGTATATGTGTGTGATACGCGGTTGACATATGACAATAAAGGAAGCCACCCCGCGAAGATAAACTTTAATAAAAAAAATTTTCTTTCGGCGCTGTCAGGGTTTTCCAGCTACGTCATCAGCTTTCAGCAAGGGCGGCGAGATATAAAGTAATTATCGGCTAATGTGTTGTACACGGTCGAGGAGGTGGGTAGATAGCTGGGTTGGTGGTCTAGTGTTGTGTCGTAACATCCACCACAAAGGCAGTGACACCTGACCACAAACCAGGCCATGACGAAGCCTACGTGACGGCAAACGTCACGCACTAGCAGACAAACGGCGCTGACTCAGGGGCGCACGTTATCGGGGGTAATTATTCAAATTAACCTCATTACGCTGCCTTCGGGGCGGAGTAATCGAAAACATATGTCAACATATTCATGCTGTTTTAACTGGTTGCATTTCGAAAAAAAACGAAACGTCGCCACGGATATGTTGTCTGCCGTTGTCGTGGCGTGACATTTGTTGAAAAACGAGCCAAATAAGGTGAAAAATAAGCACAAAGTTTGTGTCTTTTTCAATGACTGCCAGTGCCAACTGCCAATGTTGCTGCTGCCGATGTTTTTGTTCCCGATGTCATTGCTTTCTTTGCTGCTGATGTCATTGTCGCTGCTGCATATGGTGGTGTCGTTGTAGTGGTGGTGGTGGTGGTGGTGGTGATGGTGGTGGTGGTGGTTGTGGTGGTGGTTGTGGTGGTGGTGGTGGTGGTGGTGGTGGTGGTGGTGGTGGTTGAGGTGGTGGTGGTGGTGGTGGTGGTGGTGTGTTGTAGTGGTGGTGGTGGTGGTGGTGGTGGTGGTGGTGGTGGTGGTGGTGGTGGTGGTGTCGTTGTAGTGGTGGTGGAGTTGGTGGTGGTGGTGGTGGTATCGTTGTAGTGGTGGTGGTGGTGGTGGTGGTGGTGGTGGTGGTGTTATTATTATTATTATTATTAGTAGTAGTAGTAGTTATTTGTTAGTAGTAGTAGTAGTAGTAGTAGTAGTAGTAGTAGTAGTAGTAGTGATAATGGCAGTGGTAGTAGTAGTAGTAGTAGTAGTAGTAGTAGTAGTAGTAGTAGCAGCAGCAGTAGTAGTAGTAGTAGTAGTAGTAGTAACTACTAGTGGCAATATGTGTTGTTGCACAGCCTTGGCTTTAGGTGTCTTTTAAACGTACGTGTTTCTGTACTGAGACAGACCACTAGGCATCGTGGTGGCGGTGGTGGTGGTAGGGTAGTGGTGGTGGTGGTGGTGGTGGTGGTGGTGGTGGTGGTGGTGATGGTGGTGGTGGTGGGGTGGTGGTGGTGGTGGTGGCGGTGGTGGCGGTGGTGGTGGTGGTGGTGGTGGTGGTGATGGTGGTGGTGGTGGGGTGGTGGTGATGGTGGTGGTGGTGGTGGTGGTGGTGGTGTTTCTGTACTGAGACAGACCACTAGGCATGGTGGTGGTGGTGGTGGTGGTGGTGGTGGTGGTGGTGGTGGTGGTGGTGGTGGTGGTGGTGGTGGTGGTGCGTGGGCGGCGGTGGTGGTGGTGGCGGTGGTGGTGATGGTGGTGGTGGTGGCGGTGGTGGTGGTGGTGGTGGTGGTGGTGGTGGTGGTGGTGATGGTGGTGATGGTGGTGGTGGTGGGGTGGTGGTGGTGGTGGTGGTGGTGGTGGTGGTGGTGGTGGTGGTGGTGGTGGCGGTGGTGGTGGTGGTGGTGTTTCTGTACTGAGACAGACCACTAGGCATCGTGGTGACGGTGGTGGTGGTGGTGACGGTGGTGGTGGTGGTGGTGGTGGTGGTGGTGGTGGTGGTGGTGGTGGTGGTGGTGATGGTGGTGGTGGTGGTGTTTCTGTACTGAGACAGACCACTAGGCATCGTGGTGACGGTGGTTGTGGTGGGGTGGTGGTGGTGGTGTTGGTGTTTCTGTACTGAGACAGACCACTGGGCAGCGTGTACTTTCGGGTGTCGTGTGCGACTCACGAACTCGCCCGCGATGGGTTAGCGACGGCTTTGCCATTGCTTAGTATTCCCTGCTCTACCCGTCGCTCATGCCGGGACTGTTATACACATGTCACGTGTTGGTTCTCGCTGGGACACCCTGTGAATTAAACATACTTAATCCTTGGATAAAGCTTTATATAATTAATACTTGGATAAAGCTTTGTATAATTAATCCTTTGGCATAGCCTTACATAA